>OX235276.1:21200102-21228170 GCA_944472155.2 Trichobilharzia szidati | reverse complement strand
ACAGACCATTCAGCCACTAGGACCCGATTCAATGACCAGTGCATGAATTCTGAATTCTACCAATTCGTGATTTAGCGCGACCCCGACGACTGTCGTCGGTGGGACATCCATCCTCACACGTGACATCTGGTTGAACCTCACTGGTCACGACTTCTCACTAGAACTGTCAAACAGACAGACAGAGACAGACAGAACTAACTCCAGGAAACTCCGTCGTCCTGTAGCAAGTTACTAGCGTGCATCCGATTAATTTTCTATAGTTTGGTTTGTAAGGGTTAGTTTTGTTTTCAATGGTTCTCTAACTGATATCAATCCGTGATCAACTCGTAAAAGCAAAGCTAACCCTTACAAACCAACCTATAGAAAACTATATAAAAGCTTAGAAGTATAATTATGATGCTAGGCCATGAAAGAAACTGAAGTAATGAATGAGGTTAGTGCAAATGTATTATGTAACAGATTATTAGATTAGATTTACAATTTTGTCTCTCTATTACTGAATTCACAAATATGCTTTCAACTGTGTTTAATCAGCATTTCGTCTTCATCTCTATTGGGACATATCGAAGGAAAGGCGTTCAGTGTAGAGTTACTCCTTTCAGTGATATTATTCTCAAGCTGTACAATCGTATATACATATATCTATGTTTCTTATTTCAAATATCTCTACCGTACATAGTGATTCATGCTTGTTGTTTTTTAATCGTCGGTCGGTGGGTAATTTGACCACCTATTTTGTTCTCGGTGTTCACTTGAAGTCTAGTCTCCATTGTTGCCTATGAGTCTTTGAGCGTGTGTGTGTGTGTGTGTGACCAGTAAGCATCAATCGTTCACGAAGTCCACATCTTCTAAAGTCTTCTTACCAGTCCAACGTGTTCTTGTCTACGCACTCCCTACAACCTGACACATGTTCACCAGTCTACCACATTTAGGAGTATTATAGTTGTTAGTAGGCGGCTTTTTGATTTTTGATTAGAGCTTGAAACCACACAGTATTTTTAGCACAAGTATGGAATTTTCAGCATATGATATCGTTAGCCTAAATTTTACAGTCCGACCATTGATATCAAGTGTGCATCGGCAGGGGATCGAACCCTGGACCATGTGCATGGTCGGCGAGAGTCCTAACCACTGTGCTACCGACGCACAGCTTTTTCCTAACATAGTGAAAATATTCACTCAAACATTTAGAACACGAAAGAAAATTTGAGCAAAGGATATTCTTTTGTGTAAATTCCTCTTCTGGCTCTACAATTACAAATAATCCTAATTTGTGAATCATCGGCAGTACGCACCCACTGGGATTCGAACCCAGGACCTTCCGGTTACAAGGCAAGCTCGTATACCACTCAGCCACTGGGACCCTTTATCTATATACACAGAATATTCTTGAATAATCGTCATTAATAATATTGGCGTGCTTTTTAAATAATATCGATTTGTTAATTAACATCACAGTGGAATTACCACAGTTCAAGAAAGATGATGCATAAGTTATAATAAGCATAAAAATGTAATAGTAAATAGAATATCAAATAAAATTAAGGGAATCTCATTAAATCCTTAATGGCCAAGAGGCTAAGGAAGGTATTTGAGCCAACTTCTTCTTTTAGATACATAGATTAGACTACTTAATTAAGGTGGATTCTATCAGCCAGCCTCAGCAATATGTAATAGACAAACTCTTGAGGTGAAGTTAAGATTAGTTGGAATGCGGTAGATGACTTTGAAAGCAGCCTCGTTAACATCAATCTTGTGTTCTGTATCCACAAGATGAGATAGAATAGAACTATGAATGGATTTTGTTTGTCCCTTACTTAACCACTATGCAGGATAGTGGTGTTTGGAAATCTGACGATAAACACGCCTAATTGTACGACCTATGCAACTAACTGGCTAACTCCACAGGAGCAGTTAAATTGGTGGGTAGATACACACAGAAAGAAGTGTTAAAACTAGACAGTTTATCTCTAACTACTCCTGAAGGCAAACTAGGGGTGGGGTTGGGTTGGTTTTGAATACACAGCATACTTGAGCAGCACTAAATGCCGTTCGTTCCACCGCCACATTACGTAAGCGTTGTGTTAGTGTCTCACCGATATGTTATCATCACTGAGGAATTGAAGTTGTAAGAAGAAGGCTTTCCTTCCTTCGAACTGTTGACTTTTGATGCATATTTTTATCGATGAATTTTTTTTCCTGGGTGAAAGCGTTCTCACTTCATTGAGACATTCATCAGAGTAGAGTAGATTGCTCTTGCTCTGTGATGGACCAATCACTTTTTATTAGATTATGTTTGTATGTCGAAGTCACGAAGCTGTGAATAGATGCGTATACTGACAGTCAGTCAGTCAGTCAGTCTTCTTTTTCTTATACTAATTGTACCGTCCTCTGCTCTAGTCGATAAGGGCGTCCAGGAATTGATATACATGACTCATATTTATGTTACTATTGTAACTAGTGTATTAATAAGCACCCGCATATGAATAATTATTGGCAAGTGGTCTACTGTCGCTAAATCTTTATTTTTAAAGAAGCCAAACGCACGCGCGCACATTTTCTTCTTTAATTATAATAAATTGTGTGACCTTATCTATTATTATTCATCATACCATAATATCAGGCATAATCAGTTGCAGTGCGTGGTGTATGAGTGTGTGTGTATTTTTTCTAATTATTTCGTTGTTTCTAAGTCTTTGGAAAAGGACTTGTGTGTAGGCAGAGTGGTATCTCTCTCGCTCTCTGATTTATCGTATAATTATACAGGTTCTTATTAATAACGCAAAATAGTATTACTTTTTATTAGTATTATTATTATTTGGCCATAATCATAATCGTCGTTTACAGCACCATGGTTACTGCTACTGTAACAACAGAAGACAAGGGCCAGCCAAACAGATCGTTTAGTTAGGATACGAACAGATATTTTTAGATTTTCATGTACATTATTATAGATTATTCTAGGGAAATAAACGCAGTCTTCTGATTGGTGGTTTCTCGCTGAACGTTAATCTTTCATCTCTTTGTGGTCGTTTCTCTGATGGTCAGATAATCTATCTGAAAATTGTATCCGCCTACGCAAAGTTTGCTGTGTGATTGGTTGTTGAGTAGTTAGTCTTTGTTCTTGTTTTTCTCACGACCAATATTGGAGACGTAAACATTGACATAGATTACTGTCTACCGATTTTGGTTAGCAACCAGCTCTGACCATACTACTACAACTACAAATAGAATCTATAAGTCATTGGATTGGTTTGTGGATCAGAAGTGTAGAATCCAAGTTGCACAGCATTTCGTCCTATTTCGGACTCTTCAGATGAATGTACCTACACTAATCACTTATATGAGATTGTGTTCGCATTGAGAGAAGTCTTGAACCTGCCAATGGAGCTTGCTGGTACATTCGGTTGATGAGTCTTAAAGTAGGATGAAATTCACATCCTGGATCCCTTTGCTAATCATCATAACCGACCAACCAATTGATAACAAGTTTGTAGACTGATTGTGATGTGTAGTCACATGATGTCTGCCTTTGTTTTTGACATTCTGATGTATTTTACTATGTGTATATTGGTCGATATTCCATTATAACTCACAATATGCTTTGTCCGTCCATTAACTAACTAACTAAACAGTGTATAACCCCTTTTGTCACATGACATTACAACCAATCAGAATCTATTGATTGTAAGAAAAACTACTGTCTATCTTACTGGTTCATGTATGTGAGTCATTTTCATATATACTCTTGCATTGTACACTTTCGACTGACTCTCTCTTTCACACCTTTCGTACTGTTTGGTACAAGGGAAATAACTGTCACACAAAGTGTGAACTTTGTGTTGTTGTTGTCTACAATTTTGGCTAGCACACAGCTCTCACCACACCACTACTCGCTTTCTGCTGCCATGCTGTGGGATAGTGTTCTCGAATCCTTTTAGACAAGATAGCCGTTGAATGACTAATGTACCTGGCTGGTTAGATGCGAAATCTTGTCCCGTAAGGCTTCTGCAGACCAATGGACGACTGGCTGGAGAACACTATTCTTACCCTTTCTGCTTAGGATATGTCTTATCAAATGAAGTCGTGCAATTTACGCTACTAAATCTCTTAATAATCCTTATTCTACATTTATCTTTTATTTATTTATATTTTTTTCAATAGGAAGGTGTTAATTGGTTATGCTTTCTAAATCGTTACGGTTTAAACGGTATCCTATGCGATGATTTAGGCTTAGGTAAAACACTTCAAACTATCTGTATCCTCGCGGGTAGTCATCATGAATTGAAACAATCCTTACTATCAAAGAAAACAAAACAGTCAAAAAGTAATAAGGAGGAGAATGCATCATCGATGAAAAAGTTGAAATCAACTACTGATAAAAAGAAGAAAAAACCGTCGAAATCGATGCCTACTTCTTCAATGAAAAAAGAATTAGATGAATCGAATCAATCACCCGTAACAATGAATGATGAGTTGTCTAACAAAGAATTGGGATTACCTCTTTCATTAGTTATCTGTCCATCTACATTATGCGGTCATTGGTCGCATGAAATACAACATTATGCACAAACAGACGATTTAAAGCCTCTTATCTATGCTGGGAATCCAGCTGTTAGACAAAGGTGAGTCGTTGTTTGCCTTTTTCTACTGTGTTTCTGTGTAATTGAACTGTTTCAGTTATTGATTTGTGCGTTTAGTGGGTTTAGTGGTGGTAGAATGGTTGCCAATCAAGTACTTGGTCCTGGGTTCGATTCCCGACTGATGCACTCGTAAACCTCGCTTAGCTGATAGTGTAATCCGTATAAAGTGTGGGGAGGGAGGAAGGTTGGATGAGAGTGTCTAGCAACCCCACCCACCCCCCTCGTTGTTCATAAAACAACCCTACCTCTACTGAAACTGTAAAGCTCAACCTTTGAAGCCCTATGTTTTACTCAGGACCCAATAGAATGAAATTTAGATGTGGTTGTGTTCTCTGAGCTGAGGGGTTTTTTGAGAAGCTTTCAATGACCATCTTCAGCGCATACTTCAATTTGAGGTAATCATGTCGATTTCTCCACGAGTTTATTAGTCATCTCTCCTGGTGGGTGACCTTGAACGCGACTCAGGTTGTTTTTGTGTGTTTTCACACCCTGTAGTCTACACTCGTATTGGTACTGATTGTTTCCTTGACCTGAAGTTTGACACTTTGTGTGTGAGATTACCTTCTTATCGATTGGTAGAATTTTGTCTATCTCGATGTGTCTATTGATTGATGATTCATTGGAATACCAGGCTTCTAAAAATTCTCTGGCATTCCTGATGTTTCCTCTGTGTAATATCTGAACATTGTGCCAGTTGAATTGATGTCCGTGGTTGTCTGTATACAGTGAAGCGATATGAGGGAGTGGATGTCATGTCTTTTAATGGCTAGTTTTATGCTCATGGATACGAAGACGAAGACTTCAGATCAAGGAAACAGGCAGTACCAATACAAGCAGCCTAGAGGGTGCGAAAACACACAAGAGCAACCAATCACGACGTTCAGGGTCATCCACCAGGAGAGATGACTAATAAACTCGTGGAGAAATCTAAAAGCGCACTTCAACAAATTGAAGTATGCGCGTTGAATATGTGTTGGCCTTATGGTGTTGGGGCAATGAAAGCTTCGCAAATAAGCCATCTAGCTAGCTCAGAGAACACAACTATATCAAAATCATTCATCTGAGCTATAAATCTTCGTCATTATAAATTCAAAGTTACCAGTGTGCTTGTTTTACTATTTGTGTAAAGCCATTTGTATTCCAGTTAAATATGTGTTCAATCCATGGAAAGACACACTTTCGTAGCTTAGTCATATTGTGTATAACATTCAGTCTTTTATTGCTTTACATTCCGAGTGCAGCGAAGGGCTTCAAAGGTCGACCTTTGAAGTTTCAGTAGTATTGGCGGTAGTTTTCTTTATTTACTTCCTTGGTGAGGTATCATAAACAATCAACCCTAAGTTCATCTTCCTATACCTCTTCTGAGCATATAGCCCTAACCCTGTGGCTCTGTGTCCTTATTAAATTCTTATTTTACTGGGTGGGGGACAACGTAATGAAAGTGTGTATATTGTCCTGCCCATGGGCTTTTCCTATGCAAATTTCTCTTTATACTACCTGTTACAAACCGGCCATAAAGCTAATATTGAAGAGTCCTTCTTCATCATCATCATCTACCGGGTACCAAATAGATTGCCAAAATCATCCAGGAACAACATACTACAAACAGCAGAGAATATTGCGATCCGCATAAAACAACCACTGCTCTTTGTGCAGAAAAAAATGCAATTCCAGCTAGCCACTACTACTGCCCTGGCCGGCCTTCAGTGGAGACTATAAATTCATGAATTTGTATCATTATCTTTCCTAATTTTCCTGTCTGACACTCAGTTTATTGTTATGTTGGTGCTGTCGAACTGTAATCCATTGATATTATTATTATTATTGATTCGATGTTATTTAAACAACATTAATGTCAGTGTTAATAACACTAATTCATTCATTCACTATTATGGATGGATATATAACTGTAGAACCTGCTGATGACGAAGAGCAGGTTATCGAAAAAAATATTCTTTGTTCAGCAATCATTTTTTTGAAAATTTTAATGAACATTTTTAATCGATTAACCTATAGCAAATCATCATACTTTTTATAATCATAATGCGTCCCGGTCACCTTAGATCATATACAGTGTGAAATGAATCCGGCAACGTTGAAAGCATATAAACATTCGCATAACATTACTTACTTACTTTACTTCGGCTATCTCCTACGGGAGGATGAGCCGGCTTCATGAACATCTCGAATCATCGCTGCCCAGGAGCGGCGATCTGACGCAACGTTTTGCGACAGGGTTATCCAATTAAGAGAGTTCATGAAGTTTCATGGGAATTTGGTACGAGTGATGTTCCCAGAATCGCTCGGCCTTTTGTTTGAGAGTGCAGCTCTAGCCCTTACACAACCAAGTGTGACCTGCAAGGCAGTAGGAGTGGAGTAGGGAGTCCACTATCCATTGGCAGCCGGTGACCGGAGTTCGGTTCATACGCCTTTTTGAATGGGGCCAGACATCCAGGACATCCAACAAGCCCTTTGTCCATACGTTTGCCGGTGAGCTGCAGTGAGCTTCATACGCCAGTCGTTGGAGGTTTGGAATCAGGGTTTAGCCATCTCCCCTAGACTGTCATCCAATAGACAGTCAACCCGGTGAAGAGCTCCGGGCATCCGCTTTCGCCCTCTCACTTTGGTGAAAAACACCTCCGCCACGTGAAGGCAGTGAGTAGGACTTCCTCAGGAGAGGCTATGTAAGACGCCTGGTCATATGGGAGCATTTCGAGAGGTGTGCGGAAGGGTGGCCAACCCGCAGCGCAAGGCACCCACCCCCGACCATCCTGAGGCATAACATTGAATAGGAACAACTGAACAATACACAAGAAGCGAACAGATGAGATCCACAATGTTAAACGTGTATTGACGCTATCAAAATGGTGAATCCTGTTTGATAAAATAGCCATGTAAATATTCACAAAAATAGCTGTATGCTGTCTATCAATTTTATCTAGGATTTCGATTTATTGATTTTTTCTTGGCGGTTGTTGTTGTCGTTGTTGCTATTTTCATTCACTGTGCTGTGATAGAGAAGTAAACCTACCTTTCAATATACGCTTTAGATTTATTGAGGATAGACTCCTAGTTGGCTGTAGAACTATGATTTGCTTGGTCTAGACTGTCGACTTCCATAACCCAGTAGGCCATGGGCTCGAACCCTGACGTACCTGCTTAGGTTTGAGCAGCACTTAACACACTAGGTGTGGCTCACTGCCACTGGCTTACTGATTAAATCGCCAGTAGTATTATAATCTGCATCGCTGGGTAACAGATCGATAACAGATCAATACGCAGATACTTTTACTGACAACTTTCACAATTCATGTGTATCATATATTTCTTTTTCTTTTTGTTGTTTTCCAGCCTTCTTTCCAAGTTTCATCAATACGATGTAATTATAACATCATATGATTCAGTTCGAAGTGATATAGAATATTTTCAGTAAGTTTACTTGTGTGTGTGTGTGTGCAAGTTTTCACCTTTTTGATATAAATTATTATAACTGCTATTATTCTCTAAGGGGTTTCTCAGTGGAACTTAGGGCTTCAGTTGTCCATCTCCGATTCATCCTGTCCTTTGAAGTCCTTTTTATCTGGTTCCGTGATTGTTCATAAACTCTCATCCTTGGTTGTTCAACTCGTCGTTTCCCACTTTGGTGTTCCACTTTAGGGCGCCAGCCTGACGCGTGATTTCATTCAACAATTTCTCCATTTTCTTCGGGTATATTTGTTGAAATATCAGTTCTTGGTTGGATTGGTAAGCTGGCCAGATTTCCTTGTTGGGTGGTAGTCTTTCTAGCGGTTTGATGTGCAGTGTGTTGAGTCAGCGAAGGCAGTTGTTGATGAAAGTTTGCCGTAGTAGCCTGTTGGGAATGCTCTTGTTGGCATACTGAGTCGCTGAAACATAAAGAACTGACTTGATATTTGTGTTGAAAATCTGAATCTTGTTCCTTAAACTGAATATTTTCCGGATACTGTCTTTTAAAACATCTTCATTTGTGCCGATTGTCTATAGTTGAAACGATTCTGCCTAGTTAAGTGGAAGAAGTCACCAGTTGATGGGTGATTGTTGTTGTTGTTACTGTTGGTTGCTGGGTATGTTCTTCACCTCTGTCCTCCCTCCCTTTGTTCACCTGAAATGAATGACTTATTTTTGCAAAAGAAACAGTCAAAGAAGACCCGATGGATGCAAAAAAGTGTAAACTATTCACTGAGGTCATGAATGTTGCCTTTCTGTCGATCGTCCATATATTTCATGTTTTTGATTTCAGTTTATACTGGGATGAACTTATCAAGTATTTTCATTCAAGTGTTGGTTGGTTTGCAAAGATTTGATTGGTTGGTTTCACAGCTTGACCATGAAGTGACATCGGCTAGAGAGAACGATTGGAAAGCCAACTGTTTCGTCACCCTCTCTCAGTTTGAAACTGACTCTTCAGCAGTATACACCCACTCCATAGCCAGGGTTCGAACCCAGGACCTTCGAGTTACAAGGCGAACTAGCTCGTAGACCATTAAGCCACTAACGGGACCCACCAATCCAATGGCCAGTCAGTCCATGAATTCCAACTTCTGCCAATTGACGCACGATATACAGCTCGACTGGCACTAGCCACCAATGTCATCACTGGCGAGTATTTTTCCTCATACCTGACCACCTGCTGTATCCCACTCTAACCGATGTCAGCTGATGGTTAAATCCTGAAACCAATCAAATCCCTGCAAACCAACACTTAACTTGAATATCAGTCGGATGCTCACTAGAGGTGACTGACCCTATTCAGTTAGGCAGGTAGTTTTACCTGAGTTCTAGTGGAAAGTCGTGACCAGCCAGTGAGGTACAGCAGGTGGTCAGGTGTGTGGGGACAAATACTCACCAGTAATGACATTTGTGGCTGGTGTCAATCGCTCTATATCATGATAATGAAAAGATGTTAAGTAGGTTTCTCTAACTCATATTGTTTCATCATGATTATATTATTATTATTTTTGTTCCCTTGGGTTCCTAGTGGAACATAGGGCTTCAACTACATGTCTCCACTTGCTTCTGTCTTCTCCTGTACTTTTCACCTGCATCCATGTTAGTCCATACTGTTTCAACTCCTCTTCACACGATCTCCTCCATGTCACCCTTGGACGTCCCACTCTCCGCTTCTCTTTCAACATCCACTCGATGGTCTGACGCGAGATGTCACCCAACGGCCTCCTCAGCGAGTGTCCAATCCATCTCTACTTTCTCCTACATATTTGTTGGGTGGCGATTGGTTCTTGTTATATTTGTTCCCATAGTTTCTTGTTGGTGATTCTTTCCAGCGGCCATCTGATCTTGAGTATAGAACGAAGACAGTTCTTGATAAAGGTCTGCAACAGGCTGTTGGAAATATTCTTTGTGACCCGCCAAGTTTCTGATCTGTATAGAAGAACTGACTTGACGTTTGTATTGAAAATCCGAATCATTTTGTTGTTGATGCTGGGTGACGAAGATTTCCAGATTGGTTTGAGGTTGATGATACATCATGATGAAGAAATAAATTATTGAACTAAGAAATCATTCTGCAGTGTACTGTTAAATGATTGACAAGATACAATTGAATATTGGCTCATTGATTGAGTTTTAGTATGTAGAACTTTGCGGAGAAGTACAACCCTCTCAACTTTCCACATTCCATGTACCACAGGATAACTGAGAAAAAACGGGAAAAATAGGAATTCAAAAGAACCGCAATAGAGAAGAAATGCGCCGGAAAAAAAAGAATAGTGACATTGGAGATCACAGAGTGAGAATGCATGTGGACCACTGAGAACAATTTTCAGCCTTATCACCAATAACCTCTTGCCATTGGTTCGTAGAATCTCGAGGATCCCAACCATACTGATAACCTCCCTATGTGACTCAGATAAACAGCCAATGACTTTTCGGACTGATGACGCGTTTTGGTTTCGACCACCGTTTACCCTTTCCTAGTTTTAATCCTAAGGGTATTACCGGGGGTAATGTCTAGTCATCGAAAGACTACACTTCTTGTTCTCTTTTATCGTGGTATCACTTATTTATTGATTAATTTATTCGGGCACACACTTGGTGTAATATGAGCACTATGAGGTGAGCTACAAAAGTGTGAGAGAGATGAAACACTACCCAGAAACTCACATTCAAGTAGATGATTGTCTCTTAAACAACAACTGCTTCCCAAAACTTTGACTAGATGTTTGATCCACAGAGCAGAGTTCCAGAGGAACGTTCCTATAATTGTCGATGACCAAAACAAGTTCTTATGCCATTCGTTCCTTTCAGATTTCTAGAACCTATTTGTGACAGTCATAGATTTGGAGTTAGGTTTTTCCAACTACACTAGGTGGATGATCTCCTCCTCCAGTTCTTCCCCCGATGATAAGTGTCGAAGAGTTACATTCTCTCTATCACTTTTGCGGCAACACACCTTCCAGTCACATGAAGACACTGAATACCACTTATCTGGTAGATACTGTGAACGTGTGATCATATGAGAGCATTTCGAGGGGGAGACGACGACAGTCTACCCACTCTCACTTACATTAGATCCTTTCTTAGATGGGAGGGGATCTTATCATAGTGATCAGGTGGGGGGGGGGACAAAGAAACTGGTTTCCAACAGTTTCTTAGCCGTAAAACAAAACTATCCTTTATCCTCCTCTAATATAATGTACGTTTTGCAGATATAAACGATTGTCACATGGTGTCATATATATTACACCCATAAGACTGCATAGGTAACTTGTGACATTATCTCCTTATCTCTTTTTGTTTTTATTCTCCTAAATAGATCGATCAATTGGAATTACGTCATTCTGGATGAAGGTCATATCATCAAAAGCAGTAAATCTAAGGTAGGCGAACCACCACCACCACGTGTTTTTTTAACGATTTTAATACTTCTTATCTTATTGATATCATGCTGTCTATTCCGTTGATCTATCTATCTATCTGTTTGTATCTAAATGAATGATTGTCTGTAGTCACATGGTGGTATGTTTTTGTCTTTATAAACTGTTGTCGTTTAAGAAACAGTCGAAACAATGTTCTTTTTTTCTGAACGTTTCGCTGTGTAAGCCACCGCAGCTGCTTCTTCTTCGGTGGCGGCCGCAGAATTATTCGGATCTTAGTAAGTATCAAAATATTATAGTCAGACATTTTACATAAAAATGGAAGTCAGTCCTTTTCGAAGGTCACTTTTCATCACACATATTTGTGATGATTCATCTCAAATTGTCATATATATCATATGATATCAGTCCGTGATCAACTCGTAAAACATAACTAATCCTTACAAACCAAACTATAGAAAATTATTCTGATGCTCACTAGTGACTTGCTACAGGTTGGAGCTTCCTGTAGTTCTAGTGAGAAGTCGTGACCAGTGAGGTCCAATTAGAAGTCACGTGTGTGGATGGATGTCCCACCAACGACAATAGTTGGGGTCGCGCTAAAATCACGAATCGGTAGAAGTTAGAATTCATGCGCTGGTCATTGAATCGGGTCCCAGTGGCTGAATGGTATACTAGCTTGCTGGCCTTGTAACCGGAAGATCCTGGGTTCGAACCCTGGCAGTGGGTGCGTACTGGCGATGATTCCCAAACTAGGATGAAACAGCAGCTGTCCAGTACTCCCTGGTTTTCAATGGTTCTCTAACTGATATCAGTCCGTGATCAACTCGTAATATATATATATATATATATATATATATATATATATATATATACGTATTTGTCTGTTTGAGTGACACATCAAAACATGATAATATTTTTACATCGATCACACTATAGCATTGATTTTTTTTGTTTTTCTCCCTCATCTGTTTCGCTTCGTTAGAGAGACTGCCATTTAGGTGGAGATAAGTCTATCCCTTCTCTTCTATTATTTACTGCATTCGATGTGGTTAAAATATGCAAGGCTGGCTTCAGAGGTCAGCCTTTCTCCGTGTGAACGAAAGTTAGAATTCATGGGTTGGCCATTAAGTTGAGTCCCAATGGGTGAATAGTATGCAAGCTTGTCTTGTAACTGAAAGGTCCTGCGTACTACTGATGGTGGGTGCGTACCGCCGATGATTCCCAAACTAGGCTGATGAAACAGCTATCCAGTACTCCAGTGCTGGTTTTCAATGGTTCTCTAACTGATATCAATCCTCCGTGGTCAAACTCGTATAAACAAATCTAATCCTTGCAAACGAAACTCTTGAAAGCTTCTTCCTAGAATTTTGACATTGTCAAAATCAATCTAATGTCCACTGTCTGTAGCATGCGTGCATTGCTAGAGCTGATCTTTTTTCTGAACTGTTAATTCTACTTCATCATTTCTAAGTGGACGTTTCGTGCACAGTGTATGTTCATTCACTGTGACCTTCACCTGTCTACTGCTCTACCTTTCCTATATGGCAAGCTTAACATTCTGAACACTTTATCCTATAGACACAGTTGTTGTTTTGTGTCATTTTGGGAACCATATCTTTGACACTCGCTCACCAAAGCTTTCTCTAGAGAATTAGAGGGCTTGAAATAGACTTTAATAATTATTATATGAAACAAGTAGTCTTTGAAGTGGTTCAGCTGTCTCTTTTCAATATGGAATGGCTATCGTCAATCGATAGTCAAGATTTTTCAATTTTTTCCTGTTTTTCTTTCTGGTCTTTTTCATTGATAATATTATTTAGCAGCTTTTTTGGATAATTAATTCCAATCAAAAGTTTGTTTTATAGTGAAGATCTCGTTCTTGATATCATCATGTTTAATTTCTCCATTGTCACCTAATTATTATTTTTCATCATTGATCATCATGCTCATCCCTTCTCCTGGCATATCCATCTTTTCACAACCTATTGTGTAATAGTCTAGCCTCCTTTCTCGAGATGTCAAATATTAACTTGGTAGGTGAACACAAACATGAACTATTGAATATAAAAAAGTAGAGAAAATTTGCAGCCTCCCCCGCGGTTTTTTTTTGTGTTTTTAGTATGAAATTGTCGCTCTGAAGATTTCGCCCTCAGTAGGAGAATGAATGTTGCTCTTTTTAGCCCTATTCAGCTCAGATAACTTAGCGAAACCAAGCATTTTTCAAATAAGTTCGTTGGGATTTGATTTGTTTTCATTGTCACCGCGGATTTATATCGCTGAAGAGAGGGACAGAAAATCAGTGACTACTGGACAGTTGTTTCGTCCTAGGTCGGGACTCTTCATTAGTGGCCATCTGTCACCTCACTCGGGATCGGACTCGGTACCTTTAGAGGTTATGAGGTCAATCTTGTTGACCATTTAGCCCACTTAGGTTGGAATTTAATGACCTATGTATTCTAATTCCTGTTATTCACGTGATTTCTATCCGTGATCAAGCATTAAGCCAATCAATTCCCTACAAGCCAGTTCTTGAGAATAAATCTGATGGTCACTAGTGACTGTTTACAAGACAAAGTAGCCTGGAAATCTGGTGATACGTCGTGTCTAGTGGGGTCCATTGGAAGAATACTCACTGATGATATTGGCTGATTGGTTGTGTTAAAATCGTGAACTAGCATAAGTGTTACTATTCATCAGTCACTGAATTCTATACCAGTTGTTGGATAGTCAACGAGCCTCACTTCGTAATCTGAAGGTCCGGGTTTGACCCCTCGTTAGGTTTTTGGATGCGTCTTGCTGAATAGCCGCAGACTATAGTGAAATAGCTTTCCAGTACTTCCTGGTTCGTCACTTTGTTTTACTGTCTTTTAAATTGTAATGATTTATATCCTAGACTGAGTTGGACAATATATTGAGCAACTGAGTTGTGCGGCTTCCCTTTGGCACACCAACTAGAGGGTTTCAAAACACGAAAGCTCTATAACACAATTAAATATTATCTCAAAGTGTTATGTCATCCATTCACGACCACCTATCCCGGTATTTCAACTAATCCTACAGATTGGTTGGAGGATTTCATCATGAGCTGACATCGGTTAGAAGACCATTGGAATACCTGTAGGGTATACTGCCAGACAGCTGTTTCTTCAGCCTAGTTTGCGACTCTTCATCAGTACGCACCAACCGTCAGGGTTCGAACCCAGGACCTTTTGGTTACAAGGTGAGTTAGCGCGTAGACTATTAAGCCACTGGGACCCAATCCAATAGCCAGTCAGTGCATGAATTCCAATCTCGTTATAACAGAGCTAGAAACATTATAACATATAATGATAATGATGATATGAAGAACGAGATAATCAATATAAAGCAAATTCTTTAGTTCAATTTTAGATTCTCCCGTCGACTGATTTCACCGAAATGCTTTAGCGCAGATGCTTCGACGATGTTTGGGCTTTTAATTAGAATTTAATTGGTCGATGGTGAATAGCAATGGAATCCAGGATAACGCGCATTTCGTCCTATTTGGGACTAGTCATCTGGATCCAATCAATCGACGGGAAAATCTAAATTAAACTAAATAATCAATACGACCTGTTGCACAAGAGGCAGTGACTCTCGAGGCCCAAGTGGTCTAGTGAATAACACATTTTGGCGTTTAAAACTATGGGCACTGGGTTCGAGCCTCGTTGGAGGGTACACCATCACTGACTGACTGGGGAATGTAGGTACATCCAGCTGACTAGACAGTCCCAAATAGGACGAAATGCACATTATCCTGAATTCGACTGCTAGTTTCTATCCACCGATTAAAACAAACTTTTGATTGGAAATATTTATCCGAAAAAGCTGCTAAATAATATTATCAATAAAAAGGAACAGATGGGAAAACACGAAAAAATTGAAAAATCTTGACTATCGATTGACGAGAGCCATTCCATATCGAAAGGATACGGTTGAACAATTTCAAAGATTACTTGCTTTATATAATAATTATTAAAGTCTATTTTAAGACCTCTAATTCTCGTGAGAAAGCTTTGGTGAGTGAATGGCGAAGATAAGGTCTCCAATATGTCATAAAGAAATTGTGTCTATGAGATAAAATGTTCAGAATGTGAAGCTCGCTATATAGGAAAGGGAAAGTAGTAGACAGGTAAAGGTCAGAGTGAATGAATATAGGCTGGCTGTGCACGAAACGTTGACCTAGAAATGAGGAAGTAGAATTAAAAAGTCTAGGAAAAAGATCAGCTATAGCAATGCATGCATGCTATAGACAGCGGAAGCAAGATTGATTTCGAACAATGTTGAAATTCTAGGAGGAGGCTTTCATTCAACATACAAACAAAGGCTGACCTCTGAAGCCAGACCTGCATATTTAAACCACATTGAATGCAGTAAATATAGGAGAGAAGGGATAAACTTATCACCTATATCGCAGTCCCTCTCTAATGAAGCAAAACAGGTGATAGAAAAACGAATTCACGCCTCTGGTGTGACCGATGTAAAAATATTATCATGTTTTGACGGGTCTCTCATACAGACAAATATTCATATATGACAATTTCACAATAAAATCAAAGAATTCATATATATAAATTAAATTACAATAGACAATAAATATCAGTTTGCTTGTGTGTGCGTATATGTGTTAAAGTTTGACAGCGCTTCAGCTGTTTATCTGCTTTCACAGACAATAAAAAATATCACCAACGTACCTTAGGTATACTTCCATTTGTTGTATATGGTGTTACAAAAATGCCGGCTTCTAGACCTGACAAGAATAAATCTTCAAAAGTGGTTCCAAGGATCTTCCGATTGCTTCGCCATCGACTTGACGGAATAGACGCCTATCGAATTGGATATTTTCAGTAAATAAAAGTAACAATTTCCTCGATTCCGATGTTCGAATGGGTGTATGTCTTCAGCTTGTGTACAACTGTCTCAACGATTGGAAAATTTTTTGAGAATGAGGAATTAACATTGAAAGAGACCAAATGCTTACCAGTTACATTCAGGTCATTAATTTGCTTGACAAACTGGGAAGCCGTGACCAATAGGGTACAGCAGGTTGAAGATGAGGCAGTAACTCATCATCCAAGAAGACAATGAGAAATGGTGCGCTATGTCATGCGTGAATTGCAGAAGTTAGAATTCATGGGCCATTGGATCGGGTCCCAGTGGTCAAGGTCTACGAGCTAGCTCGCTTCTAATCAGAAGGTCTGATTCAACCTCAGTGGGTGGTGAGTGTGTACTGCTGAAGAGTCTCAAACTAAACTGACGAAACAGCTGTCCAGTACTCCCAGCTGGTTTTCCAATGGTTCTCTAACTGATGTCAGCTCATGATGAAATCCTCCATGCAAACTGTAATGAATCAGACATGATATACTTTCCAAAGCCTTTTCGTAAAGGCTGCAATAATTCACGAAGTCACTGTGCTAATTTGTGGTATGGTGATTTTGAGATTGAGAGTATGCCTGAAGGGCGCTCGTGATTTGTGTATTTTAACACGTCTGTATAATTTTTGGATCTGGCTCCCAATGTATTTTCAAAAGTATATATATATATCCCTGTATGTAGAGTATTCAGCTGAAGAGTTCTACGAAAATTCGATGAATTCCTTAAATCCTGTTGTTGCTTGTTTTTCTGCAATGTTTGATAAATAATGTTCAGCCTTGATTATTATTTTTATTATTTATTGATTTATTTATTTTGTTAAAGGTTACACGTGCTGTGAAACAATTGATTGCTCAACATCGTCTTATCTTGACTGGTACACCGATACAGAATAGAGTCTCTGAACTTTGGTCATTATTTGATTTTTTAATGCCGGAGTTTCTTGGTACTGAACAACACTTCCTGGCTAAATTTGCTCGTCCAGTAGCTGTTAGTCGAGATGTTAAGGCATCGAAGGCAGATCAACGTGCAGGTAGGTGATTGTTATGCATGCCCCCACCACCCCCTCCGCCCCAACTTTCTTTTTATTTGTATTTGCGTGTGTGTGTGTGTGTGTTTATTTTCAATTGTGTACAAGTGTAGTGTGTAAATATTACTAAAGAGTTGGTTTGCATAAGATTGTCTCACTTACTAGTAATTAACGCTTACTTTGGTAATCCAATATATGTAAGCCGACTTTGAAAAGGCCTTCGACAGCGTCGACCGAGAGGTGCTTTGGAAACTACTTCGATACTATGGGGTGCCACCGACAATTATACATCTCATCCAACAGCTGTACGATAATGCTGCATGCCAAGTTATCCACAACGGGAAACTTACGGAATCCTTCGAAGTGAGGACAGGAGTAAGACAAGGCTGTCTGTCTACTATCTCCAATGATTTTCCTGATTGCAGTAGATTGGATAATGCGACAAACAGCGGGCAATGAGGAAACAGGCATAAAATGGACTCACACAAAGAACTTGGAGGATCTGAACTTCGCCGATGATATATGTCTGATTTCCCACAAACTGGAAGATATGCAAGCGAAAAGCAATAAGTTGGCAGAAGGAGCATCAAGGATAGGACTTCAGGTGAACATAGAGAAAACAGAGGCGATGAAGATTCCTGGGTTACACCACCAACAGCAACAACAACAACTGACAACAATCAGCATAAATGGGAGGAACCTGAAAGAAACAACCTCTTTTACCTACCTGGGAAGCATCGTTTCAACTACAGGCGGACGGAACTGACGAGGATATCAAAGCAAGAATCGGAAAAGGAAGACAAGCTTTCACTACTCACGTCAAGTCTGTGTGGAGGTCAACAGCACTCAGCATCAAAAATAAGATCCGGATTTTCAACTCCAATGTGAAGTCAGTCAGTGCTACTATACGGATCAGAGACTTGCACTGCGCGTCATAAAGAGAATCTCAAACAAACTACAGACCTTCATTAACAGTTGTCTTCGCTCAATACTCAAGATCAGATGACCAGTCAGAAAAGATCAGCAACAGAGATCTCTGGGAGCGAACGAACCAGGAACCGATTATGAAACAAATATGCAGGAAGAAATGGAGATGGATTGGCCATACTCTGAGGAAACCATCAAGTGAGTGACATCACACGACAGGCCATCGCTCGAGTGGAACCCGAAAGGGAAGCGGCGAGTTGGTCATCAGTGCAAGGGTGACATGGAGGAGGTCATGTGAAGAGGAGATGAAAGCATGTGGGCAGACATGGAGCCAGGTGAAGACTCTAGCAGAGAACCGAACGCAATGGAGACGCACGGCTGAAGCCCTATATTCCTCTAGGAATTAAAGGAAACAATAATAATATAAAACGATTATCATTTAATTGTTGTCATCTATTTTCTCATGATTGTATCCATGCTCTTCTAATGTATTAATGATCAGTTAAATTGGTCTGACTTCAGTACTCTGTTCAATTTAAATTGGTCATAGTTTGAAATGTACACTATTCAGTCAGAATGTACTATAGTATACGGTTGATGCCCATTGCCCCCATTTCTGTCTAATTTCAGATAATATAGTCCTTCTAGGCGAAGACGCTGACAAAATGAAGCTGAGTCTTCTGAACACCTTCACTATAAATCTTCGGTTATTTGCCATCAAATGTAAGATGGTGCGACAGGACTGGACTACATTGATTCCTAGCTTATAGATAGAGAGTGAGGTGGTTGGTGGAGCGTGTTGACCAATTCACTCATTTGGGAAGTTGTATCAGCCAGCCAACGCCAGTGGGTTGATCTGATCGCTGACGAAATCTCAGCACGGATACAGAAGGCTCGTTTAATCTACTCCATAGATGGCGTAGATGTGGTAGGATATCACTAAACGAACTCAGAAAAATAACAATATGTTTTGGTGGACACTAGAAAAAGGCAATCGAAGAACAGAACTGTACGAAGAATGCTTTAAGCACTGTGCAGAATCCAACAAGCTATCGAATGTGATGATATTCGACGAATTTGCAAAGGATGTGCAAATAAAGCATTGAGGCTATGGTGTAGCAAAGATGATATTGATGGATCAAGATCTTTGTTTTGAGAGTGAAGAGTTCAAAACTGAATTAAAGCAACGCCATATCATTTTCAGACAAACGACTTAACAGAAAGGAATAGTCGTACACTCAGGGAGTGGCTAGCTGCGAATAGAGGCAACTGGGAAACTGACCTACCGTTGGTATTACTGGCACATCGTACCACAGTAGGAATGGTCAACAAGCTTGGTTTCATCTGTCTAAGAGCCTTAGGTTCAATCTCTGCGGGGAGGGGGTCGGTGGTGCACACCACTGTTTTTAGTGCTCCCTGGTGATTTTCACTGATCTCTCCTCTAACTAAACTGTTGTGTTAGTTCGTAAAGTAATTATAACAATTTGAAATTTTATTCCAAAAATCGATAATTTGAATTGCTATTTATTAATTACTTATCCATTAATTTAATTAATTATTCATTAAATTAATTAATTATTAATTACTTATTCATTATTCTAATCTAATCTAATAGGTCAATTGGCATTGGAAAAACTTCATCGACTTGTTTTACCATTTATGCTAAGACGATTAAAAGAAGATGTTATGCAAGATTTACCACCGAAAATAATACAAGATTTTGCTTGTAAAATGACTCCGATACAAGTGAGTTAGTTATATACACGCTGTCTCTTTTATCTCCAAGTAGAAAATGTTTGCGTGCTTTTGTAAAAAAAAGTGTATGACATTTGTGACAAGTGTGAATGGCTGTAGGACTTCATAATTGCAGTGTGTGTGTGTGTGGTGGAATCCAAGATAAAGGCACATTTCGTCCTATTTCGGACTGGCTTGTCAGCCGGTGGATGTACCTGCATTCCCCAGTCAGTCAGTTGGTGTGATGGTGTTCCCTCTACCATGCTCGAACCTAGTGGTCAAAGTTTTAGATTGAAAAGAACAAGAAGTTTAGCTCTAATCTCTAATGATAATAAATTTTCAAAACCAGACAATGAGACAATGAAACTACGGGAACTCGGCTCGAGCCTCGGTGGAGAGGACACCATTACTGACTCACTGAGGAATGCAGCTACATCCAGTTGACGAGCCAGTCCCAAATAGAGGACGAAATGCACGTTATCCTCGATTCCACTGCTAGTCACTATCCATCAATTGACTTCAAGTTACATGACCAAACGTCGTGGGAGCATCTGCTCCAAGAGCTGAAATATCAACCTGAGACTGAGTACTTCAGTCCAATCAGTCGCCGGGAAAATATGAACTGAATTAAACAAGGTGTCACGGAAATTAATCCTAAGATCCTATTATTTCTGAAGACGCTCCAAATTGACAACCATTAAGCACAGATATCTCGACTTTAATTCCAAAATACAATGGATGACAAGAAATTTTATTTTTCGATTGTTAAAATCAATATTCTATACTAAGTCTATAAAAAAAGAATGTTTTTACAGGGAATGTATTGTACTTTTGTTCGTATTCTTTCGTCTTCTTCATCTGACTTGTACACGATCAAATCACTCGCGCCAATGGCGACCAAAGCCAATAAACAAATGTTCAATATTCATAGTCATTGAGACAATGTGTTTGTTGTAAATTATTAGAATTCAGATGACACTGAATGTTATTCATCGTATCCCACCGAATCTTTCCAATAGACTTCGTGTTCGTCTACTACACACAGCTGAGGCGATAGGCATTCGAACTATTAAACCTAAACTATGTATTCAAAAAGTTCGTGCAGCCATTATCCTTTCCTTGACCAATTAAGACATAACCAACTAATGACGTCTACACCACCCTTTGTTTATATTTTCAACCCCTTTCTTATCATCCCTTAATCTTATATTCATTATAAACGTGTTTCATTTCCTTCCCTTACAATCTAAAATTACTTAATGGGTTCATTTGTTTTTACTAGCCTTTATCGACTACCTCTACCTGAACATTTGTTTGTTTAATCATGCTGTTTTTTTTCATTATTCGTGTTATCACAGATTGCCTCACTTTTTCATCCTTGTTATTGAATGTTGTGATTAACAGTCGAAAAAAGGTTCTTTCAGTCTCTGTTGATTGATCGCTGGAGAGTATTCAGTGTTACTTGCCTTATTAATGATAAAATATAACATTTCAGGGTAGGTTTTCATCCCCTACTGGCATCGGTTAGAGAATCTTTGAAAAATCAGCACTGGAGGCTGTTTCGTCTGCCTCGTTTGCGACTCTTCATCAGTGCGCACCCGCCATCCCACTGCCAAGGTTTGAATCCAGGACCATCTGACTACAAGGCGAGCTAGCTCGCAGACCATTAAGCCATTCACTGGGACCCGCCAATCCAATGGACAGTCAGTCTGTGAATTCCAACTTCTGCCAATTGACGCACAATTTAGTGGGACTGGCACTAGCCAACAATGTCATCGGTGGTGAGTATTTTTCCTCACACCCAACCACCTCCTCTGTACCCCACTGGTTAGTCACGACTTCTCACTAGAACCCAGGTAACTACCCACCTACCTGAATAGGGCCGGTCGCCGCTAGTGAGCATCAGATTGATATTGAAGTCAGGTGTTGGTTTTGCAGGGATTAGATTGCATGGTCCCAATAGCATAATGGACACATCAGCTGTTTGTATACACAATTTTTTTCTGTCCAATTTCTTTTAGGACGTTTTGATCAAGTTTGACTTTTTATTTTATGTGTAACCCTATCACAGTATAATGAGAACCTTTAATCTTCTAAACAGGTTTCTCTTTGATGTGTTTTTTCTCCTCTGTTTTATAGTCCTTTAATTCTTCTCCACAGGTAGTTATTAACATTGTTTTTTTTAAGGAGAAGCTGTCCTGTAATTACTTTCCCTCTTATTTACCACAGTTTAGTCATTCAGTTAGAATAGTTATTCTCTTGTTTGTTGAATGTACATTTAACGACTCTGTTCTCCCTCTCTCTGTATTCAAATCACTTGATGATTTCAAATATACCTTTTTCCCCATTACACAGCGTAAACTGTATGAATCATTCCAGAAGACAGATGAAGGAAAACAGCTGATGAATATCGTCGGTTCAACTAGTGCCAGTGCCAGCAGTCACAGTGCCAATGCTACTACTGCCACTGGTAAACAACAGTCAACCTACATTTCCTCAGTAGTTGTCTCACATGGATTTCAAGCTGTACGATATTTTCAAGCTGTGTGCAATCATCCTTGCCTAGTTCTAAAGTCTGGTCATCCAATGCTTGATGAAATCAAATGGGAATTTGGCATTCAGTCGACGGATCAACTGAGGTCGATTCACTTGAGTGGGAAGTTGTTAGCTTTATGGTAAGCAGCAGTTTTGCAGACTAACAATCATGCGTGTAGTTGGTCAGTATAATAGCAGTTCAGTATTCGGGGTTTGTCATTATTATAATTTGTGATTGTATTGCTTCACGTGTTCCTTATGTTCTAGGTGATTTGGTCTACAAAACCAGTTTGATGTTTTGTGATGTGATTATTTGGAGAAACGGAAGGAAAACCGTTTATGTCCGTACTCATTTCATATAGTTGCCAATGTTTATTTTTTCTAAAGATTTCTCCGTGTAGCTTTGTACAGCTGATCTTAACGATTTTCTCATAGGTCGTCGACTGGTTTTTGTTTAGTTTTGTGATGACGTAATCTTATTTTGATATTAAAAGTTACTAATCAGCAAGCTATGGGCCAGTCGAGTTGTAATGGATTGGCTTAAATGCTCGACCTTTGCCTGGATGAGAGACTGACATGGGGTTTCTAATCTCCCATTTTGGTTTTTATTCCTTTACCTTCCCAGTGGAACATAGGGTGCCTTCAAAGCTAGAAGCTTCAACTTTCTGTGTTTATTTTTCACAAGGTGGGATTGCTAGTCGCCTCGTACCCAACCTTCTCTCTTTGCCAGTCTTATTACTGGTTTAGCGAGATAAAGGAGTGCGTCCAGTGGTGGGGGTTCGAACAGCGGATCACCTGTGTGCTTGGCGAGCATTCTGCTACTGTACCACCGACGCACATACCTGATACGATTTCAGTTAATTAATTGAATGAACATCAGTTTTACTCTTTCATCGTCAATTCCTGCTAACATCGGAGTAATCCACACAGGAATTTCGAGTTGAATTGCCAGGTGGTGCATTTCTACACTTGGACTATAGTTTACTAGTTGAGGAAAGAGGGCAGATTAGGCAAGTGGCTAACCAGCAAGCTCATTCAAGGAAACGGAAAAGCACCACTACTACCACTGCACTGGGATTGATTCAGTTTAGTTCAATCCTCAGTGTGTTGATTCAAGTTTCTGCCTTTTGATTCTCTACTGGTTAAAATTTGATTGTCAATTTGATGGTTCAAGGTAATTTCGATTTTGTGTGTAATCATACATATATATATATAAACTGAAAAAGACCTCTAATTGGTAGATGGTGCCTAGCAGTGGAATCCAGGATAATGCACATTTCGTCTCGTTTGGGACTCGTCTACTGGGCGTACACTGGGAAATGCGGGTACATCCATTTCCTGACGAGCCAGTCCCAAATGGGACGAAATGTGCTTTATCTTGGATTCCACAATGCTAGTCACCATACACCAATTAAATATTAATTAAATGCCCAGACATCATCGAAGCATCTGTGCAAGAAGCCGACATGTCAACTTGAGACCTAGCACTTCGGGCCAATCAATCGACGGGAAAATCTAAAATTCAATTTTAAAAAAGTCTTTGTTGTAGTTGTTGTTGTTGTGGTGGTGGTAATTTGTTTTCTGTGAATAGAAAATAAATTATCTCATTATCAATTAGTCATGTTGACAGTAAAATTACAGTTTTTTTAACTTATTGATTTATTTTTTAACAGTAAATATATTTTAATTACGAAATTCCCATTTTACGCATTTAGAAACAACCAAAAAACAACAGATTGAGCGAAGAAATACGCTTTCCTTTCCAATTTGTTCGCATTCATCATCGACTGGCTGACTGGCTCTGCACTACTGTATAGTTTTTTTTACATCAAATTTTGTTTTACCAATCAAGTGGTTATTTCTGTTCACAAGAATTATCAGATTTAGGTATGGGGGGGGGGGCTGAAAGTAAGAGGTTAAAGGTCATCAAAAACAGCTAACTCGCAGATGTTAGTAACAAGATACCTAAGTTTCGAAGGTGGTGGTGTAAAATAATAGTGACTCAGAAGAATTGAGTAAAATACAAACAGGTTGATAAAGTTAGCTAGTACTGTAAAAATTAACAAAGTCAAAATATAGTTACAAGCAGAGGAGAAAAATCGTTTTTAAAACTTAATACGTATTATGTAGTTGGCCATGGTGAAGAAAGGGGCTGTACAAACTTCTTTTGAACACACATACACACAGATATGGCTTGTGTTTAGATAAATTCCAATTACCTTTGCTGAATATAAAATTCTTACTGGTAAACCATGAGGCGAGAGATTGGGTGAAGTATGATTGGTAAATAACTTTAAAAGCTTTGTTAGAGTCGACTTGATGTCCAGGCAGTAGACACATTGACGCAGACGAAATTCACCAATGGACAAGAAGGAAATCTCATACACAAAGGGTTAAACTTCAAGTCAAGGAAACAATCAGTCCCAATGCAAGTAGCCTAGAGAGGGATGAAAAAACACAAGAGCAACCAATCAAGCTCAAGGTCACCGGGAGAGATGACTTATAAACTCGTGGAGAAATCTAAAAGCTCACTTCAACAAATTGAAGTATGCGTGCTGAAGATGTTGCCTAAGGGTGGGGCAATGAAAGCTTCGCAAATCAACCATCCATCCAGCTCAGAGAACACAATCACATCAAAAGAAAAGAAGTTGAATAGGCGTAATACGCTTACAGTAATACAGTTTAATGCATGAGTTGTCATCAGGATGCACACAGAAACAAAGGGGAATATGGAATTATCTAAGAGTTCTAAAACTAGCAAATGTTATAAGGAGGTCTGTTACGAATTCTCATATTTTCTACTGTTACACAATGCAGTTGACAATAACACCTGTTCTGTGAGGGTAATGATGCTACTACCTGGCTACTCAAACTTGTCTAGGTGGAGCAGGTTTCTTGAATCCATGTGACCCACAACCATTTGAACCACAGCTCCACGGATCTGTTCAAAGCTATACGCAACTACTTAGTTCTCTTTTGGTTTATCAATGTTTTCGATGTCTGGATGGAGGATTTCATCATGAGCTAACATCAGTTAGAGAACCATTGAAAAGCCAGGTGGGAGTACTGACAGAAAGCTGTTTCGTCAGCCTAGTTTGGGACTCTTCAGCAGTACATACCCACTCCACTGCCAGGGTTCGAACCCAGGACCTTCTGGTTGCAAGGTGAGCTACCTCATAGATCATTCACAGCCATAGGGACCTGCCAATCCAATGGAGAGTCAGTGCATGAATTCTAACTTCTGCCAATTCATGACATAGTACAGCCATTTCGCAGTGTCTTCTTCGTTTATGAGTTACTCCCTCACCTTCAACCTGCTGCACCCGAGTGATCACGGCTTCCCCCTAGAACCCCATATCTCTTTAACCGGTGCCAGTTCACATAAAGGAAATCCATCAGGAAGTCACTCAAACTTTTTCGTTCAACCAATGAATTTCGCGTAAAATTTAATTTACTGATTTTATTTTAACTTTTTTTGTGAAGTATGCCTTCTTTTCTTGTTTCTTTTTTGTTTTGATAAATATATAGCCGCCTGTTAACTGATTGTGGTTTTGGCAGTCCAAATCTTTCGAACAATATGCCCGGTACTAGTAGTAGCAGTAATGGTAACAATTCATCTCTTACATCGTCAGGTTCATCAACATCATTAGCTAATATCGCTTCTGCATCGAATGATTTCTATGCTAATCGAAGTTTACTCAGTCAACATCGAGCGTTGATATTTTTTCAAACACGTGAAATGTTACAGCTGACTGCTGATATGCTCAGGTTAGTTGATTAGTTAGTTAGTTAGTCAATCATATAGTTTTTTTGGTTTTTGAAAAATTTATTTTTTGTTTAACCTTATTAAGAAGTTGTGACCAGTGAGTGGGAGCCGTCATGTGAAGGTAAAGAGAATCGCATTGATTTCAGTAGTAGCAGTTTGAATTCGGTATTGAATTCCCACTTAAGTGGCTAAAACCAGTTTGAAAATCTTGCACTCAAATAAAAATGATTCTGTTGGGTGACATTTAAACCAATCAACCAACTCTCTTAGAGATAAATTTTGTCGGCTTAAGCACCCCCTAGATAGATCCAATTAAGAAACAAAAAAATATAATTTACCAAATACCATGCATGTAATGACTGTTAGTGAGATCAATCACATAAGCCCGTTGGACTATTAGATCGGGGTCAACTAGATTATTGGAACATAAAAATCTAGCTAGACATTTGTAAAAATTATATTTGTAAAATCTCAGCGAGATTGAAATGAGTAATTCCAACGTTTCGTTCGGCAATCTGGTCCGAACTTCTTCAGGGAAATTAATCGAAATTAACATAACAGAGGTTTATATATAAAAGGAACATCACTTGTTTTTAAAAACTTTGTCCAATCATGATTCATAAAACAAGTATAATAAACAAAATTTTATGAGCTGTGATCAAAATTTGACCTCGGACTTACAAATATTGGTCTACCTTTGTTAAACACTTTAAACAGAGTGTGTATGTGTGTGTGGGTAAACAGTTGTAAAACATTTCTTAACGTCTCCATAAGAAGATATGGACATTCGAGAATTTTGACCAAGTATTAATAATTAGTGATACATATCCATTTTTTATTTATTAATAAGGATTTCCTATGCATCAGCTAACATCACGCCTTCATGTCTGTTCAAACTGTTAGTATCTAGAATTTTATGATTAGACGTATTTTCAAAATTATGGTGTTTAGGATTAGAGTTTAGTAGAAGCACCCTGTCGAACTTATTGCTTTGTCTTCTTTCTGAAGATTGAGCTGCTTTATTCGACCTACTGGAGTTGTCAGGTGACTCGACAGCTACGGATTTAGGATATGCATTCTGTTGCAGACAACGGAGAGTGAAAACACGATGATTGTGCCAATTACACAGTTTCTTTGTTAATTTAATTCGATTGCAAAATAATTCAAATGAACTGTCGTCAAGATTTGACAGAATAGTTCTAAAATATTTGGGCGCCGAGTGAGAATTACTCATTTCAATCTCGCTGAGATTTTACAAATATAATTTTTTACAAATGTCTACTTCTCCCTCGGTGCCCAAATATTTTAGAACTATTCGGTCAAATCTTGACGACAGTTCATTTGAATCTAGCTAGACACCTAGAATAATTGACACTGGTAAGTTAAATAGCGTAAAATAACAGCTCAGGCATCACACTACATTCATTTGCATTTAATCATGTGTGGGACAGGGTGAGAGAATTAAAAAGTAATATAATTAGGTGGGGAGAGACAGACAGGTTAATCACTAAAGCTTTGTTCATCGATTCAACACCACACACGTGCAATCGAAATGGAGGAACGCATCACCTATACCGAAGATATGGAAAGTGTCAACAAACAACAGGGGAAGTTGGAGTGTTCGATGCGTTTCTATACATGAGTTCCAAACTAGGATGAAAGAGCTGTTCAGTACTCCCTGGTTTTCAG
>OX235276.1:21167277-21199604 GCA_944472155.2 Trichobilharzia szidati | reverse complement strand
TTAACGTGAATTTTATGTCCTGTCTCTATAATATGTTTCGCAATAGAGGAGCTAGGTCTCCTGTTCTCACCATTAATGGGTTCTGAAGATTCTATTTGTTTCTGGAGCCATTTAGGAATATGCTGTGAAGCCAGCCCTTACTTTCAGAGATCGATGAGTCTTCCCTATGTATTTGTGTTCATACGTACATTCAAATTGGTAAATACAACAGTGGGATGTGACATCATTTTTCGCATGTTCGAAGGGCTTAGATAGATATATTGGCTTCACATTCTCAATTATAATGATATTGGCTGCATAGAAAGTCTTTTTAATAGCAACCTATTATCATTATTATTCCCATCATCCATATTTTATTACTACTCTATTACTGTTTATTAATAACGTTGCTTTTTCATACAGATTTTATATAAAACACTATCGCCTTTCCACCAGTTCCTGTCCATTCTACACGAGCTTATTGATTAGTCATTATCTCACACTTATTACGTCATGCCAACTTCTGCCTCTTTTCTATCTTACAATTATTAGTCATTCCTTCTAGGTTACACCTTACATTATATAATACATTTTTCGTGGGTAAAGTTTACCAGTATCTGATTGGTCTAAAGATTTCTTTGTTAAATATAATTATGACTATACAGCAGCTCATGAAAGTGAATCGTTGAAAAGAAAATTCTCTTCGCTGTTTACACCTTTTTCTTATGATTCAATAATGGATTTAACCCAATTTTTAACTTCAGCAACTCACAGACTGACTTGTTACCAGGGAAATAGTAGTCTCGTTGACTTGGACTATGCGGATGATATAGTTATCTTAGGTGAAGACACGGATACAATGCAGAGTCTCCTGAACACCTTGAGGAGCAGCAATCTTCCAGTGTTTGGCATGCAATTCGCTCCTGCTGTCAAATGTAAGATGATGAGGCTACAGAACTGGACTGGACTATATCGACCCACTCCGAACATAAAGATATGCAGGAGTGAAGTCGTTGGCAGAGTGTGTTGACCCCTTCATTTACTTGGAAAGTTGCATCAGCCTCGTCAGCAGGTTAATCTTATCGCTGATGAAGTCTCAGCACAGATACAGGAAGCTCGTTTGGTATTTTACAACTTACTTCATCTCCAGCATAGACGTAATATCCAGCAGTCGACGCAACAAAGGACATGTGTACTGCACACCAGTTATTTATGTCTTCGACCACAGATATCTGCATTCTATCTCATGTGTCAAGTGGAATATGTTCAGATAAGCCATAGTGTGTTGGATAAGGTAGAGAAGTCAGCCAGTGGGGTTAAGAAGGTATATCGATTGAGATGCCTAGTAAACTTGGCATTCATCCATGAAATCTTTGATTACTGGTTTCAGTCACACAGAGACGTGTGTACACCGCCTGGTTGGAATTCTGAGGATGCTAAACACAAATGGCCTAAAACTATTGGTGACTTGGCTCAAAATCGATATCAGTCGCTATAGTTCTTTCCAATTTCTGTTCTTCTCTCTTTTGTCTATCTACCGTTGTGAGCCACGAAATCAGCATGTCGCAACTTGGACTATTGTACATCTGTATAAAGTCCTATGTTGAAACTCAATTAGTCAGTCAATTAGTCTTGACTCCATATTCACAATAAGAAAGGAGTTTGTGTTTCATTGCAAAAATAAAGCCTGACAACTGTATGAACGATGTTCAACATAAAGAATTAAAGTTTTGTGATAAACATGCCAAACATTCAAAGATTTCTGTCCCTCAAAGTGTTCAGAAGACTCTGGTCTATTATTGTCAGCTTCTTCATATCTAGGTGAACAATATCATCCGCATATCCTTGTCCTTCCTAGAAAAAAGTCAGTCCCCAAGTTGCACTTATAGTCAATCCTGTTGACTGGTTGGTTTCAATATAGAATTTTGCACCGATGTGCAGCAGTTCAAGTCTCCATACTTTACTAAGCACACAAAGGTAAAGAAGAAAATAAGAAGAAAAGCAAAATAGAGACAATTAACAGAGATATGAGACAAAAGGAATAGTAATATCGAAGAATAATATAGTTTCATTGGAAATTATAAGTCACAAGGAGTGGGTGCATCTGCTCCATTGAGAACGATTTTTAGCCATACCACCAGTTGTCTCCAGCCGTCATTGGTTTTCACCGTCTCGAAAACCCCAACCAGGAAGTCTACACCTTCCTGCGTGGCTGGCTTAAACTAGCTATTGTGGATTTATTTCATTGACTGGTGTGGCCATGTTTGGGTTTGACCACCGTTAGTTCTCTTCCAGACTGACCCTATATCAGGTGACATTGTCCATTGTCGAGAAAGGCGATGGCTACGCATACGTAACACGTGTCGTTTCTCTTGGTGCATCTATGATGAAATTAACGAGAATCAAGGACGGCAACCATTCCCGAAGGCTATCACTCTCCAGAAACTCTTATCCAGCTGAAATCTAGAACGTGTGATCTAGGTGTATATATGTGGTAAATGCAGATTCTCAACTACTTACATAGGCTTATATGTGCTCTGCACACATTTTGTCAACTCTTAAGATTAATTTGCTTGACTTTACCACAGATGGTTAGCAAATTTATTTTATGTTAGTGCTGTAATATTAAAATTATTATCTTACTGAGAACTGAATATACTTTTAATTGGTGAGAGGGCAGCTCTATATCACCAGTTTACACAGTTAGAATTCAGGGGGTCATTGAATTCCATTTCAAGTAGTAGTCTGATGAGTCCTACTTATAGTCAGACATGAGTAGTATATCAGTAAATGAATTCATAAAAGTAACATTATGTTTTGTACGCTAGAAAAAGGCAATCGAAGAAGAGAACTGTGCAAAGAATGCTTGAAACACTGTACAGAATCCAACAAGCTATCGAATGTGGTGATATTCGACCAATTTGCAAATAATGCGCAAATAAAGCATTGAAGCCCATGGTGTAGCAAAGATGATATTGAGGGATCAAAGTCGCTGTTTTGAGAGTTCAAGACTCGTCTAGAGGTATTGGGTATTAAAAGAATTAAAGCGACGCCATATCATCCTCGGACAAACGGCCTATCAGAAATGAAACTGACCTACCGTTCGTATTACTGGCGCATCGTACCACAGTAGGCAGTGGTCAACAAGCTTGATCTCATCTACCTGAGGGTCTTAAGTTCAATCTCTATTGGGGTTGTGGGTAAATACGACTGTTTATAGTGCTCCCTGGTGATTTTCACTGATCTCTCCTCTAACTAAACTGTTGTGTTAGTTCGTAAAGAAATTTTAACAATTTGAAATTTTATTCCAAAAGTCGATAATTTGAATTGCTATTTATTAATTACTTATTCATTAACTTATTCATTAATTTAATTAATTATTCATTATTCTAATTTAATCTAATAGGTCAATTGGCATTGGAAAAACTTCATCGACTTGTTTTACCATTTATGCTAAGACGATTAAAAGAAGATGTTATGCAAGATTTACCACCGAAAATAATACAAGATTTTGCTTGTAAAATGACTCCGATACAAGTAAGTTAGTTATACACGCTGTTTCGTTTATTCAAGTAGAAAATGTGTGCGTGCTTTTATAAAAGGCGTGTGAGTAGTTATGAATTTAAGGCATTTGTGACGAGTGTGAATGGATGTAGGACTTCATAATTGCAGTGTGTGTGTGTGTGTTTGTGTGTGGTGGAATCCAAGATAAAGGCATATTTCGTCCTATTTGGAACTGGCTCGTCAGCCGGTGGATGTACCTGCATTCACCAGTCAGTCAGTGATGGCTTCCCTCCACCATGGCTCGAACCCAGTGGTCAAAGTTTTAGATTGAAAAGAACAAGAAGTTCAGCTCTAATGATGATAAATTTTCAAAACCAGACAATGAGAAGAATAAGACAGAACAGATGGAACAGCAACTGACAGATGTTCTTAGGAGAATGAAGAACGACTGCCTCATAACTGAGGACCTATTTGAACGTCTGAGACCAACAGGATCAATTATCCCTCGACTCTACGGTCTACCAAAGGTGCACAAAGCAGGTCTACCACTTCGACCAATTTTAGACATGGAGGGATCACCGTACCATCCGATTGCCAAATGGTTGTCCGAGATGCTGGAGCCTGTGAGACAACAACTCTACGAGATACTTTTGAATTTATTGAGTGCATAAAAGACTTGAATGTAAATTGCTGAACTTCTTGTTCTTTTCAATCTAATGTTCCGATGGGGATTTTCCACGATTTGTCAAAACTGTAAATGCTAAAGCGTTATCCGCTAGACCACTTGGGCTAAGAGAGCCACTGCTTTTTGTGCAACAGGTCTTATTAATTATTTATTTCAATTTAGATTTTCCCATTGATTCATCGAACTGATGTGCTCGGTCTCAGGTTGATATGTCGGATATTCGGTGGGTGGTAATGCTTTGGTGCTTGAAACTATGGGTTTGAGCCTCGGTGAAGGGAATACCATTACTGAGTCACTGAGGAATGCAGGTACATCCACTGGCTGACGAGCCAGTCCTAAATAGAAGGGTGAAATGTGCTTTATCCTGGATTTCACTGCTATTCACCATCCACCAATCAACTTCAAGTTACATGGTCAAACGCCGTGAAAGCATCTGTTCCAAGAGCTAAAATGTCAACCTGAGACCGAACACTTCAGTCCAATCAATCGCCGGGAAAATATAAACTGAATAAAACAAGGTGTTAATGAACTTAATCCTAAGATCGTATTATTTCCCAAGACGCTCCAAATTGACAACCACTAAGCACAGATGTCGACTTTAATTCCAAAACACAATGGATGACAAGAAATTTTATTCTTCGATTGTTAAAATCAATATTCTGTACTAAGTCTATAAAAAAAGAATGTTTTTACAAGGAATGTATTGTACTTTTATTCGTATTCTTTCGTCTTCTTCATCTGACTTGTACACGATCGAATCACTAGCGCCTTCAAGTTGCCCGCCAATGGCGACCAAAGCCAATAAACAAACGTTCAATGTTCATAATCACTGACATAAGGTGTTTGTTGTAAATTATTGTTATTCAGATGACACTGAATGTTATGATGAACAGTCGGAAAAAGAAAGCTCCTTCAATCTCTATTGATTGATTGCTGGAGAGCAATCAGTGATACATGCTTTATTAATAATAAAATATAACACTTCAGAGTAGGATTTCATCCTGAACTGGCACTGGTTAGAAAACCTTTGGAAAATCAGCACTGGAGGCTGTTTCGTCAGCCTCATTTGCGACTCTTCATGGGTACGCACCAGCCACCCCACTGCCACGGTTTTAACCCAGGACCTTCTGGTTACAAGGCGAGCTAGCTTGTAGACCATTAAGCCATTCACTGGGACCCGCCAATCCAATGGCCAGTCAGTGCATGAATTCTAACTTCTGCCAAGTGACACACGATATAGCGCGACCGGCACTAACCATTGTCATCGTTGGTGAGTATATGTCCTCACACCCGACCACATGCTGTACCCACTCCACTGGTCACGACTTCCCACTAGAACCCAGGTAACTACCTACCTACCTACCTACCTGAATAGGGCCAATCACCGCTAGTGAGCATCAGATTGATATCCAAGTCAATTGTTGGTTTTGCGGGAATTTGATTGGTTGGTTGATTCCAGTAGCCTAATGGTCACATCACTTATTAGTAGTACACATAATTGTTTCCTGTCCAATTTCTTTTAAGACTTTTTGATCAAGTTTGACTTTTTATTTAATGTGTAACCCTATCACAGAGCCTTTAATCTTCTAAACAGGTGTCTCTTTGATGTGTTTCTGCTCCGCCTCATTCGCCATGTCCTTTAATCCTTCTCCACAGGTAGTTATTAACATTGTTTTTTAAGGAGAAGCTATCCTGTAATTACTTTCCACCTTATTTACCACAGTTTAATTATTCAGTCAGAATAGTTATTCTCTTGTTTGTAGAATGTACATTTGACGACTCTGTTCTCTCTCTCTCTCTATTCAAATTAATTGATTATTTCAAATATACTTTTTTCCCCATTATACAGCGTAAACTGTATGAATCATTCCAGAAGACAGATGAAGGAAAACGGCTGATGAATATCGTCGATTCAACTGGTACCAGTGCCAATGCTACTACTGTCACTGGTAAACAACAATCAGCCTACATTTCCTCAGTAGTTGTCTCACATGGATTTCAAGCTGTACGATACTTTCAAGCTGTATGCAATCATCCTTGCCTAGTACTGAAGTCTGGTCATCCACTACTTGATGAAATCAAGTGGGAATTCGGCATTCAGTCAACGGATCAGTTGAGATCGATTCATTTGAGTGGAAAGTTGTTAGCTCTGTGGTAAGCAACAGTTTTGCAGACTATCAACCCTGTGTGTAGTTGATCAGTATAATAGGAGTTCAGTATCCGGGGTTTATTGTTATAGTTTGTGATTGTATTGCTTCACGTGTTTCGTTTATTCTACGTGATTTGGTCAACAAAACCAGTTTGATGGTTTTGTGATGTGATTGTTCGGAGAAACGGAAGGAAAAGTGTTTGTTTTCGTATTTATTTCATATAGTTGCCAATGTTTGTTATTTATTTTTTTAAAGATTACTCCTTTTAGCTTTGTACTGCTGATCTTAACGACTTTATCAGAAGTCGTCGACTGATTTTTCTTTTGATTCGTGATGATGTAATCTTATTTTGATATTAGAAGTCACTAATCAGCTAGCTATGCGTCAGTCGAGTTATAATGGATTTGCTTAAATGCTCGACCTTTGCCTGGATGAGATATAAACACGAGGTCTCTAATCTCCCATTTTGGTTTTTATTCCTTCACGTTCCCAGTGGAACATAGGGTGCCTTCAAAGCTAGAGGCTTCAAGTTTCTGTGTTTATTTTTCACAGGATGGGGTCGCTAGCCGCATCATGCCCAACCTTCTCTCTTAACCAGTCTTATTGTAACAACAGAAGACAAGGGCCAGGCAGCAGATCGTTTATTAAGGAAAATCAACACATATTTATAGATTTTAATGTACATTATTGTAGATTATTGTTAGTAGAAAATACAGCCTTCTGATTGGTTGTTTCTCACAAAAAGTTAACCTTGCATCTCTTTGTGGCAGTGTCAGATCATCCATATGCTAACTGTATCCGCCTACGCAAAGCCTGTTGTTTTCATTTTCTCACCACCAATATTGGGGACATAAACATTGACGTCAGTTACTGTCTACCAACTGTGGCTAGAAGCCAGCTCTCACCACATTATTACTGGCTTAGCGAGGTAAGAGAGTGCGTCCAGTGACTGGGAATCGAACCCCGGACTACATGAGGCGAGCTCATCCAAGGAAACGGAAAAGCAGCACTACTATGATCACTGAAATGGAATTGATTCAGTTTCGTTCAATCCCCAGTGGGTTGATTCCAATTTTTCTGCCTTTTAAATCTCTACTGGTTAAGTTTGGATTGTCATTTTGATGGTTCAAAGTAATTTCGATTTTGTGTGTAATCATATATTATAAATCAACAAAAAAAACGCCTTTGTAGTTGTTGTGGTAATTTGTTTTCTGTGAATAGAAAATAAATTATCTAATTATCAATTAGTCATTTTGACAGTAAAATTGCATTTCTGATTAACTTAATGTTTTTTTACAGTAATTATATTGTAATTGCGGAATTCTTATTTTACGCATTTAGGAAAAAATAGAGCGAAGAAATATGTAGTTCTTTTCAATTAGTCCGCATTCATCATTGAATGCCAAGCTGACTGGCTCTACACTTACGTATAGTCTTGTTTACTCAAGTATTGGTTTGTAGGGATTTAGTTGATTGGTTACAGGATTTCATCATGAGCTCACATTGGATAGAGAACTATTGGAAACCCACAGGGAGTACTGGACAGCCGTTTCGTCAGCCTAGTTTCGGACTCTTCAGCAGTACGCGTCCATAGGGGTTCGAACCCACAACCTTCTGGTCCCAAAGTAGGCTGATGAAACAGCTGTCCAGTACTCCCAACTGGCTTTCCAATGGTTCTCTAACCAATGTCAGCTCATGATGAAGTCTTTTTTACATCAAAATTTTGTTTTATCAATCAAGTGGTAATTTCAGTTAATCAGTTTTAGGTATACCTAGGCGAGGGGGGTAGGGTGAAATTTAGAGGTTAAAAGTCATCAAAACATCAATTAACTAATAGATGTTAGTAACAAGATTTCTAAGTTATGAAGAAGGAAAGGGTGAAACTTAATTACGGAATTCAAGATAAGTTAATTAATTCGTAGGGGTTATCAAAAAGTTATCACGTAATCAAGAAATTTGAAAAATAGCAGTGGTGACTAAGAAGAATAGGATGACTCAGAAGAGTTACATAGAACACAATGGAGTTAATAGAATTAGCTAGAATTGTAAAGATTAACAAAGTCAAAAGATAGTTACAATGGGGAGGGGAAAAGTCGTGTTTAAAAACTTAATACATATTATGCAGTTGGTCATGGCAAAGAAAGAAGCTGTACAAATTTCTTTTGAACTGACTCACAGATTTGGCTTGTTCAGATGAATGCCGATTGCCTCTTCTGTATCCGTGATAGTCGTACTCGTAGACCATGCGGTAAAAAGTTGGGTGAAATACGATAATAACTTTAAAAGCTTTGCTGGAATCGACTTGATGTCTAGCATGTCGACAAGATGAGCTAGTATTGAGCTGCGTATAGCATCTTTATTCGGACCTTTGCCAAATCAAGATGGGAGATGTTCAGAAGTATGACGATGAACTAGCCTGATTGTACACCCAATGTAACTAACTATCTCTGCACGAGCAGTTAAATTGGTAAATACACATGGAAGAGATGAAAGAAACAGAGCAGTTTATCCCTATTTCTTGAACTAAGTATTGGTCGACTAGTGAATATACAACATAGCTTAGCTTTCAAAGCAGCTAAGCTCAGTTTTTTAAAAGCATTTTCCTCCTCCCCATTATAAATACGTTCTGACTTTGTCATGATTACAATTCTAGCTAATTCCGCTAACTTGTTTGTAGTTTACGTCATTCTTCTGAGTTGTCATCATTATTTTATAAATTTCTTGATTATGTGATAACTTGTTGCCAATGCCCAAGAATTAGCTTATCTTGAATCCCGTAATTAATTAATTTTCAGCCCTCCCTTCTTCAAAACTTAGATATCTAACATCTATGAGTTAATTGATGTTTTGATGACTTTTTACCTCTTAATTTCACCCTCCCCCCTCGTAGGTATTCCTAAAACTGATTAACTGAAATAGCCACTTGATTGGTAAAACATTTGAATGTAAAAAAGACTGTATATTAGTGTAAAGCCAACCAACCAGCCAGTTGATAATGAGGAACCAATTGAAAAGGACTACATATTTCTTCACTCAGTCTTTTATATTGTATTTGTTTATTCAGTTTAAATCACTTATCACTCAGGACAGTGATATGAACACAGTTACCCCGGAACAGATCTTCCATGAATCAGACTATGTATGAATCACGAAGTTATGTAAGTTTTGAAGGAGCGGGGGTGGAAATTAATTAACTACGGAATTCAAGATAAGTGAACTAATTTGTAAGGGTGCAGTGATGCTAAGACTCGAAAACATAGTCCTACCAAAGGTTTAAACCTAAAATTTGTATACGTTACGTAGTTGAAACATTCGTAATAACCAAAAGAAACGAGTTGGACAAAACTCACAACTTAATGAACAGCATTTTCAACGACAGCAAATACACAAGAGATGAGTAATCCCAGAACAAAATCCAATTTTCGGATGTCTTGGTCAAGCGAACGACCACAGGAAACTCAAGTTTATAGAAAATCAACTCACACGAACCAAATACTCAATTACATGAACAACAATCCAATAACACACAAAAGGAGTTGTATACAAACACTATTCAAACGGGCCAGGACTCATTGTGGCACTCCCACCTTAATAAATATTAAGGAAAGATATCTCATGGACGTTTTCCAAAAGAATGGATATCCACGCGATTCCATCAAAAGGCATCTACCCCCAAAACAACCTACCAAATCAAAGGCCTCCAAGGAAAACACAAAGAAGTTAGCCCTACCATACATAAAGGACATCTCAGAAATCACTGCAACACATCTTCAAACCTTTAGGGATTGACGTCGCACACAAAACCAACAAAATCACTTCATTCGCCTGGTTCTGTGTCAACCAAAAGACTCAACAACGAAAGAAGATAAAACCAACATCATCTACAAAATAAATTGTAACAACTGAGAAAAACACTACATTGGCCAAAGTGGACGTCCCCTTCGTCTTCGTATCCACGATCATAAGCTAACCATCAAAAGACATGACATCCACTCCCTTATATCGCCTCATTGCATACAGACGACTGCGGAAATCAATTCGACTGCGACAACGTTCAAATACTAGACAGAGGAAACACCAGGAATTCTAGAGAATTTTTAGGAGCCTGTTATTCCACTGAATCATCAATCAATAGATACATTGACATGGACAAATTCACCAATTGATAGGAGGAAAATCTCATACACAAAGGGTCAAAATTCAAGTCAAAGAAACAATCAGTTCCAATACAAGTAGCTGCTTAGAGGGTGTGAAAACACACAAAAACAACGAAAGAGTCACGTTTAAGGTCACCCACTGGGAGAGATGACTAGTAGTGAACTCGTGGAGAAATCTAAAAGCTCACTTCAACAAATTGAAGTATGCGCGCTGAAGATGTGTTGGCCTAATGGTGGGGCAATGAAAGCTTCACAAATAAACCAGCACCCAGCTCAGAGAACACAACTACACCAAAATAAAAGATGTTAAATAGACGTAATGCGCTTACAGTAATACAGTTTAATGAGTGAGTTATGATCAGGATGTACATAGAAACAAAGGGAAATATAGAATTATCTGAGAGTTCTAAAAATAGCAAATGTTATAAGGTGGTCTGTTACGTATTTTCACATCTACTGTTACACATGCAGTGAACAATGAGTAACACCTTTTCTGTAAGAGTAATGATACTACTACCTGGCTACTCAAACTTGGCTAGGTGGCGCAGGTTTCTTGAATCCGTGTGATCCACAACCATTTGAACCACAGCTCCACGGATCTGTTCAAAGCTATATACAACAAATAAACAATTGTTTTATCCTAATGTCAGAAAGTTCGACACTAGGAAGGAGGACACAACTACTTAATTCTCTTTTGGTTTTTCAATGTTTTCAATATCTGGATGGAGGATTTCATCATGAGCTGACATTGGTCAGAGAACCATTGAAAAACCAGCTGGGAGTACTGACAGACAGCTGTTTCGTTCTAGTTTGTGACCCTTCATCATTACACACCCACCCCACTGCCATGGTTCGAACCCAGGACCTTCTGGTTACAAGGCGAGCTTATAGACCATTGAGCCACTGGGACCCGATGCAGTGGTCCATGTGACTATTTCTCAATGTCTTCTTCGATGATGAGTTACTCCCTCATCTTCAACCTGCTGTACCCTACTCTGGTCACGGCTTCCCACTAGAACCTCACGTCTCTTTAACCGGTGCCAGTTCACATAAAGAAAATCCATTAGGAAGTCACTCAAACTTTTTCATTGAACCAATCAATTTCGTGTGAAATTTAATGTCCTGATTTTTGTTTGAAATTTTGTTGTTTCTTTTTTTGTTTTGATAAATGTATAGCCGCCTGTTAACTGATTGTGGTTTCGGCAGTCCAAATCTTCCGAACAATATGCCCGGCACTGGTAGTAGTAGTAGTACCAATGGTAACAATTCATCTCTGACATCGTCAGCTTCATCAACATCACTAGCTAATATCGCTTCTGCATCAAATGATTTCTATGCTAGTCGAAGTTTACTTAGTCAACATCGAGCATTGATATTTTTTCAAACACGTGAAATGTTACAGCTGACTGCTGATATGCTCAGGTTAGTTAATTAGTTAGTTAGTTAGTGAATCATATAGTTTTTTTTGGTTTTTGAAAAATTTATTTCTGTCTAACCTTACTGAGAAGTTGTGACTAGTGAGTGGGAGCCATCATGTGAAGGTAAAGGGAAGCGCATTGATTTTATGGGGTAGTAGCAGTTTGAATTCAGGAGTTATTGAATTCCCACTTAAGTGGCTAAGACCAGTTTGAAAATCTTCTGCACTCAACATAAAGAACAGGATTCGGATTCTGTTCAACACAAATGTCAAGTCAGTCAGTCAATTAGTTCTTCTATACACGTCAGAAACTTGCACTGACTTGCGTGAGTCAGTCACGAAAAGCATTTTCAACATACTAATGCAGATTTGTGTCAACAGCTGCCAACTTCACCGGCTTCATACTGAAGATGAAATGACTGGCCGGCCGGTTGGCCAAAAAGAATTAACAAGAAGAAACTCTGGCGATGAACCAACCAATCGATAACTGATCGCTCAACGAGTATGTAGGAGAAAATGGAGATGAACTGACCCGGCATGCGCCACTGAGGAGGCTGTCGAATGTCATCGCGCGCAATGCAGGCCGTCCGTCACTCGAGTGGAACCCGAACGGGAAGAGACGAGTAGGTCATCATTGCGAGGGTGACATGGAGGTGGAGATTACAGAATATGGACAGTCGTGGACCCAGCCAGCCTCAGAGGATGGCGGAAAATAGAAGAAAGTGGAGATGTATTGTTGAAGCCGTATGTTCCACTGGGAACCCAAGGGGACAATAATAACAACATATAACTTCAGTGGCTGAACGGTTAACGGGCTTAGTCTCATGACCTGATGATCGCAGGTTCGATCCCTGGTGGGGTCATGTGTGTGTTGTACTACTGAATACTCCCAGATCAGGATGGAACAGCTGCCCAGCACTCCCTAGTTTCCAATGATCCGTCTAACTAACCAATGTTGATTCGTGATGAAATGCAAACCCTTGAAAAAATCGATAACCTATAAATCCCTTTTATAATATCTAACTGTTGAAAGTTTTAAAATGTCGATTGGTTTTATTTGCCTCTCTGTCTATTTTGATACCTGATAGTGTTGTGTGTATACTTGTCCGAAAATTAAAAAGAGACACACGAGACAATAGCATACTTCACTGTCAGTTTTATTCAGTAGTATATTGACATAAACTGCCAGTCTTCTAAGTGGCATTTGTTGCTTAATATGATGTCAATTTAATCGGCTAGTTCTACTTGATTCATTCAAAAATTCCCTTTTATAAGTTTAAGCAGCGAAGAAATAAACATTAACTCAAAATAAACATGGATCAATTTTTAATGTTTCGTTGGTGGTTCTCATCATCTGCATACAACCCAATAATCTTTAATAAATAAAAGTCAGCTTAAAATTTTAACATTCTTTTGTCTATCAATAAGCATATTTTAAGAGAGTGTCATGGAGAGATGAAACATCAGTTTCACAAGGTAGCTTTGGATGAAAAAACTTGGCTGGTATACTGGATGGGACACTCAGGAGTTCGATATATCGTAAAGACGCATAGAGCAGTCTCTACTTAAATTTCAGCAGCTTCTATCCAGTTAGTTGTGCGTCGATGGCACAGCTATAGGGTGCTCACCGACCACACAGGTGGTCCGGGATTCGATCCCCGGCCACTGGACGCACTCCTTTACCTCGCTGAGCCAGTAAAAAGACTGGTGAAGAGGAAAGGTTGGGAATGAGGTGGCTAGCAACCGCATCCTGTAGAGCCCTATGTTCCACTGGGAACGTAAAGGAATAAAAATAAAATCCAGTTAGTTACAAACGAAGAGTGGTGATAACGCTCTTCCCCAGAGCGAAAAGAACATGTTCACCTGACAAATTACACAGTGAATTAATGCTGCTTGAGAATTACTTGAGGGAAAATGGTTATACACAAAATTTCATTAATAAATATGGTAAGAATGAACGTAAGAAAGCTGATACGACTACAGTTAGCAAGAAGCCAGTTTTCATCAAACTCGACTTTAAAGGCGATGATACTATGAGAATCAGAAATCCAGGAAGTATCCTGAAGCAAAACTAGTTTCTCTGCTCCCAATATCCTCCTCATTGATGCAGTCAAAGATTGACAAGTACATCTTACATGTCACCTCAAACCGTGTATACCAATTTACATATATCTGCGGGAGCAGTTACGTTGGAAGAACAGAAAGAAGGGTTCAAGTCAGATTCTTCGAACATGTACCAAGGAGCTTACGGTTAAAGAGGCTAAGTAGTTAAAGCTCTTCAATCGCCAAACACCTGATAGTCACATTGGACACCTAGTATACGCGCTGGCATCATTTAAAATAATTAACAGACGAAGTAGGTGCTTAAGTCTTCTTCGCTTTGCTGAGCCTATTGCAATAAAACAGCTGAAACCTGACCTATATGTCTGAAAGGAATCTGTCATTGGACTTTAGTTACCCTGGTGACTCATCCCTTAATAACTCTGTCTTCTAACTTCACTGACTTACCTTTTCATTCAACGCCCCCATCGCCTCGTTTCTTCTGTATGACCTAGTGATATTACATCATCACCTCTTCATTTGACCTTTTGCACACTAAATTTTGATCTTTGGTTATCTAAGTACGTGACTGTTACTCATTTCAATCAATCGAAATCAATCGACGAGGTTGTGGAGCTGGCTGCATCGATTGAGAGAGATTGTAGGGAGGACATGTGTTACCCATGATTAACCTAGCCTAGCCATCGGTCGATCTCCTTCCTCAACAACGGACTGACTGGCATAGGATGGATGAGGTCGGGAAACAGTTGGCTAGTTGTGGTGGTGGTCAAAGGGACGCATGGCTTCATCAGTCAGTCAGTGGAATAAATCCACAACAGTTAGTTTAAGCCGGCCAGCTACCCAAACAGCCACATAGGGGGGGTAGATTTCCTGACTGACTGACTGACTGGTTGTGGTCCTCGGGATGGTAAGAAGCAATGTTGGTGACTGAAGACAATTAGTGATATTGTTCAAAATCGTTGTCAATAGCTCGCGCAGATTCATTCACTCTTTGTGACTTTTCAGATCAAGCTGAATGTCCTGATTTCACGAGATGTTTTGTTAACGAACCGTATACATCACTGCGTTCTCCTTTTACTTATCATGCTGGATAGTGTTCCCGAGGGCGTTTTACAAGCCGACTCATTTGTTACGCACTGCCAGTGTACTCACTCAGCTCCATACAAAGCAAGTGAACTGGTATTTATATGCATGTTAAAGTGGCTCAATGTGAGTGACAGTTTGTCTTTCACATGCGCTGGTTGATTTAGTTTCATTCTTTTATTTATTTTTTTTTAAATTTTTTATTTGCCTTTCAGAGAATTATTTCCATGGATAACTGCAACACGATTAGACGGTAGTATACCTGTAGGGGAACGTCACAATCGTGTAGTTCGGTAAGTCAAATTTGTAACACACCTTCTTGTTTTGTAAACATTCCAAAACAAGTTGACTATTTTTTTATTCATTCATGTGTTCTATACCTAGTTAAAAATTTTATACCGATCAATACACCGATAGAGAGATAGACAGAGGGAAAGTAAATGCACTATGGATGTATTTGTGTGTATATGTAATGCCCTTAGACAACCAATCAATCACATATGTTTACTTGCCATTGATGAAAACGAAAGGCGTAGTTCAGCGAAGAGTCTCTTTTCGGTGGCGAAGTCATCCACTTAGCTATACAATCGCAATTATATATACTTATTTTTGTATGTGTGTGTACATTAGGTTTGTCCGATAAGACGTCGTCAAGATGTTTTAGAAATGTGATGAATAATCAAGTTGTAACTGAGGTGGGGGGGTAGGGTAGAGATTGGTAGAGGGTAGTGGTGATGCGTTGTCTAAAAAACAAACGTAGCTATTGGTGTTAATCAACACATAAAAGAAGTTGAATAAGCGTAGTGCGGTTACGTAATCAGGTGAATAGTTTAATGAGTGAGTTGTGATTAGGATACACATAGAAACGAAAGAAAATATGGAATTATGTAAGAGTCCTAAAAATTACAAATGTTATAAGGAGTTAGAAAAAAACAAGCACACAAACATCAAGTCAGTAGAAGTGGTTGGATGATTTTCTTTTGTATGCATAATTCTGGTTTCTGCAACTGAATGGCTAAGACTTCAGCAATGCATAGGAGACGAAAGCACATTGCCTTTGGTAGGCTATTCTTCACTTTGTAGATCACTTTGAAGCAGGGGGCGTTTGTTGAGATGGAATGTGACCAGTTTTGATAAAGTGTTCGGTGATCGCACTCCTTATACAGCCACTGCTACCTCACTGCAGCCATGCGAGATAGTGTTTTCGAATCATTTAGAACAGGATACATGTCGAATGACCAGTATACCTACCTTGCTCCACAGCAACAGGGAAACTGATATATACACATATACATATCTTGAGGATACCGCAAGCTAAGTATGTCTTGAAATTTGGGTTCATGTAAAGTTTCTATTTTGAAACAAGTTATGTTTCGTTTCTCTGGACCTTTGGTTTGATATTCACGTCGATGAATCTTGGTGGGTATCTATTTCGGTTGAAGGTTTCTTTCAGAAGATCCACTTCTGCTTCCAGGGCGTCAGGACTGCAGACGTGTCGGATCCGAATGCCAAGGGATTTAATCAGATTTCCTTTCCACTCAATACGTACCCATCGGTAGAAACTTGTTAGCTGACCGTTCCAAGTGGGTTTTCTATGGATTGACCTTCTTAAGGTTTCGTTGGGTCGTCTTGCTAGTTGCACATCAAGAAAAGGAATTTTTGATTCTCACTCAATTTCTAGAGTGAATTTTATTACCGGATGGCAGTTGTTGAATTTTTGTAGCCAGTGACTTCGGTTGTAACTGTTGTCGCAAATGACGAAAATGCGATGTACGTATCGTTTATACAGTTGTAAATTGTCAATGGACAACTTGAGTGGACTGTTCTCTGGGCTAGACATGAAGCAGTCTGCTAGTCATCTTGACATTTTTGAATAAAATAATTAAAAAAATAAATACGTTTATCAATCCAGTTTTATTATTATCACCATTGATATTCCTAATTGTGGTGGACTGGATTATGCGTCACACAATGGGAAACGAGAAGACAGGGATATCCTGGACCGACAAGAAGAACCTAGAAGACCTGGATTTCGCGGATGATTTATGTTTGATGTCACACAAGATCGAAGACTTACAAGCGAAAACCGATAAACTGATCGAAGAAGCAGCAAAGACAGGACTCCAGGTGAACATAGACAAGACGGAGGTCACGAAAATAACCAACCAACAACAACAGCAGCAACATCCAGCGCCAATCACCATCAACGGGAGGGATTTGAAAGAGGTCACTTCATTCACTTATCTTTCTAGGGAGCATTGTCTCAATTACAGGAGGAACGGACGAGGATGTCAAATCGAGAATCGGGAAGGCGAGAAACACATTCATCAACCTGAAACCAATCTGGAAATCTTCGTCACTCAGCCTGCATCAACAAACAAAATGATTCGGGTTTTCAATACAAACGTCAAGTCAGTCAGTTCTTCTATACGGAAGGATCAGAAACGTGGTGGGTCACAAAGAATATTTCCAACAGCCTGTTGCAGACCTTTATCAACCACAACTGTCTTCGCTCTATACTGAAGATCAGATGGCCGGAAAGAATCACCAACGAGACACTATGGGAACAAACAAAAGAAGAACCAATCACCAGCAAATATGCAAGAGAAAGTGGAGATGGATTGGACACTCGCTGAGGAGGCTGCTGGGTGACCTCGTGCGTCAGGCCATAGCCAAGGGTGACATGGAGGAGATCGTGTGAAGAGGAGTTGAAACAGTATGGAATAACATGGATGTAGGTGAAAAGTACAGCAGAAGACAGAAGCAAGTGGAGACGTGTAGTTGAAGCCCCCAAGGGAACAATAATAATAGTAATAATCCAGTTTTAAAAATTGGCTAGTTGATTCAGGTTGTTACTTTTAATCAACTAAATTCCGTTAGTTATGCGGTGTATCGATCAACACTGTATATAATGTGAGTATGCTTCATTGTGTGTGGTGTACGATTTTGCATTAATTTATCATTGAAGGTGTAAACACAGCTCACCTGACTTGGTCAGATAAGAAATCAGGTACTCGCAGTGATGAAATGGTCTACGAACTCGTTCAAATCTTAGGGTCTGTGTACTGATGAAGAGCTTCAAAATGGGACGAAGCAACTGTCTGTCCAGTACTCCAGTGCTGGTTTTACAGTAGTTCTCTAACTGATATCATTTCGTCATCAAGATTGTAACCAGTCAAATTCTTACAAAACAACACTGGAAAATGGAAATTTGAACAGATCCGATGTTCACTAGAGACTGATTGTATACAGGAAGTTACTTGGAGTTCTAGTAAGAAGTACTAACCAGCGGGTTCCATCAAGTTAGGTAAGAGAACCGGTTGCGCTAAATATCGCGAATTAACGGAAGTTGGAATTAAATCTCTCTGAGATTCTCAAACCAGTACATATCAGTTGAGATGGCTAGAGCAGGTGTTACGCATGTCACCGAGCCACTACCGCCTTTCTCATCAAGTAATATTAGCTGGCATCGAATTGGGATTGGGAAAGAGTTAAGGGTATTCAAACCAATACCTAGTATCAGTTCCTGGAGCCTTTCACAGTTACAAAATCAAAATAGGTGATTCTACGAAGAGACTCCTTTCAATGCATTTATTATCAAGCAGTACAATCGTATACAGATATGGTTCTTTTTAAGAAATATTTTTGACACTAATCATAGTTAAGTGTCAAGTGGCAAAACAATTCACATCATATATAGAATAATTCATAGGATGCATAAATGTTGGAAGGAGTGTTGTGCAATTATAGGATTAGTAGGCAAAAATAGAATAAAAATTAAAAACATTGCGTGAAATTTGATAGCATAGAATTTAATGTTGTAAAACAAAATCGATTTAGAATGACAAGTGGGACGAGTGAAATAATACCGGTGACAATTCAGAGTGAGAGTAATAGTAATAGTAGTCACAATTGACGTAATAAAGGAAGAGTATACAAATTGAATAAACAAAACATAAAATAATAAGTAGATCCAAAATATGAAAGGGGGATTATCATACTTTAGCATAGAAGGATTAAGACCATGAAAGTTGGAGGGGTTGAACGAACTTTATCTGTATACAGAGATCTGGCTTCTCTATTACAATGGCTAGAGATGGCTTGAGCAGTACAGATGAGTTGGATATGTAGTGATTTCGGTAAATTACTTTTCGCCTTGTAGATAACTTTAAAGGCCGAGGCTGTAGAAGATGGGGTGATCATTGTCGACCATATGTTCAATGATCATGCTTCTTATTGCTCTATTTCCACCTCTTCGTAACCACCATGCGCGTTAGTGTTCTTACACTCTCTTGGACAAAACACGAGTCGAACGTCTGATACACCTGGCTCCACACGAGCAGAGTTGATCAACCGTGGGATCTTGTCCCTCAGGTTATTGAACAGTAATAGTCGCCTAGAAAACGTTATTCCCAACGACTCAGCAGGGAATGTCTTTTCCAGGGACTGTGAGATCCTTCTATTAAGGATATCAGAAGCTAATTTACATTTGAATTCCAAGCTCAAGTACAGTATCTACTCCGTTAATCGATGACAAGTCACATTTCATAGGATTTGACTGTATATTCTTGTCTGTAAAATGTGGCGGAAATAGTCCTCAAGTGTCTAAAGTGTAGGACGGTGTATAAAGCCAAAAACTGAGAAGATGGACAGAGATTTAATAATATTACTGTGAACAAGATTTCATCATGAGCTGAAAGTGGTTGGAAATTACAGTGAACAAATATGGAGTTGTGTAGTGATTTTAATAAATTTGCTGATAACCTTTGCATACACCCGTGTCACCTTCGCCGAGAGTTTTGCAACCATTTATTCTTAGTATATCGAAATTCCAAGTAGAAAGACCAACAATTCATACGGATTCCTAAATTTTTATTCCAACTTAATTCTGCTTCAACCAGCATTGCTTGTTTGGCGTGTGCTACTGATAAAATTTATCAGTAGTATATAAAGAAACATTTATTAGCATAAAAACATCAAATAGCACAATTGGTAAAGGAATGTATATTTGGAATCTGGTATCTCTATTATATAGCCAAATTATGTACACCTTATCTTCTTCAACGCACCATTTGCACAGATCTTCCGTGTTGTGCTACTTGTCTGCTCTTCCTTCATATTGTGTGCGTTTCTTTTTGTTCCTTTCACGTCCCCCATGTATCTATGGAAGGCTGTATCATTTGCTTTCCCTGCAATCAAATCCCTCTCCCTGCTATATGATGTTTTTTTTGCTACCGATGAAGGTCTGTTTATATACTACTGGTAAATCTTATCAGTAGCACACGCCACACTTGTACTGGAAGCTGTGTGCCTAGCATACATACCTCACGTTGTCTTACCATGTTAGTCGATGAACATTGAAAAGTCAGGCTCGTTGACCTCGCTCTCCTAATAAGCTATTTTCAAGTATTAGGTCGTGGGGATTTGGTTGATTGGTAACAGGATTTCATCATGAGCTGACATCAGTTAGAGAACTACTGGAAAACCAGCCGGGAGCACTGGACAGTTGTTTCGTCCCGGTTTAGGACACTTTGTCAGTACACACCCACCACCTAGGACCTTCTGGTTACAAGGTGAGCCAGCTCATAGATCATTAAGCCACTGGGACCCTCCAATCCAATGGCCAGTCCATGAATTCTACCTTCTGCCAATTCACGACATAGCGCGACCGCTAGCCAATGCCTTTGGCGAGTATTTGTCCTCACATCCTACTGGTCACGACTCCCCACTAGAACCCACCCAGCTAACTACCTACCTGAATAGGGCCAGTCGCCGCTAGTGAGCATCTCATTGATATTCAAGTCAAGTATTGGTTTGTTTGTTGGGATTTGATTGATTGGCCACAAGTTACTCCCGGCTGGTTTTCCAATGGTTCTCTAACCGATTTCAGCACATAATGAAATCCTGTAACTAATAAAGCTATTTCCAATCACATTATTACTTAAAATGTATGCAATTGAATTAAGACATATATGGTCAAAACGTTTTTCCATTACATACGTTCTGTTTTCTCAATTAGTTATGACTTGACATTTATAAAGTGCAATATAACAGACAGACAAAGTAACTAACTAACGAGAACTAACAATGGATATTCTGTCCGTACTATCAACCATGTAGACTACTGGTAAATGCCGCCCACCAGGTTTTGTTAACACACCGAATACACTATGTCTGGTATGAAGCAACTAATTAGTGTAAAAACTTCACATTTTATTTTAATATCGAACTATGAGTAGATCATTGACAGACACTCAAGTTTTTCATACATAGTCTGTTCCCCTGAACATAACTTTGTCATCTGTATACACGTAGATCAACCGACATATATTTTTCAGATAAGCCACTGAACGGCTTCCTGTGAGTAGTACGAAGTAAAGTGGGGGTGGAGGCCTCAGGATGGTCGGGGGTGGGTGCCTTGCGCTGTGGGTTGGCCACCCCTCCGCACACCTCTTGAAATGCTTCCATATGACCGGGCGTCTTACATAGCCTCTCCTGAGGAAGTCCTACTCACTGCCTTCACGTAGCGGAGGTGTTTTTCACCAAAGTGAGAGGGCGAAAGCGGATGCCCGGTGCTCTTCACCGGGTTGACTGTCCACTGGATGACAGTCTAGAGGAGATGGCTAAACCCTGATTCCAAACCTCCAACGACTGGCGTATGAAGCTCACTGGAGCTCACCGACAGACGTATGGACAAAGGGCTTGTTGAATGTCCTGGATGTCTGGCCCCATTCAAAAAGGCGTATGAACCGAACTCCGGTCACCGGCTGCCAATGGATAGTGGACTCCCTACTCCACTCCTACTGCCTTGTAGGTCACACTTGGTTGTGTAAAGGCTAGAGCTGCAGTCTCAAACAAAAGGCCGAGCGATTCTGAGGACATCACTCGTACCGAATTCCCATGAAACTTCGTGAACTGTCTTACAGATCGCCGCGCCTGGGCAGCGATGATTCGAGATGTTCATGAAGCCGGCTCATCCTCCCGTAGGAGATAGCCGAAGTAAAGTGAAGTAAGTAAGGGGGTGGAGGCTAAGGGTTTCATTCATGTGCACTTCTATAGGTGTATGTGTTTGTGTGTGCCTACTGAACAGCGTAAGGTTTAAAATAATGTGACACTCTCAACTATGAGAGAGAGCGCTGATCAACTAATTATCCTTCTGTGAAATAACTAACTGCCCTTGGGCATCTTTCACAGTACTACAGGTAAACAATTTTATTTTTAATACTAAATATCGATTCATTACTATGAATTGTATTCAAAAACTTTAACATCTATATATATGTCCAAACCAGGTTCACTTTTAACAGTTTGAAAAAATTTGGGCATTGGGTGGTATATGATATTCATTATAATGAAGGTTTATTTTTGTATTTCCCAATGAATGAAAAAGAGCAAAACGATATTGTTGTGTTTTAATGACGTTTCGCTATTTAATGCTGCTGCCAATAGCTCTATCAAAGAAGTAGTATTATTAAACCGGAATTTACGAAATCTCAGCATATAAATAACAAAGAGTTAGGAGGTGAGAAAATAGACTACTTAGGTCAAGTTAAAAGGGGACAAATTGAAAGTCAAAATAACAATGAACATCACTAAACCAAATAACAAAGGTAATAGTACGTCTGTTATGATATCAAAACAAAGTTAACTAACTTGATCATCGTTCGTCAGTCTGGGGTCATTTTTCGTTGTCAAGTTGGCCAATTAGTAAAGATAACAAAATCATCAAGTGTAGATTGTTGGATTTGATCAGTGTGTAAAATTATAGAAGCAGTGTGTTTACATAATGAAATTGCTTATCACATTCGTGTTGATTTTGTCACTTCATGGGAGAGGGAGGTGTTGTAACTAGGTCATATTCTGTTTTAGTCCATCATTCCTATTCAGTTCAGACAATTTGGATTCCACTTGATATGAATTGCTTCTGATGGTGTGAGACATTCTTTGTGATTTCTGAAATGATTTTTCTGAATTATCTCAATATTGTCAAAATCAGTTTTGTGGCCTGATTCTGTAGTGTGTAGACCACCTACGGCTGATGATTTTTCAAGCTTTTCTAGTTCAACCTGATTCCTTGGTGGTCCAACAGATGCTCTACGGTGTTTATTTCTTCTGATTTTGATTTCTCTATGGCGATGTTTGTCCGATGTATATCGCATCACATCACATTCCAAGCAGGCATTTTATTTTATAGACACAATTAGATAGAGAATCTTTAGGGGCTTGGTCTTTTATGTGGACAAGGTTGTTTCGTAGTGTGTCTGATGTTTTGAAGAAAACTCTGATGTCAAGCTGATTGAATACTCTTCTGATATCGTCTGACGTCTCTGCTCTATATGGAATGATGGCGACTGTTGAGGTCCAGGTTTTCGGAATACGTGTTTTCGACCATACTTAATGTCAATAATGCTGTTTCTCCATATGCGTGAGATATCCAAGTTTTACGCACATATATGTGTACTCATATATAACCCTATCTGATTTTCCCATTCTAATTTCACGCCTAGATTCAATCAAGATCCATCAATCGATATAATGTTGTTGACAACAGCTGTCGGTGGATTAGGCTTGAATTTAACCGGTGCGGATACGGTTATTTTTGTTGAACACGATTGGAATCCGTGTAAAGATCTACAGGTGAGTGTGCTGTGTTTTAAAGCAACTGAAATTTGGCTTTTAATATATATATATATATATGCATGCTAAGTTGTCTGCCTGTCTGTCTGTCTGTCTGCCTGCTTGCTTCAATCAATACTTTTATGAAACACATATCACCAGAATTGTAATTGTAATGTCAATCAATATGTCCTGTAATTATGTAACAGCGGCTACGATTAACTGACTGGTTTCAACTTAGAACTGCTTTGCACAGATGTGCAGCAGTTCCAGTCGCCACACACCCTCCGAGTAGCACATAAAGCATGAGGAGAGAGTAAACAGAGCAGATTCAAAAGAGAGGGAATGAGATAATAAACAGAAGTGTGAGTTAGGGAAAAAGAATAGTTGTAATGTAGAAAAACAATAGAATTTTATTGGATATTATAAGTCATGAAGAGTGAATGCATCTGCACCAGCCATTGACAACGACGATTTTCAGCCGTATCAGCATTTGTCTCCTGTCGCCATCATTGGTTTCTACCATCCCGAGGACCCCAACCAGTGAGTCAGGAAGTCTACACCGCTGCCTAGCTGGCTTCCTGGCTTAAACTTACTGTTGTGGATTTACTTCATTGACTGATGAAGTCACGTTTTCGTTTGACTGACCACCACCACTAGCCAACTATTTTCCACCCTCATTCATCCTGTGTCAGTCAGTCAGCTAACATTGTCCGTTGTCGAGGAAGGTGATCGACCGTTGGCTAGTCTAGGCTAGTCATGCGTAACACATGTCCTCCTTACCATCTCTTTCAATCGATGCAGCCAGCTTCACAACCTTGTCGATTGGTTTTCCCCTACAACTACTCACCTATCACTTGAGCGATCCCTGACCTGAATATTGGTTACCCCATTATACCACCTAAAACACACACACAGGAGATAGATCGCAGGTAGACACATATGATCAAGGGAAGCTTTGAAACTTAATAATTACCCTGATAAATTAGTCAGAAAGTATGTAGGGAAATATAAAAATAAAAATAAAATAAACAACGATAGCAGTGATAGTAATAATAATAATAGTAATATTAATGACGACATGCATGTCAAACATGCGGAGGATAATGACAACACCAACAATAAGGAATATAAATCATCAGTAGTAATTCCATACAAGGAAAGAACCTCGGAAACCTTACGGTGGAGAATTCTAAACAATACAGGCAGGAATAAAAGTGGCCGGCATTCAAACTGTCCACAAACTCAATTACAAACAAGCTTTGTCGGTTAAAGGATCAGTCGTGTAGAGCCTTTAAAACGAAACAATTTAGTTTATCTAATATCCTGCTGTTGCAATGACTGTCAGGTCAAATACATAGGTCAAACTAGTAGAACAGGGGCAGTCAAACTACTCGAGCATAAAAACCTAACAGTAAAATTTAGATTAGTTGACCCGAATAAGATAAGAAATGTGGAGAATAGTTACTTCACCTATAGCACTCACTACATGCAATTACACACAACCATACAATAGGAGGGATGGGATCGGATGACAGTTTTAAAATCTAATGTTATAGGGTGAATGGAGGGAGAGATTGATAACAACGGAAGCTTTGTTTATCGAATCAACTGAGAGGGGATACGTGTAATACGAATGATTCAACACCTGTCCACGCAGACATTCGGAAAATTCTACTATCCCAACGACGACGAATATGAGAGAACAAAGAAAACTATAAAACTCCGATTTCAAAGTCTTGTGATTATAATTGACGATATGATTATGAACAATAAATTTTGTTCGAAACCTCGTCATCCAGTAAATAATAATACTGTTTCACTGACTGTGTGATACATCTAATAAACAAACCAATATGGAATTGCCTACTACCACAATGCCCAAGTTTTACATATATATTAATATATACCTATCATCAAACACAGCTAGATAGTCGGCCAGGGTTTTCATATTTTCCACCTCCAGTGGTAGTCATGTCTCACAGTCAGACATAAAGGAGGACAAAGCCTACTGCCTCCAAGCAGTACACATCCTTTTATGCCTTGCTTTCGTAATTTACCATTTATAGTATCAATCTGATCACATCTGCTTTCATCGGAATAGTTTTGGTTTACAATGGGAGGCGAGTAGGGAGGGGAACTGTGTAAATTGCAAACTATGAATTTGATTTATGCAGTTTCTTAAGTCGAAAGCAGCAACTCACTGAGTGTGTTGCTACAACACGATCGATTTCATTTTTTTAAAAGTTGTTAGTGTTAGTTTTCTTGGCATCTTTGTCATATTGGATGGGGGGGGGTAGGGTGAATGATGATGGATTACTTGGTTAAAATACTTAGAGTTTTCACCAATACCATAGTTACTGTTTCATTATTTGGTCTCACACAATGTGTTTATCATGTTATTTATAATATATCTACATATGAATTACGTCAAACTTTTTTTTCAAGAATTGTCTTTTTCATCAACTACCTTATCAATTACCCCCAGCTGGTTTTCCAACTGTCCTCTAACTGACGTCAGTTCATGATGAAATCCTTGAAAGATTGTGTTCTCTGAATACTAGTTTATCATTCGACAATAGAAAAAGTTGTAAACAACTCCTGGATTTAACACTTGCGCAACCACACACGCACACACACACATATGCAGACACACCTACCATTCGCACACATTACTATGTATTATTATTCCATAAGGTTCAGATTGGAACATAAGGCTTCCACAGCACATCTCTATTTCGTCCTGTTTTCTACAGTCCTCTTCAGCTGACTTCAGGATTGCCCATAATGTTTTATCTTGGTGAACGACTTACTCCATTTCTTCCTCCTTGCCTATTCGTGTTCCACTCGAGGGTCAGACCCGCAGTGTCACTCAACAGTCTCCTTACTGTATGTGTCTGATCCATATCGATTTCCTTTGGCATGTTTCTTCAGCGATAGGTTGTTGGTTGGTTTCGCTTTTCCTATCTTAGCTGTCTATAACATCTTGATCTGCGCCACCTGCCTGCAGTTGAAACAATGGTGTCTAAATAAGCGGAAAAATAACTTCCGTTAGACTTCTCTCTTTGATGGTGGTGTTGGAGTTTCTTGTTGTTGATGACATATCTTCATTGCCTGTAGCTTCTCCATAGTCACCTAAAGTCCTTTCTTCACTATCTGTCCTCTTCTGCCAACTTGTTAGTTTTCACCTGTACATCTTCGAGTTTATGACACCAGATATAAATCCTCCACAAAGTCTCGATCTGCTAGAGTCCTCTTGAAAAGCCAAAGTAGGTGGAACGGGATTCAACTCCCGGGGACTCTGTTCCATATTAGTTTGTTTGTTACATGTATCACACAGTCAGTGAAACAGTATTATTATTTACTGGATGACAAGGTTTCGAACACAATTTATTACCGTTCATAATCATTCCATCATTTATAAACACACGACTTTGAAACTTGAGTTTTACAGTTTTCTTTGTTCTCTCATATTCGTCGTCGTTAGGGTAGTAGAATTTTGCAGATATCTGGGTGAACAGGTGCTGAATCATTCCTATCACACGTATTTGCAGTCGATTCGATAAACAAAGCTTCCGTTATTATCAATCTTGCCCTCCATTAACCCTATGATATTAGATTAGATTTTAAAACTGTCATCTTATCCCACCATCCTATTGTATGGTTGGTTGTGTGTAATTGCATGTAGTGAGTGCCATAGCTGAACTTACTATTCTCCAGGTTTCTTATCTTATTCGGGTCAACTATTCTAGACTTTACTGCTAGTTTTTATGCTCGGCTGGTCTGACTGCACGTGTTCTACTACTTTGACCTGACAATCATTCCGACAGGGTATTAGATAAACTAAATTGTTTTGTTTTAGAAGCTCCACAGGATCCTTTAACCGACAAAGCTTGTTTGTAATTGAGTTTGTGGACAGTTTGAATGCCAGCCACTTTTATTCCTGCCTGCATTGTTAAGAATTCTCCGCCGTTAGATTTCCGAGATTCCTTCCTTGTATGGAATTACTACTGATGATTTAGATTCCTTCCCTATTGTTGGTGTTGTCATTATCTTCCGCATGTTTGACATGCATATCGTCATTAATAGTAATATTATTACTATATTACTACACCACCGTGCCTGATATATATATATATATATATATATATATATATATATGTAAGGGACTCTTATTCGTTATAAAATCGACTGCTTAAGCCATGTATAACGACAATAAACATACGACATTTCTGTGAATGTTTATTCAAGGTTTTAGTTAAGGATATAAGCATAAAACTTGGGCACTGCGGTAGAGTGTAACTCCATTATGGATAAGATTTTATTTGGATAAAGTGTCACACAGTGTTGTACAGTAATATTAACTGATGACGTCCACGTTTCGAGCATAAACTGTCGCCACTCATAATCATATGAAGTCACTCACTGACACAACCTTATTGCTTCATTTATATACATGAGTGAAATTGATGATTAGACATTTGAATAAAATCAGTAATATAGGATAATGTACATTCAGAAATAATACTATGAGTGTTATCAATCAAGTAGAATCAGATGGGAAATAAGACGAGTGTTTTTATAGTCAAAATAAATAAGTAACTTGTTAGAATGTTATGATGTACATGAATTGAAATAGAATACAATTTAAGATTATTTATTGTCCTCCTCTGATTTCACTGACTGACTGGTGGTAATAATATCTTCCATGCATATCTCTGGCATTCGCATTGAGTCATTTCTGTTGCACGTGTTGGGTGTGTAGACTCAATGAACCAGGCAGGATTCAGTAATCGATCTCTCTCTCCACCTACATAGATATATCGAATTTTTCTCAGGTTGAGTAGTTGTTGTATACTACTCAAATCAAGTAGTTGTAGTAGTAGTAGTAGCTCCTTGCTGGCCATCCAAATCAGAGAGTGATTTCAATACCCTGGAGGAGCTCGTCTTTTTTCTTCTCGCCTACTTGATTTACTATTTATAGTATCGAATTAGATGACACATACTTATTTGGATCTTAATAGTTTTGATTTAAAAAGTGAAGGGATGGAGGGGGACTGTGTATTTGAGTTATAAAATTATTTGAGTCGAAAACACTCAGAAACTCTATAAGTGTGTCGCTACAACACAATCGATTGCATTTTGTTTTTAAATTTGTTATAGTGTTAGTTTTCTTAGCATCTTTGTCATATTGGAAGGGGTAGTGAATGATGATGGATTACTTGGTAAAATATTAACGTTAGCGGTTTCACCAATACGATAGTTTCTATTTCATTGTTTAATCTCTCACACAATGTGTTTATCATGTTATTTATAATATCTGTATAAATATGAATTACGTTATAGTTCTTTTTCATCAACTACCTTATCTCTTCTTGTTTTTTTAATAATAAAAATAATAAAAGAAATCTGTCTATCAAGGCATTTTGATTTTGAGTCAAAAAAAAGAAACTGAGAATTGTGTATCTACCATGTTTGTGTATTCTCATTGATTCTGTCATTCGTCTATCAACACTTTGAGTAGAGTCGATCATCTCCACCCGTCACCCCACCCCACCCTACCCTACCCTCCCCGCCTCGCCTAGTTCACACAACACCACTTACATTATAGCAGAAAAAATAATAAAAACATTTATCATCAGTTGACTAGACTTATGTATATATGTATGATTAATTGTTTACGTCAGTAATACCATTTCGACCCTGTTATAATCTAAAACGATAATGTAGTCTCATTGTGTGTTTAAGCAGATATGTATGTATGTGTGTATTTGTGTATAGTATATGTGGTAGTATCATCAATAAAATCCAGTGGTGTCCTCTAATCAATGTCAGTTCATGGTGAAATCCTGAAACCAGTCAAATCAAATTCCTGCAAACCATCACTTGATTTGAATAGCGATTTGATGCTCACTAGCGGTGACTGTGACCCTATTCAGGTAGAGCAAGTCGAGTCTGAGGACAAGTGATTGATTGACTGACTGACTGGTTTCAACATAGAACTTTGCACCGATGTGTGGCAGTTCAAGTAGCCACACTCCCTCCAAGTAGCACACAAAGGAAGAGATGAAAGTAAAAGGAAATGCAAAATGGAGACAGTAATTAGGGATATGAGGCAAAAGGAAGAGTAATAACGAAGAACAATATAGTTTTATCGGATATTATCAGACACAAGGAGTGGATGCATCTGCGCCAGCCATCACCGAGAACGACAATTTTGAGCTAACCATATCACCAGTTGTCTCCAGCCTTCTCGAGAACCCCAACCAGGAAGTCTACACCTTCCTACTTGGCTTAACCCAATTGTTGTGGATTTATTTCATTGACTGATGCGGCCATGTTTTGGTTTGACCACCAGTGGCTCTTTTCCAACCTTACCCTATGTCAGCTAACATTGCCCATTGTCGAGGAAGGCGATCGATGGCTAGGCATACGTAGGCATACACGTCCTAGCCATCTACCTCAATTGGTGTAACTTCACAGCCTCGTCTATTGATTTCCTCATATTGCTGACCCTATTATACCATCACCTAACACATGGGCGATAGAACTCAGGCACCTATGATCAAAGACAGCTAGCCTTTTCATGTCTTTCATTCTCAATGGCCACGTCTCACAGCCATAAAGGAGGACGGAGCAGACTGGTGAGCAGTACACACGCCTTTTGGTGGATAGTCAACCGGATATCACGTCTACTAAGCCAGAGACGGTGTAAACTGGCATATGAGAAACGAGCATTCTGTATTCGAGCTGAGATTTCGTCAGCCATCAACCTGTTGGCGTTGGCTAATGCAACTTCCCAAATAAGTGAAGTCGTCAACATATCATCACTATCACTTCATTCCTTATTTCTAAGCTACGAGTCAATGCAATCCAGTCCAGTCCTGTAGCATCATCTTACATTTGGCTGGAGCACAGGACAAATACCCGCCACATTTGGCATTGGCTAGTACCCTCCCGCTATATCATGCGTCGTCACTGGCAGAAGTTCGAATTCATTCGGGTCCCAGTGAGTGGCTTAATGGTCCACGGACTAACTCTCCTTGTAACCGGAAGGTCCTCGTTTCTGAACTTGGCAGAGGGGTGGATGGGTGCATACTGCTGAAGAATCGCAAACTAGGCTGACGAAACAGCTGGCTGTCTAGTACTCCAAGGGTGTTGGTTTTCCAATATATGATTTAATCTTATCTATGGCACTTATTATATATATTTGTGTTTTTCGTTTCTTTTCTGCAGGCAATGGATCGAGCACATCGTATCGGTCAATCACGTACAGTGAATGTTTATCGGCTGATAACTGAAGAGAGTATAGAAGAACAAATCATGAATTTACAAGCATTTAAATTACACTTAGCTAATACAATCTTGACTACAGATAATAAAAATATTAATGAAATGGATACAGAACATTTATTCGACCGACTATCTTCTTCTAATACTAACAATGAAGAAGTACAACACTCACGAGATAATCATCATCAATACGATAATGGCCAGAGTGGATTCGCCCTGCTAGATGAACTTGAAACCTGTTATGAAGTTGAATATAATTTAGATGCTTTTATTGCTCGATTAAAAACTAACTAATTAAGCAAATGTTAATCATCACTAAGTGAGAATCTGTTTTTCATTGTTTCTTGTTTCTCCATCATGTTTCCTCGTTTGTTTGTCTGTTCGTTCGTGTTTTTGTTGCTATCCTATCTAATCTATAGTGTGTGTGTTTATACATATACGCCTAGATCTGTTCCTCCTTTGCGTGTTTGTTTGTGTGTGTGTGAGTGAGTGAGGTTATGCACAGGCTCACTCATTTCCCCGTGTTCCTCTCCCTCTATCTCAAGAAGAAACGGAGAATATCTCATCTAGTGCATTTCTCCCTCCCTCTGTCTCTCTCCCTCTCCCGCTCATTGTGTGTGATCCTCTCACCAATTGTGTGTGTGTGTGAGTGTGTGTGTATGTCGCCTCGGATAATGCTACACACAGACACACACACACGCACCTTCAGAAAATGAACCCAAATGGGATGGATCTTTTTCCTCTTCCATTTTAGTTGTTTATTCAGATCGTCTCCAGTTTTCTCTCTCTCTCGTGTTATTTCCTCTTAGAAGTATCTCATTGTAAGCATTATTTATCAATATTAATGTTATTACTCTTACAACATATATTATTGATATGTCACATTGTGTTAAAATAAAACATGCATATATATATATATATGCACGGTTGAATATATAAATATATTTTATGATGTATACTTGTTGGACTCATGAACGCGTCGTGGTGCCACATTCAAAGCCCCCGCCTCACTCTCTCTCTTCGTGTTTATTTATCTGATTGAGAGTGTGTGGGTGTGTGAGTTGGTGGTTGGATGGGGTAGTATGCTTTGCCAACTACACGTGTGTGTTTGTATGTAGTCTGGGGTCGATTCCTGGCTGCGATTTAACCTCACTCAGTTTATCAGGCAATAATAGTAAGCTCGGAAGGTTCGGTGTGTGATACTAGCAACATCATCCCGATGTTCCAGTTGGAATGGAAGAGAACAGAGATTTAGTGGAATAATAAAATGTACAAGAGGAGAAACATGAGTGACGGCAAAGTGTGAGAATACATCTGCTCTATTGTGGTCGGCCTCTAGCTGTATCACCGAATCTTCAGCTGTTGCGTGTCGCAATATATAG
>OX235276.1:21126457-21166777 GCA_944472155.2 Trichobilharzia szidati | reverse complement strand
TGACATTTATGAAAACGAAATTCGTAATTCAGCGAAGCGTTTATTTTCGGTGGCGAATTCATCCACTTAGCTATACAATCGCAATTATATATACTTATTTTTGTATGTGTGTACAGTAGGTTTGTCCGATAAGACGTTGTCAAGACGTTTTAGAAATGTGATGAATAATCAAGTTGTAACTGAGGTTGGGGGGGGGGGGGGGTAGGGTAGAGATTGGTAGAGGATAGTGGTGATGCGTTGTCTAAAAAACAAACGTAGCTATTGGTGTTACTCAACACATAAAAGAAGTTGAATAAGCGTGATGCAGTTACGTAATAAGATGAATAGTTTAATGAGTGAGTTGTGATTAGGATGCACATAGAAACAAAAGAAAATATGGAATTATGTAAGAGTCCTAAAAATTACAAATGTTATAAGGAGTTAGAAAAAAACAAGCACACAAACATCAACTCAGTAGAAGTGGTTGGATGATTTTCTTTTGTATGCATAATTCTTGTTTCGCCAACTGAATGGCTAAGGCTTCAGCAATACAAAGGAGGCGAAAGCGCATTGCCTTTGGCAGGCTATTCTTCACTTTGTAAATTACTTTGAAGCAGAAGACGTTTGTTGAGATAGAATGTACCAGTGTTGATAAGGTGTTCGATAATCGCACTCCTTATACAGCCACTATTACCATTTTGCACCCATGCTGTGGGACAGTGTTCTCGAATCCTTTTGGACAGGAGATGCGTCGAACGACCGATGTACCTGGCCGGCTCCACAGAAATAGGTGAACTGATATACACACATAGAAGTGGTGAGGTGCGAGATCTTGTCCATAAGGCTTCTGCAGACCAATGGGTGACTAACTGGAGAACACTACTCCGAATGTTACTGCGAAGAATGTTCCTCTCAAAGATGCTGAAATTCTTCTCTTGAGGATATCGCATGCTGAGTCTATCTTGAAATCCAGATTCATGTACATTTTCTATTTTGGGACAAGTGATGTTTCGTTTCTCTAGACATTTGATTTGATATTATTGTCGATAATTCTTGGTGGTTATCCAATTTGGAGAAAGCTTTCATTCAGGAGATCCAGTTCTGCTTCCAGGGCCTGAGGACTGCAGACGTGTCGGATCTGAGTGGCAAGGGATTTAATCAATAGGTACCCAACTGTAGAAACTTTTTAGCTGATCGTTCAAGCTGGTTTTCTATGGATTGACCTTCTTAAGGTTCCGTCAGATTGTCTTGTTAGTTGCACATCAAGAAAAGGAATTTTTGATTCTCATTCCATTTCTAGAATGAATTTTATTGCTGGATTGCAGTTGTTGAATATTTGTAGCCAGTGACTTTGGTTGTAATTAATGTCGCATATGACGAAAATGTCATCTGCTTATCGTTTATACAATTGTAGATCGTCAATAGACGAATTGAGTATGCCGTTCTAAAGGCTAACCATGAAGCAGTCCGCTAGTCTACTTGACATTTGTGAATACAATAATTAAAAAAATAAATACGTTTATCAATCCAGTTTTCAAAATTGGCTAGTTGATTCAAGTTGTCGCTTTTAATCAACTAAATTCCGTTAGTTATGCGGTGTATCCATCAACACTCTGCATATAATGTGAGTATGCTTCATTGTGTTTAGTGTACAGTGTTGCGTTAATTTATCATTGAAGGTGTGAACACAGCTCACCTGACTTGGTCAGATAAGAAATCAGGGAGTCGCAGTAATGGAATGGTCTACGAGCTCGTTCAAATCCTAGGGTCTGTGTACTGATGAAGAGCTTCAAAATAGGACGAAACAACTGGCTGTCCAGTAGTCCAGTGCTGGTTTTCCAATAGTTCTCTAACTGATGTCATTTCGTCATCAAGACTGTAACCAGTCGAATTCTTACAAAACAACACTGGATTATGTAAATTTGAACAGATCCGATGTTCACTAGAGACTGATTGTATACAGGAAGTTACTTGGAGTTCTAGTGAGCGGGGTCCATCCATCGCGCTATATATCGCGAATTAGCGGAAGTTGGAATTAAATCTCTCTGAGATTCTCAAACCAGTATGTATCACTTGAGATGGCTAGATCAGGTGTTACGCATGTCGCTGAGCTACTACCGCCTTTCTCATCAAGTAATATATTAGCTGGCATAGAATTGGGTTGGAAAGGTGTTAAGGGTATGCAAACCAATACCTGATATCAGTTTCTGGAGTCTTTCACAATTAGAAAATCAAAATAAATGATTCAGCGAAGAGACTCCCTTCAGTGCATTTATTATCAAGCTGTACAATCGTATACATATATGGTTCTTTTTAAGAAATATTTTTGATATTAATCATAGTTAAATGTCAAGTGGTAAAACAATTAATGTCATATATAGAATAATTCATAAGTTGTATAAATGTTGGAAGGGGTGTTGTGCAATTATAGGATTAGTAGGCAAAAGTAGAATAAAAATTAAGAACATTGCGTAACATTGCGTGAAATTTGATAGCATAGAATTTAATGTTGTAAAACAAAATCGATTTAGAATGACAAGTGGGACGAGTGAAATAATACCGGGGAGAATTCAAAGTGAGAGTAGTAATAGTAATAATTGATGTAATAAGGAATAGAATACAAATTGAATAGACAAAATGAAAAATTGGTAGAGCCAAAATATCAAATTGGAATTACCATACTTTAGCATAAAGGGATTAAGATCATGAGAGTTGGAGGGGTTGAACGAACTTTTTCTGTAAACATTGATCTGGTTTCTCTATTTCGATGGCCAAAGATGGTTTCAGCAACACAGATGAGTAGGATACGTAGTGATTTGGGCAAATTACTTTTCGTCTTGTAGATAACTTCAAAGGCGGAGGCTGTACAGATAGAGTGGTCATTACCGACCAGATGTTCGATTATGGTGCTTCTTATTGCTCCACTCCCACCTCTTCGTAACCACTCTACAGGATAGTGTTGTTGCACCCTCTTGGACAAAACCCGAGTCGAATGATCGATATCCCTAGCTCCACACGTGCAGGTGAATTGATAAATGCATATAGAGTTCTTCAACTGCGGGTTCTTATCCTTCAAGAGACTATTAAACAGTAATGGTCGCCTGGAAAACGTTATTCTCAACGATGCAGCAGGGAAAATATTTTTCAGGGACTGTGAGATCCTTCTTTTAATGATATTGAAAGCTAAGTCACCTTTGAATTCCAAGCTCATGTACAGTATTTTCTTGGTTACAGATGATAAGTCACACTGCATAGGATTAGACTGTATATTCTTGTTTATAGAACTTGGCGGGAATGGTTCTCAAGTCTCTAAACTGTAGGTCGGTGTGTAAAGGCAAATACAGAGAAGAAGGACAGATATATGATAATATTATGGTGAACAAATATGTGAAGCTGTGTAGTGATTTTGATGATTTCAGTGATAACCTTTGCATACACTTGCGTTATTTTCTTCGAAAGTTTCCAACCATTGATTCTAAGTATAACTAAATTCCAAGTAGAATGACCAACAACTCATTTGGACTCCTAAATTTTTATTCCAACTTAATTCTGCTTCAACCGGTATTGCATGTGTGACATGTGCTACTGATACGATCTATCAGTAGTATATAAAGAAACATTTATTAGCATAAAAACATGAAATAGCACAATTGGTAAAGGAATGTATATTTGGAATTTGGTTTCTCTACTATATAGCCAAATTATGTACACCTTATTTTCCTCAACGCACCGTTTGCACCGATCTTCCGTGTTGTGCTACTTGTCTGCTCTTCCTTCATATTGTGTGCGTTTCTTTGTGTTACTTTCACGTCTCCCATGTATCTCTGGAAGGCTTTATCATTTTCTTTCTCTGAAATCAAATCTGTCTCCCTGCTATTTGATGTCTTTTATGCCGATAAGTTATGACTTTAAACTTATAAAGTGCAATATAACAGACAAACAAACAAACTAACGAGAACTAACAATGAATATTTTGTCCGTACTATCGATCATGTAGACTACTGATAAATGCCGCCCATTCTGTTTTGTTAATACACCGAATAAACTATGTTTGGTATGAAGCAACTAGTTAGTGTGTAAAGACTTCACACTTTACTTTATTATCGAACTATGAGTAGATCATTGACAGACACTCAAGTTTTTTATACATAGTCTGTTCCCCTGAACATAACTTTGTCATCTGTATACACGTAGATCAACCAACATTTATTTTCCAGAAAAGTCACTGAACAGCTTCCTATGAGTACGAAGTAAAGTGGTGGTGAGGTTGGGGGTGGAGGGTTAGGGATTCATTCATGTGCGCTTCTTTAGGTGTGTGTGTGTTTGTGTGTGCCTACTGAACAGCGTAAGGTTGAAAATAATGTGACACTGTCAACAATGAGAGAGAGAGCTAATCAACTAATTATTCTGTGAAATAACTAACTGCCCTTCGGGCATCTTTCACAATACTACAGTTAAACAATTTTATGTTTGATACTAAATATCGATTCATTATTATGAATTGTATTGAAAAACTTTAACATCTATATATATGTCCAAACCAAGTTCACTTTTAAAAGTTTGAAAAAACATTTGGTTATTGGGTATATTTTCTATAGTTTGGTTTGTAAGAGTTAGTTATGTTAGAGAACCATTGAAAACCAGGGAGTACTGGATAGCTGTTTCATCTTAGTTTGGGAATCATCGGCAGTACGCACCCACCACAAGGGTTCGAACCCAGGACCTTCCGGTTACAAGGCTAGCAAGCTCGTATATCATAGCGAGCATCAGATCAATTTTCTATAGCTTGGTTTGTAAGAGTTAGTTACGTTTTTGTATTTCCCAATGAATGAAAAACAAAACGATGTTGTTTTTACTGACGTTTCTCTATTTAATGCTAATAGCTTTATCAACGTATTATTAAACCGAAATTTACAAATTCTCAGTATATATATAACAAAGAGTTAAGAGGTGAGAAAATAGACTACTTAGGTCAAGTTAAAGGGACATATTGAAAGTCAAAATTAACAATGAAGATCACTAAACCAAATAACAAAGGTAATGGTACATCTGTTATGATATCAAAATAAAGTCTGCTAACTTGATCTTCGTTCGTCAGTATCCGGTCATTTTTCGTTGTCAAGTTGGCCAATTAGTAAAGATAACAAAACCAAGTGTAGATTGTTGGATTTGATAAGTATGTAAAATTATTAAACAGTGTGTTTAGATAGTGAACTTGCTTATCACATTCGTGTTGATTTTGTCACTTCATCGGAGAGGGAGGTGTTGTAACCAGGTCAGATTCTGTTTTAGTCCATCATTCCTATTCAGACAATTTGGATTCCACTTGATATGAAGTGCTTCTGATGACGTGAGACGTTCTTTGTAATTTCTGAAATGCTTCTGGATTATTTCAATATTGTCAAAATCAATTTTGTGACATGATTCTATAGTGACGCGTGTAGACAACGAGCTATGGCTGATGATTTTTCAAGCTTTTTTAGTTCACTATCTGGAATTCTCGATGGTTGAACAGAGGTAGCTCTACGGTGTTCATTTCTCCTGATCACTTTGATTTCTCCAGATGTTTGTCCGATGTATATCGCATCACATTCCCAACATTTTATTTTATAGACACAATTAGATAGAGAATCTTTAGGGATTTGGTCTTTTTATATGGACAAAGTTGTTTCGCAGTGTGTCTGATGTTTTGAAGAAAACTCTAATGTCGAGCTGATTGAGTACTCTTCTGATATTATCTGACGTCTCTGATGGTCTATATGGAATAACGACTGTTGAGGTCCATATTTTCGGAATGCATTTTCGACCAATCTTTAATGTCAATAATACTGTTTCCTTATATGTATGTGTGAGATATTATCCAAGTTTTACGCACATGTATATGTACATGTATATTCACATTTAATCCTGTTATATTTTCCCATTCTAATTTCACGCCTAGATTCAATCAAGATCCATCAATCGATATAATGTTGTTGACAACAGCTGTTGGTGGATTAGGCTTGAATTTAACCGGTGCGGATACGGTTATTTTTGTTGAACACGATTGGAATCCGTGTAAAGATCTACAGGTGAGTGTGTTGTGTTTTAAAGCAACTGAAATTATACTTTTAAAATATATAAATATGTATGTATATATTTGTGTATGCTAAGTTGACTGCCTGTCTGCCTGCCTACGATTGACTGACTGGTTTCAACTCAGAACTGCTTTGCACAGATGTGCAGCAGTCGCAGTCGCCACACACCCTCCGAGTAGCACATAAAGCAAGAGAAGAGAGTAAACAGAACAGATTCAAAAGAGAGGGAGAGAGATAATAAACAGAAGTGTGAGTGAGGGAAAAACAATAGTAGCATGGAAGAAGAATAGAGTTTTATTCGATATTATAAATCACAAAGAGTGAATGCATACCTGCACCAGCCATTGAAAACGACAATTTTCAGCCGTATCACCATTTGTCTCCTGTCGCCACCATTGGTTTTTACTATCCCGAGGACCACAACCAGTGAGTGAGGAAGTGTACACCGCCCTACATGGCTGCCCAGCTGGCCTCCTGGCTTAAAATAACTGTAGATTTATTTCATTGACTGATGAAGTCACGTTTTCGTTCGACTGACCACCACCACTAGCCAACTCTTTTCCACCCTCATTCACCCTATGTCAGTCAGTCAGTGAGTAACATTGTCGGTTGTCGAGGAAGATGATCGACCTCTGGCTAGTCTAGGCTAGTTATGAGTAACACATGTCCCCCTGACCATCTCTTTCAATCGATGCAGCCAGCTTCACAACCTCGTCGATTGGTTTTCCCCTCCAACTACTCACCTAGCACTCGACAGATCCCTGACCTGAATATTGGTTACCCCGTTATACCACCTAACACATACAGGAGATAAATCACAGGTAGACACCTATGATCAAGGGAAGCTTTGAAACTTAATAATTACCCTGATAAATTAGTCAGAAAGTATGTAGGGAAATATAAAAATAAAAATAAAATAAACAACGATAGCAGTGGTAGTGATAATAGTAATAATGAAGATTATGATAATAATAATAATAGTAGTAACACTAATTGACGACATGCATGTCAAACATACGAAAGATAATGACAACACCAACAATAAGGAATCTAAATCATCAGTAGTAATTCCATAAAAGGAAGGAATCTCGGAAACCTCACGGCGGAGAATTTTTAACAAAGCAGGAATAAAAGTGGTTGGCATTCAATCACCCACAAACTCGATTAGAAACAAGCTTTGTCGGTTAAAGGAGTCAATTGAACAAAACAACTAAGTTTATCTAATACCCTACTGGGATGATTGTCAGGTCAAATACATAGATGAAACTAGTAGAACAGGGGTATTCAGTCAGACTAGCTGAGCATAAAAACCTAGCAGCAAAATCTAGATTAGTTCACCCGCATAATAAGATAAGAAATCTAGAGAGTAGTTAGTTCAGCTATAGCACTCACTACATGCAATTACACACAACCATACAGTAGGATGGTGGCCTAAGATGACAGTTTTAAAATCTAATCTAATGTCACAGGGTGGAGGGAGAGATTGATAACAACGGAAGCTTTATTTATCGAATCAACTGCAAATATGTGTAATAGGAATGATTCAACACCTGTTCACCCAGATATCTGGAAAATTCTACTACCCCTACGACAACAAATAGGAGTGAAGAAAGAAAACTATAAAACTGAAGTTTTAAAGTCGTGTGATTATAGTTGATTCTATGATTATGAACGGTAATAAATTTTGTTCGAAACCTTGTCATCCAGTAAATAATAATACTGTTTCTTCACTGTGTGTGATACATCTAATAAGCAAACTAATATGGTATTACTTACTGCCACATTGCCCAAGTTTTACATATATATCCATCCCGTGGAGTAACTCAAGCAATACGTGTCGTATTGCTGGGTTTATGAGGGATAGGTAGGTAATATGAAAAAACAGACTGTACTCTTCTGTCACATTCACCTCAATATGCTTGTCGCTCATCATGTAGTCACTCCTCTCAACAGGTGAGAATGTAAGTCATATATTTTTGATTGAACACTAGTCAGTAACTAGTGTAATGTGTCTAGTCCTATCTTCGGTGAAGACTGAATTCTATCTATGCGGGTTCGAATCTCAGAAGGGACATCAGTTCCTTCAAGGTTGCAGATACGCCTTGCTGATGAGTGCCAACTAGCACGAAACCTAGGTCCAAGGATTCCTGCCGATTGCCTCCAACCATCTAGTACCAGTAAGTCATATATGTTAGGAAGAAACCTAATAATAATAATAAAGATTTACTTTATTCCAAAAACTCGCCTCTCTCACTGTAAAGAGAGCTCATTTCAAAGATGTAACTAAGCCAACAATTTATTTTATCCTTTTCTGTTTGATCTTACAACGTGCACAATGTCGAATGAAGTGATTGTGCTGGCTTGTGTCCTGTATCTTTTTCAAACGCTCTAACTATTCTCTCCTTTGCGATTCAAGCTGTCTGAGTAGTGAGTGAACCTCTGTACTCATCCATCTGAATGATTTCTGCCTGCCCGACGTCCGAAGGGATACACCACCCTAGACGTCGTAACCTGCGGAGCACCGGAGCAGAAGCTCAAAGCATCTGACTGATTCTCTTTTTTGTAGATTTTGGGACGTCAGCCAATAAATTGTAGCCGACTGTCCCGTGCTCAAATATTATGCCTCTGAAATGTCTTGATTACCATTCCACCCAGTCATTTTAGTGTAATGAACTGGTCATCATGTACATAGGATGATGGAGGCCCTTTTTATAACTTGTACAAGCGACACAGTCTGTACCTGGCTATTTTCCGTATACCTTAAATCAAAACTACAATTTGACAATGTTACATAAAATGGACTCAGGACATGGTTTATTAGTGATTTGACTATGTGGATGTCAAAATTTTGTTGACATTTTCATGCACTGCTATATTTTCAAGTGATGTATCACTAGTTTTTGTTGTTTTGTTGGATTCAGTAAACTACTTATAAGCGCGACGGTTTTCAGTAGTATATAGATTCATACGAAATAAATACGCCAAAATTGGCTTTGTGGTTCACATTTAAAACAAACAATATAGAAGTAATTTATCTAAAGTAGCAAACATCTCTTAGGATAAATGAGATTCTATCCTGTGGGCCTGATTATCCCGGAATCATTTCTAACAGGCTACTGTAGACGTCCATCAACAACTGTGTTTGCTGTCTCCATACTGGAGATTAGATGGCTGGAAGAAAGAATAAGCGATAAGGTATTCTGGCAAAAACTCAACGAAGAACTCATTGCTCAGCATATAAGCTGATGAGGCGTCTGAACGGCATCACCTGTCAGACAGGGCCTAATATAGAAAATCTCTTTTGGTAAACGGCGAATTAATTGTCTATGCCAGAGTGACATCGAGGAGATCTGGTGGTTAGGCGGAGTAAATGAAAGCAAACGGGTAGTCGGGAGGCAGCTAAACAAAGGTAGTAGAAAACAGAGTGAAATGGATAATTAACACATCTGTGAAGCCTTATCTTTCACTCGGAACCGGGGTACTGTGTAAATTGCCAACTATGAATTTGATTTATGCAGTTTCTTAAGTCGAAAGCAGCAACTCACTGAGTGTGTTGCTACAACACAATCGATTGCATTTTTTTAAAAGTTGTTAGTGTTAGTTTTCTTAGCATCTTTGTCATATTGGAAGGGGGAGTGAATGATGATGGATTAGTTGGTTAAAGTATTTGCGTTAGAGTTTTCACCAATGAGAGAGTTGCTTTTTCATTATTTGGTCTCTCACACATTGTGTTTATCATGTTATTTATAATATATCTACATATGAATTACGTCATGGTGTTATTTTCCAAGGATTGTATTTTTCATCAACTACCTTATCAATTACCCCCAGCTGGTTTTCCAACGGTCCTCTAGCTGACGTCAGTTCATGATGAAATCCTTGAAAGATTGTGTTCTCTGAATACTAGTTTATCATTCGACAATAGAGAAAGCTGTAAACAGTTCCTGGATTTAACACTTGCGCAACCACACACACACACACAAACATGCAGACATACCTACCATTCGCACACATTATTAAGTATCATCATTCTGTGAGGTTCCGATTGGAACATAAGGCTTCCACAGCACATCTCTATTTCATCCTGCTTTCTATAGTCCTCTTCAGCTGGCTCCACGATTGCCCATAATATTTTATCTCGGCGAACGATCTAATCCATTTCTTCCCCCTCTCGCCTTCGTGTTCCACTCGAGGGTATGACACGCAGTGTTACTCAACAGTCTCCTTAGTGTATGTGTCTGATCCATATCGATTTTCTTTGGCATGTTTCTTCAGCGATAGATTGTTGGTTGGTTTTGCTTTTCCGACCTTAGCTGGCTATGACATCTTCATGTGGGCCACCCGCTTATAGTTGGAATGATGCTGCTTAAATAACTCCCTTTAGATTTCTCTCTTTGATGGTGGTGTTGACTCTTCTTGTTGTTGATGACGTATGCTCATTACCTCTATCTTCTCCATATTCACCTAAAGTCCTTTCTTCACTAGCTGTCCTCTTCTGCCAATTTGTTAGTTTTCACCTATACATCTTCGAGTTTGTGACACTAGACGTAAATCCTCCACGAAGTCTATATCTTCTAGAGAGTCCTCTTGTCAAAGCCAACGGGATTCAAGTGCCGGGGACTGTATTCCATATAAGTTTGTTTATTAGATATATGACACAGTGAAGAAACAGTATGAATATTTACTGGATGACAAGGTTTCGAACACAATTTATTGGCGTTCATAATCATTCCATCAATTATAATCACACGACTTCGAAACTTGGGTTTTATAGTTTTCTTTGTTTTCTCCTATTTGTCGTCGTAGGGGTAGTAGAATTTCCCAGATGTCCAGGTGGGAGTCATTCCTATTACAGGTATTCGCTCTCAATTGATTCGATAAACAAAGCTTTCGTTGTTATCAATCTCTCCCTCCGCCCTGTTATATTAGATTAGATTTTAAAACTGTCATCTTATCCCATCATCCTATTGTATGACTGTGTGTAATTGCATGTAGTGAGTGCTATAGCTGAACTAACTACTCTCTAGATTTCTTATCTTATTATTCTGGTCAACTTATCTACATTTTGATGCTAGGTTTTTATGCTCGGCTAGTCTGACCGACTGCCCCTGTTCTACTAGTTTGACCTGACAATCATTGCAACAGCATGGTATGAGATAAACTAAATTGTTTGGTTTCAAAAAGGCTACACAGGATTAATCCTTTAACCTACAAAGCTTGTTTCTAAATGAGTTTGTGGTTGGTTTGAATGCCAGCCACTTTTATTCCTGCCTGCATTGTTAAGAATTCTCCGCCGTAAGGTTTGCTTGTTTCTTTTCTTGTACGGAATTACTACTGATGATTTAGATTCCTTCCCTATTGTTGGTGTTGTCATTATCTTTCGCATGTTTGACATGCATATCGTCATTAATAGTAATATTATTACTATATTACTACACCACAGTGCTGCCCAAGTTTTACATATATATATATATATACAAAGGGAGGGAGGGAGGGATGGAGGTGGACTGTGTAATTTGAGTTATAGAATTATTTGAGTTGAAAACACTCAGAAACTCTCTGAGTGTTGCTACAACAGAATTGATTGAATTTTTTAGTTGTTATTGTTAGTTTTCTTAGCATCTTTGTCATATTGGAAGGAGGAGGTGAATGATGATGGATTACTTGGTTAAAGCATTTACGTTAAAGTTTTCACCAATACGATAGTTGCTTTTCCATGGTTTGGTTTCTCACACAATGTGCTTATCATGTTAATGTTATAATATCTGTATAAATATGAATTACGTTATAGTTCTTTTTCATCAACTACCTTATCTCTTCTTGTTTTTTATTAATGATAATAATAATAATAATAATAATAATAATAATAAAAGAAATCTGTCTATCGAGGCATTTTGATTTTGAGTAAAAAAGGAAAACTGAGAATTGTGTATCTACTGTGTGTTTGTGTATTCTCATTGATTCTGTCATTCGTCTATCAACACTTTGAGTAGAGTCGATCATCTCCACCCGCCACCCCACCCCACCCTACCCTACCCCCCATCACCGCCTAGTTCACACAACACCACTTACATTATAGCAACAAAAAAATAAAAACATTTATCATCAATTGACTAGACATATGTATATATATGTATGATTAATTGTTTACGTCAGTAATACCACTTCGACTCTGCTTTAATCTGAAACGATAATATAGTCTCATTGTGTGTTTAAGCAGATATGTATGTGTGTGTGTATTTGTGTATAATATATGTGGTAGTATCATCAATAAACTCCAGGGATGTCCTCTAATCAATGTCAGTTCATAATGAAATCCTGAAACCAGTCAAATCAAATCCCTGCAAACCAACACTTGATTTGAATAGCTGTGTGATGCTCACTAGCGGTGACTGTGACCCTATTCAGGTAGAGCCAGTCGAGTCTGAGGACAAGTGATTTACTGAATGACTGACTGACTGACTAGTTTCAGCATAGAACTTTGTAAGGATGTGCAGCAGACCGAGTCACGGCGCTGCCTCCATGTAGCACATAAAGCAAGAGATGAAAGTAAAAAGAAATGCAAAATGGAGACAGTAGATAGGGATATGAGGAATAGTAATAACGAAAAACAATATAGTTTCATTGGGTTTTATAAGTCACAAAGAGTTGATGCATCTGCGCCATTGACAACGAAGATTTTCAGCCATATCACCATTTGTCTCCAGCCTTCATTGGTTTTTACAGTCCCGAAGACCCCAATCAGGAAGTCTACACCTTCCTCCCTCCGTGGCTTAGACTAACTGTTGTAGATTTCATTGACTGATGAAGCCATGTTTTGGTTTGACCGCCGCTAGCTCTTTTCCAGCCTGGCCCTATATCAGCTAACATTGCCCGTTGTCGAGGAAGGCGATGACTAGGCATACATAGCGCATGTCCTAACCATCTCAGTCGAAGTAATTTCACAGTCTCGTCGACTGATTTCCCCGCCTTACCTAGCACTCGACCGATGGCCTAACCTCAACATTGCTCACCTTATTATACGACTTCACGCGGGAGATAGAACGCATACACCTATGGTCGAAGACAGCTAATCTTTTCATGTCTTCTATTGAAACAGCATTATTTACTGGATGGCAAGGTTTCTAACAAAGTTTATTGTTCACAATTATTTGATCAATTATAATCACACGACTTCGAAATCTGAGTTTTATAGTTCCCTTTGTCCTCTCCTATTTGTCGTAAGGGTAATAGATGCCATGTTCTAGTTTGACCACGATTGGTTCTTTTCCAACCTGGCCCTATGTCAGCTAACATTGTCCATTGTCAAGGAAGACGATGGGTAAGCACACATAACACATGTCCTAGCCATCTATCTCAATTGGTGTGACTTCACAACCTCCTCTATTGATTTCCTCAATATTCCTCACCCTATTATACCACTCCACACGGGAGATAGAACGCAGGTACTAATGATCATAGACAGCTAGTCTTTTCATGTCTTATACTCTCAATGGCCAGCTCTCACAGCTATAAGGAGGACGGGTCGGACTGATGAACAGTACACCCGCCCTTTGGTCAATAGTCAGCCGGATATCACGTCTACTAAGCCAGAGACGGTGTAAACTGGCATATATGAACGGAGCCTTCTCTATTCGAGCTGAGATTTCGTCAGCGATCAACGCGTTGGCATTTGCTGATGCAACTTCCTAAATAAGTGAAGTGGTCAACACGCTCTACCACTTCACTCCCTATTTCTAAGCTATGAGTCGATGTAGTCCAGTCCAGTCGTGTAGCATCATCTTACATTTGGCGGGAGCACAGGACAAATACTCGCCACATATGCCATTGGCTAGTACACTCCCGCTATATCGTGCGTCAACTGGCAGAAGTTCAAATTCATGCCGGTCCCAGTGATTGACTTAATGGTCCACGGACTAACCGGAAGATCCTGGCCTCGGAACTTGGCAGGGAGTGAGTGGGTGCATACTGCTGAAGAATCGCAAACTAGTCTGACAAAACAGCTGGCTGTCTATCCTGAAGCCAATAAAATCGCTGCAAAACAACACCTTTTCACAATATGTTATTCAATCTCTCTCTCTCTCTTATTTTCTTTTCTGCAGGCAATGGATCGAGCACATCGTATCGGTCAATCACGTACAGTGAATGTCTATCGGCTGATTACTGAAGACAGTATAGAAGAACAAATCATGAATTTACAAGCATTTAAATTACACTTAGCTAATACAATCTTGACTACAGATAATAAAAATATTAATGAAATGGATACAGAACATTTATTCGACCGACTATCTTCTTACAGTAATAATAATAATAATAATAGTAATGAAGAAGAAGTACAACACTCGCGAGATAACCATCATCAATACGATAACGGTCAGAGTGGATTTGCTCTCCTAGATGAACTTGAAACCTGTTATGAAGTTGAATATAATTTAGATGCTTTTATTGCTCGATTAAAAACTAACTAACTAATTAAACATAAATGTTAATCATCACTAAGTGAGAATCTGTTTTTCACATTGTTTCTTGGTTCTCCATCATCATGTTTCCTTGTTTCCTCGTTCGTTTGTTTGTCTGTTTGTTCGTTCGTTCGTGTTTTTGTTGCTATCCTATCTAATCTATAGTGTGTGTTTATACACTGACGCCTAGATCTGTTCCTCCTTTGCGTGTTTGTTTGTGTGTGTGTGTGAGTGAGTGAGTGAGGTTATGCACAGGCTCACTCATTTCCCCGTGTTCCTCTCCCTCTATCTGAAGAAGAAACGGAGAATATCTCATCTAGTGCATTTCTCCCTCTCTCTCGCTCTCTCTCTATCCCGCTCGCTGTGTGATCCTCTCACCAGTTGTGTGTGTGTGTGTGAGTGTGTGTATTTCGCCTCGGATTATGCTACACACAGACACACACACACACATGCACCTTCAGAAATTGAACCTAAATGGGATGGATCTTCTTCCTCTTCCATTTTAGTTGTTTATTCAGATCGTCTCCTTTTCTCTCTCTCTCTCTCTCTCGTGTGTTATTTCCTCTTAGAAGTATCTCATTGTAAGCATTATTTATCAATATTAATGTTATTCCTCTTACAACGTATATTATTGATATGTCACATTGTGTTAAAATAAAACATGCATATATATATTATATATGCGTGGTTGAATATATAAATATATTTTATGATGTATACTTGTTGAACTCATCAAAGCGTCGTGGTGCTACATTCAAAGCCCCCTCACTCTCTCTTCGTGTTTATTTATCTGATTGAGAGTGTGTGGGTGGGTGTGAGTTGGAAGTTGGATGGTGTAGAATGCTTTGCCAACCACACATGTGAGTGTGTGTAGTTTGGGGTCAATTCCTGGCTGCGGTTGAACCTCACTCAGTTTCTCAGGCAATAATAGTAAGCTCGGAAGGTTCGGTGTGTGATACTAGCAACATCATCCCGATGTTCCAGTTGGAATGGAAGAGAACAGAGATTTAGTGGAATAATGAAATGTAGTAGAGGGGGAACATGAGTGACGGTAAAGTGTGTGAATGCATCTGCTCTATTGTGGTCGGTCTCTAGCTGTATCTATCACCAAATCTTCAGGTGTTGCGTGTCTCAATATATAGAGAAGATTTGAAGCTCAGGTTAGTGATGATTTGCAATTAATAGTGTTCTCTGATCTGGTTTGTTTAGTTGCGTCGTCCACCCCTTCTGGACAACATCTTTAGCAATTGGATCGCCCATATCAGGATTAATAGCTGAAGCCGTCATGCAAAGATTAGAATTAATAACTCTCCCTACCCATAATTAAACCGAAAATCTGGATACGTTACGTTGATGGTACATTTGTAATAATTAAGAGAAATGTGATATGGAATATACCCATAAATTAATAAACAACATATTTGAAGACATCAAATTCACAAGAGAAGAAGGATTATATTAATAAAATCCCATTCTTAGATGTCTTAGTCAGGAGAACTAACACAAGAAATTTAGAAACACAAGTATATAGAAAATCAACACACACAGATCAAATACTCAACTATACTAGCAAAAGTCCAATTACTCACAAAAGAAACTGTGTGTAGACATTGTTTAAAAGAGTTCAGACACGTTGTAGCACTGCAGAGTTGAAAAGAATGGAAGAAAAATACCTACAAACGGTCTTCAAAAAGAATGGATATCTCCCTCACAGTTTCATCAAAAAGTGTTTAAAATCGAATCACAACACCAACAATGAACCATCATCAAAGAACACAAGAAAATTCATTCTACCATGTAAAGGAAAAAATATCTCTGAAATAACAGCTAAAATATTGAAATCGTTTGATATAGATATAGCACACAAGCCAGTCAAATCACTTAATTCGATATTGTGTAAACCGAAAGACCCAACAGAAAAAGGAGATGAAATTAACACCATTGACAAAATAAATTGTATGAACTGTAAGAGGCATTACATCGGCCAAAGTGGGCGTCCCCTACGAATCATAATCCAAGAACACAAATCAGTTGTGAAAAGACATGATATATATTCTTTCATATCAGTTTGATTGGGATAATGTCGAAATCTTAGACAGAGGAAACACCAAAAGTGCAGTCAGGGAATTCCTAGAAGCCTGGTACTCAGACGAATATGCGATTAACGAACATGTTAATATAGACGGAATATACGAACTAATAAAAAGTAAATCACATGTGACGAGAAAGTTTAAAATCCAATTCAATAGAAAATGGTCAATACATATGTAAAGATGGTTACCAGGAGACGCAATTCTATCACTCATGGAAAATGTAAATCATTTCACTTTATGCTGAAAATTGCGCTGCAGGGAGGGGATGTTGTCCAGAAGGAGTGGACGACGAAAGCTCCGCAGCTAAACCAACCAGCTCATAGAACATGTTTAATGGCAAATATACACGTGTTATCGAAAATCACAGACAGACAAGCAGTTTACACCAACAATTGACGACTTCATTAGATTGGTGTCGTGTTTATGGCTGTGGGCACTTCTGGATTTGAATAACAACGTTTCCTAGGCCTTCCAGTCGCTAGAACTTCATAACCTTACCGATTAACACTTTCCGCAGTATTAACTTCCATATTACTATTGCTTATATTTCTTCATGTAAAAGTTGTGAAATATACTCATCAATTTAAATGATGATGATAGTGGTGGTATAGTCTAAAGGTGACTAGGAAAAGGATCTCCCTGCCAGTTTTATGCTCGTGATTTGTGATGTTTCCCCACCCCCTAGCATGATCGGAGTGGGACCATAGGTCTTCAAGCTGTAAAATTTCATCAGGAGTGTGGCTGTTTCTACACCTTGAGGTTAACCAGCCTCACACCTAACCGTCTCTCTTTTCTAAGCGCACTACTGGCCAGTGACGTAGCCCAGACCACTGGACTGGTTGTTCAACATCCTTATGTGTGATTACTAATATGTAATCAGGATAATGGGAAAGCAAGGCAAGCTTTCATTACTCTCAAGTCTGTGTGGAGGTCAACAGTATTCAGCATGAAAAATAAGATACGCATCTTCAACTTCAGTGTACAGTCAGTGCTATTTTATGGGTCAGAGACTTGGCGCGTCATGAAGAGCACCTCAAACAAACTACAGAACTTCATCAACAGCTGTCTTCACTCAATACTCAAGGTCAGATGGCCAGCCAGAGAAGATCAGCAGCAATGATATCTGGCACTGAGCGAACCAACCCAGCAGGAACCGATTGTGCAACAAATATGCAAGAAGAAATGAAGGTGGATTGGAGGCCATACTCTGAGAAAACAAACCATCAAGTGAGTGACATCACACGTCAGGCCATCGCTTGGGTGGGCCCTGAGTGGAAGGCGGCGATTTAGTTAGTGGTCAGTGCGAGGGTGATATAGAGGATGTCATATGAAGAAGAGATGAAAGCATGTGGGCAGACGTGGAACCAGGTGAAAACGTTAGCAGAGAACCGAACGCAATGGAGACGTGTGGCTAAAGCCCTATGTTTCTCCAGGAACTAAAGGAAACAATAATAATAATAAATCGGGTAGTTTACGCCTTTTCAACAGTCATTGGATATTTAAACTCTAGACTGTGGGGGGAAGCAAGTAACGTGAAATAAAACTAAGCTATCTAAGATTTGTTTGTGAATATTTTTCATTGCTTGACTCCAAGAAACTCTTTTAGAAACCGTTTCAGTCAAATTGTTCATCAAGCATGTATGTAAATCCATTACAACATGCCTTACAGAGGAATATTCTGACTATTCGCTTACATTTAACTGAGTTTTCAAAAGTGCAGCTGTTCAGAGAGAAAATAATGAAAACCTGTTGGATATAGGTGTTCGTAAAGAGTGAATGCATCTGCTGCACTGAGAACGAATTTGAGTTATTTCACCCCTGTCTCCAGGACCCCAGACAGCTTACACCTTCCTACGTGGCTCACATCAACATCCAAAGGATTTATGCACTGATGCCAAGTAATGGAGCAGTCGCATATCAACTAACCATGCTCGACGAAGAAGGCGATGGTTGGTCATCAGTAAAGATATATCTCAGACATCTCAATCGATGTAGCTCCACAACCTGGTCGATTGAATTTTTCTCCTCACTTAACAGTCTACAACTAATCTTAATATTTTTGATCATATTATACCACTTAACACAAGAGACAGTTGAAAAGAAAATTGAGCTAAGAATATTCCTTTCCGATAATTTCCTCTTCCAGCTCTACAATTATATACACATTTATTTATATACACAGAATATTCTAGAATAATCGTCATTAACAATATTGGTGTTTCGTTTAAATACTATCGATTTGTTAAGATCACAATAGATTTACCACAGTTGAAGAAAGACGCTTAAGTTATAATAAGCACAAAAATGTAATAGTAAATAGAATATCAAATAAAATTAAGGAAATCTCATTAAAACCTTGATGGCCAGACACTGTCTGAACCAACCAACTTCTTCTTTTGGATACATAAGTTAGGTTTCTCAATGTAGATCCCATCAGCCAGTGTCAACAATATGTAGTAGACGAACTCTCAAGGTAAAGTTTCTTGTGTTCTCTATCCACAAGATGAGAGAGAATAGAGCTATGAATGGATTCTTTTGTCTCTTACTTAACTACTATGCAGGATGGTGGTGTTGGGAAATCCAACGATAAACATGCCTAATTGTACGGTCTATGCAACTAACTGGCTCACTCCACAGGAGCAGTCAAATTAGTAGGTAGATACACATAGAAAGAAGAGGCGAAATTAGGCAGTTTACCTGTAACTACTCCTGAAGGGGGTGGGGTGGTTTTGAAGACATAGCATATTTGAGCGACACTAAATGCTCCTCGTTCAACCGTCATATTCCTTAGGCGTTGTTTTAACATTTCACTGATGTTATGAGAAGAAAGCCTTCCTTTTTCAGAACTGTTGGTGCTTTTGCTTGCTCAGGACGGTGAGGGAGAGAGAGACTATTGAATATAGTCAGAATTCGATCGGTTTCTACTGATTTGGCTCTGTCGGCTGAGTCATACCCCGGGTACATGGCTGATGGGCTTGGCTCCAAATCACCTCTCTCTGCCTAGTATGCTACACTAATCTATATGACCGGTATCCAACTACTCACATGAGTAGTATGTAGCATCACCCACTACTGGAGTAACATTAAAAGAAGCCCGTCACTGTCAAGATACACAACTTATCTCCCTTCTCATAAACAGTGAGAATCACTGATTTATACCACCAGTCCAACAGGTAATAGATCGAATTCCCATACATTATTCAGTAATCACTCTTTTGTAAATGGTATTAATTTTATCTTTTCTGTTGGATCTTTCGACCTGCACAGTGTCGAATGAAGTGATTGTGCTGGTTGGCTGGCTTGTGTGCTGTATCTATTTCAAACGGTCTCAATATATTCTGTCCTTTGTAATTCAAGCTGTCTTAGTAGTAGTGGCTTATTGTGAGTGAACCTCTGTACTCATCCATCTGAGTGTGATTTCTGCCTGCCCGACGTCTGGAGGGATACACCATCCTAGACGTCGTAACCTTCCGGAGCATCGGAGCAGAAGCTCAAAGCATCTGACTGATTCTCTTTTGTAGATTTTGGGACGTCAGCCAATGAATTGTAGCCGACTGTCCCGTGCTCAAATATTATGCCTCTGAAATGTCTTGATTGCCATTCCACCCAGTCATTTTAATGTAATGAACTGGTCATCATGTACATATGATGGAGGCCCTTTTTATGACTTGTTCAAGAGACAGTCTGTACCTGGCTAGTTTTCGTATACCTTAAATCAAAACTACAATTTGACAATGTAACATAAAATGGACTCAGGACATGGTTTATTAGTGATTTTACTGTGTGGATGTCAAAATTTCGTTGACTTTTTCATGCATTACTATAATTTCAAGTGATGTATCGCCAGTTTTTTGTTGTTGTGTAGGATTCAGTAAACTACTTATAAGCGCAACGGTTCTCAGTAGTATATAGATTCATACGAAAAATATACGCCAAAGTTGGCTTTTGTGGTTTACATTTAAAACAAATAATGCAGAAATAATTTATCTAAAGTAGCAAACATCTCTTAGGATAAATGAGATTCTATCCTGTGGGCCTGATTATACCGGAGTTATTTCTAACAGGCTACTGTAGACGTCCATCGACAACTGTCTTTGCTGTCTCCATACTGGAAATTAGATGGCTGGAAAAATGAATAAGCGATAAGGAATTCTGTCAAAAACTCAACGAAGAACTCATTGCTCAGCATATAAGCTGATGAGGCGTCTGAACAGCATCACCTGTCAGATAGGGCCTAATATAGAATCTCTTTTGGTAAACGGCTAATTAATGGTCTATCCCAGAGTGACATGGAGGGGATCTGGTGGTGAGGATCCTACCGATATCACACGCACGAAATTCCATACTTGTACCGAAAATACTGTATGGAATCAAGCTATGATAAATATAAAAAAATAAAATAAAATAGCTGTTATTTCATAGATATTTTTTTATACATGGTAGGATGAATTTTCTTGTGGTCTTTGATGTTGGCTTGTTATATTGATGTTATGACTCGAGTTTAAAAGCTTTTTGATGAAATTGTGGAGGGGGGATATCCATTCTTTTTGAAGACGGCTAGTAGGCTTTTTTTCTCCTCATGTCATTTTTCCGAATAGAACTTTGACCTTTGCTTTCTGTCACTTGACCTTCATAAAGTAAGAAGAGTAAATGGTTTACATTGGTCTGTGTTCCGCAAGAGTGTTACTTAGTCGACAGTTCTGACTATATTCTTCTAAAAAAAAAGACGTCAATATCATAAATGAGTGTGTATTGTGGTGAATAACTTTTGCTAAGGTTCTAATAGAGATGGGGATGCAAATGCTCGTGTACTGTGTGCGCAGTTGCAACGTGTGTAGCACAAGCTACTCAGCTTTTTCAGATATTCAATTCCAAGATTCAGGAGGACAGAGCCTAATGCCTCCGAGCAGTACACACCTCTTTTATGCCTCGCTTTCGTAATTTCCTGTTTATAGTATCAGTCTGATGACATCTATTTTCATCGGAATAGTTTTGGTTTACAATGGGAGCGGGAGTGGTCCTGAGTAAACTGCAACTGCAACTGTGTTGTCAAAAACCACAAACAGACATGCAGTTTACACCAACAACTAACGACTTCATTAAATTGGTGTCATGTTTATGCCTGTGGGCACCTCTGGATATGAGTAACAACGTTTCCTAGGCCTTTCAATGTGGCTAGAACTTCATAACCTTATCGATTAACGCTTTCCGCAGTATTAATTTCATTCTTACTGTTGCATATATTTCTTCATGTAAAAGTTGTGAAATGTACTCATCAATTTAGATGATGATGGCATATAGTTTAAAGGTGACTAGCAAAAGGATCACCCTATCAGTTTTAAGCTCGTGTACCTTTAAAAAGACAGATTTGTGATTTTTGTACGGCCTACGTAACTAACTGGCTCTACAGGAGCATTGAAACTGTGATAGATGCACATAGAAAGAAGAGGCGAAATTAGGCAGTTAATCTTTAAGTACTCCTTAACGCAAAATATGGGGTGAGGTTGTTTCGAAGACACAGCACTGAATGCTCTTCGTTTTACCGCCATATTCCGTAGGCGTTGTGTGTAATATCTTACTGACCTTCCGGTTACTAGGCAAGCTAGCTCGTATACCATTCAGTCACTGGGACCCGACTCGTCAATGGCCAGCCCATGAATTCTAACTTCTACCAATTCGTGATTACTAGCGCGACCACCAACTGTGTGACACTTTATCAAAATAAAATCTTATCTATAATGTGGAGTTATACTCTACCACCACAGTGCCTAAGTTTTATACTTATATCAATATTAAGGGTAACTTTAACAAAAAAATATTTAAAACAATTAGTTCCCTTTATGAATTTAGATAAAGCAATAAGAAGACGTAATTTGTCTGAATCGTAAGTGTAATGTATTCGCGCAACACATTTCGAACAATCTGATCACACATGGACTTGTCATAGGAGTACATATATATGAAATTAATAAAGAGTTAAGAGGTGAGAAAATAGACAAGTTAGGTCAAGTTAAAAGGACATATTGAAGGTCAAAATAACAATGAAGACCACTAAACCAAATAACAGAGGTAATAGTACATCTACCCTGACTGGTATCAAAACAAAATTTACCAAGGAAGGTTTAATGTGATGACGAATTGTTGCTTTGAACGCATAAAGGTGGTTTAAACTTTCTAATTGCTAGGGCTTCCACAAACTTAAGGATACACCCTCCCCCAAACACGTTTTATAGTTAGGTTTAAAAGATCTGTTAACGTCAATTTTATGTCCTGTCTCCTCTATAATATGTTTCGCAATAGAGGAGCTAGGTCTCCTGTTCTCACCATTAATAGGTTCTGAAGATTCCATTTGTTTCTGGAGTCATTTAGGAATATGCTCTGAAGCCCCTATGTATGTGTGTCCACACGTACATTCAAATTGGTAAATACAACAGTGGGATGTGACATCATTTTTCGCATGTTCAAAGGGCTTAGATGGATGATAGATGGATATATTGGCTTTACATTCTCTATTATTATGATATTGGCTGCATAAAAAGTCTTTTTGACAGCAGCTTTCAATCTTTGTCTAGTTATCAAGCTGCCTGTTATGATGCCCCATATAGGGTAGGTAGCTTGATGTACACGTCTTTCTTAGGGGCGAGTTGAAGAGTGAGTAGGTCTTGGTGTTCCACTGACTACTACTTTATATCTCCTGATCGATCAACTTGTTTGGATAATTGTTATCAACCAGAGTTTGTGTCAACTTTCTTTCTTCCTTCCTCATCGTCAAGTGTGTCTGTCTTCAGTGCATATTAAGCTACCGATAACATCAAAAAAGGAGATGAATTAAATACTCATCTCTACTGATTTATATCGTAATCAACATCAAAGGAAAGGGAATTGTGAGTGAGTGTGTTTGTGTGTGTGTGTGTGACGTGCATAAAATTAGCATAACGGAAAAGATAATTAATTCACTTGCAAACAGTTTACATTGCATCAGTGATTCAATAATAACACTCGAGAATTAATGCTTGCTTATTTATTCACTGAGTACATCTCAAAAAATGTAAACAACAAACAACCAAAATCTTTTGATGTGGTTGTGTTCTCTCAGTTGGATAGTCAATTTCCGAAGCTTTCATTGCCCCACCATTAGGCTTTGCCGTTAGATAAATATCTATAAACCACGCCCAGCTCACCTTAGTTGTTGGATATTGATAAGTCTTCATACTTAATGTGTACATTCATGATATATGTTGATGTCGTTATACGAGATAAATGGCACAACTGGAAGGATTTGTAGATTCCTCTTCATCCTTCATCCTGATTCGCCCTCACATATGTTTCTACGAGAGATCTCAGCACGGATATAGAAGGCTCGTTTGGCATTCACCTGACAACTTACGCCATCTCTGGCTTAGTAGACGTGATATCCGGCTGTAGACGCATGTGTACTGCACACCAGTTCACTCAATCCTCCTTCATGGCTGTGAGTGAGACATGGCCCCCATTGGAAAGGGAAGACATGAAAAGCCTGGCTATCCAGCTGGCTGTCTTTGATCATAGGTTTTCTTCTGCGTTCCATCTCCCGTGTTAGGTGGTGGTATATTAAGGGTGAGCAATATTGAGGTGAGGCATCGGTCGAGTGAAACTGTAAAAAGCTCCCACTGTTGTCACCGACTTTCTCATCAAGCAATGCTAGTTGACATAGGATTGGGTCGCCAAAGATTTAGGTTATTTCAGACGATGGGTGTCGGGGTCGAGTCCCACTCCGCCTAATTCAGTCTGGACAACTAGGTAGTGCCACCAGCCCTCTTAAGATAAGTATGACCCTTAACCTCGGGATAACTAAGCTTCAACATAGTCTGTGATTGATAATTTATCTGTCCTTACAGAAATATCACTTTGTCATGATGACATTATTATTATTATTACTATTATCGATTATTGACTTTCATTTTAATCAAGTTGTGATTAATCCAAGATTTTGGTTAAGATATGATGGAGAAGATTTGTAGCTCAGGTGGATGATTTTGATGTGGTTGTGTTCTCTGAGCCACTAGCTGGATGGTGGTTTATTTGAGAAGCTTTCATCACCCCAACACTAGGCAACATCATCACCTTAACGCATACTTCAATTCGAATTGAAGTGAGCTTTCAGATTTCTCCACGAGTTCACTATTAGTCATCTCTCCCAGTGGGTGACCTTGAACGTGACTCTTTGGTTGTTCTTTGTGTGTTTTCACACCCTCTAGACAGCTACTTGTATTCGAACTGATTGTTTCTTTGACTTGAACTTTGACCCTTTGTGTGTGAGATTTCCTTCTTATCGGTTGGTAAATTTTGTCTATCTCGATGTGTCTATTGATTGATGATTCATTGGAATACCAGGCTTCTAAAAATTCTCTGGCTAGCATTCTTGGTATTTCCTCTGTGAACGCTTTACCAGTTGAATTGATTTCCGTGGTTGTCTGTATGTAGTGAGGCGATATGAGGGAGTGGATGTCATGTCTTTTGATGGCTAGTTTATGTTCATGGATACGAAGACGAAGGGGACGTCCACTTTGACCAATGTAGTGTTTCTCGCAGTCGTCGCAATTTATTTTGTACATGATATTGGTTTTAAAATTCAACTGGGACAACGAACGTTCAAATACTAGACAGAGGAAATACCAAGAATGCCAGCCAGAGAATTTTTAGAAGCCTGGTATTCTAATGAATCATCAATCAATAGACACATCGAGATAGACAAAATTTACCAACCGATAAGAAAGAAATCTCACACATAAAGGGTCAAAGTTCAAGTCAAAGAAACAATCAGTTCGAATACAAGTAGCTGTCTAAAGGGTGTGAAAACACACAAAACAACAAAGAGTCACGTTCAAAGTCACCCACCGGGAGAGATGACTAATAGTGAACTCGTGGAGAAATCTAAAAGCTCACTTCAATTCGAATTGAAGTATGCGCTGAGGTGATGATGTTGTCTGGTGTTGGGGTGATGAAAGCTTCGCAAATAAACCACCATCCAACTAGCTCAGAGAACACAACCACATCAAAATCATCCAACTGAGCTACAAATCTTCTCCATCATATCTTAACCAAAATCTTGGATTAATCACTGCTTGATTAAAATGAAAGTCAATAATCGATAATAATAATAATAATGTCATCATGACAAAGTGAAATTTCTGTGAGGACAGATAAATTATCAATCACAGACTATGTTGAAGCTTAGTTATTCCGAGGTTAAGGGTCATACTTATCTTAAGAGGGCTGGTAGCATTACCTAGTTGTCCAGACTGAATTAGGCGGAGTGGGACTCGGCCCCGACACCCATCGTCTGAAATAACCTAAATCTTTGGCGACCCAATCTTATGTCAACTAGCATTGCTTGATGAGAAAGTCGGTGACAACAGTGGGAGCTTTTTACAGTTTCACTCAACCGATGCCTCACCTCAATATTGCTCACCCTTAATATACCACCACCTAACACGGGAGATGGAACGCAGACAGAAACCTATGATCAAAGACAGCCAGCTAGATAGCCAGGCTTTTCATGTCTTCCCTTTCTACTGGGGCATGTCTCACAGCCAGGCAGGAAGGAGGATTGAGTGAAGTGTCAGTACACATGCGTCTACAGCCGGATATCACGTTTACTAAGCCAGAGATGGTGTAAGTTGTCAGGTAAATGCCAAATGAGCCTTCTATATCCGTGCTGAGATCTCTCGTAGAAACATATGTGAGGGCGAATCAGGATGAATGATGAAGAGGAATCTACAAATCCTTCCAGTTGTGCCATTTATCTCGTATAACGACATCAACTATATCATGAATGTACACATCAGGTATGAAGACGTATCATCATCCAATAACTAAGGTGAACTGGGCATGATTTAGAAATACTCATCTAACAGCAAAGCCATGCTATGCATTTCATTATACATGGCCTACATCCGATCACAAAGTTGACCAGAAATGGTCTGACACCCCCACACACACACGATAATAGAACATTTAGTTTCTAACCTCACTTCTCAGTTGGCTAAATAAGTGTATAATTCTAGTGGACATCCAGCAGGTATCAGTTTTCATTCGTTACATCCCGACTGGAACATACATCTTCCAAGGTGGAATTTTCAGTGGCAGTGAGAGCTTTTCAGTTTAACGGGATGCACTTGTTAGCCTCACGCGTCCAATCTGCACTCTTTTCTCAACTAGTAAACTATAGTCCAAGTGCAGGAGTGTATCCGACGGGAATTCAACCCGGACTTCCCCTGTGGATTATTCCGTTGTTAAGTGAAATTTGACGATGAAAGAAAGTAAAAGTGATCTGATTCAAAATCCATCGACCGTGATGTTTATTCAATTGAGTAATTACCTGAAATCGTATCAGGTATGTGCGTCGGTGACACAGCGGTAGAGTGCTCACCAACCACACAGGTGATCCGCTGTTCGGTCCCCGACCACTGGACGCACTCCTTTACCTTGCTAAGCCAGTAACAAGATTGGTAAAGACAGAAGGTTGGGCGTGAGGCTGCTAGCAACCCCATCCTGTGAAAAATAAACACAGAAACCTGAAGCCTCTAGCTTGAAGGCACCCTATGTTCCACTGGGAACGTGAAGGAATAAAAACAAAATGGGAGATTAGAAACCCCGTGTCTATCTCTCATCCAGACAAAGGTCGAGTATTTAAGAGAATCAAATATGACTCGATCGGCGCATAGCTAGCTGATTAGTAACTTTTAATATCAAAATAAGATTACATCATCACGAATCAAAAGAAAAATCAGTCGACGACCTCTGAGAAAGTTGACAAGATCAGCTGTACAAAGCTAAACGGAGTAATCTTTAAAAAAATAAATAACAAACATTGGCAGCTATATGAAATAAATATGAGCACAAACACTTTTTCTCCCAACTATCATATCACAAAGCATCAAACTGATTTTGTACACCAAATCACCTAGAATGAACGAAACACGTGAAGCAATACAATGACAAATTATAACAATAAACCCCGGATACTGAACTGCTATTATACTGACCAACTACACGCATGATTGTTAGTCTGTAAAACTACTGCTTACCATAAAGCTAACAACTTCCCGCTCAAATGAATTGATCTCAACTGATCCGTCGACTGAATGCCGAATTCCCACTTGATTTCATCAAGTAGTGGATGACCAGACTTTAGTACTAGACAAGGATGATTGCATACAGCTTGAAAGTATCGTACAGCTTGAAATCCATGTGAGACAACTACGGAGGAAATGTAGGCTGACTGTTGTTTACCAGTGAAAGTACTATCACTGCGACTGCCGGCACTGCCATCAGTTGAACCGACGATATTCATCAGCTGTTTTCCTTCATCTGTCTTTTGGAATGATTCATACAGTTTACGCTGTATAATGGGGAAAAAGTATATTTGAAATAATCAATTAATTTGAATAGAGAGAATACAGACGTCAAGCCTACATCCTACAGACAAGAGAACAACTATTCTGATTGAATAAGTAAACTGTGGTAAATAAGGGGAGAAAGTAATTATAAGATAGCTTCTGCTTAAAAAAACAATGTTAATAACTCTCTGTGGAGAAGGATTAAAGGACATAGCGAATGAGGAGGAGGGGGAGGAGAAACACATCAAAGAGACACCTGTTTAGAAGATAAAAGGCTCTGTGATAGGGTTACACATTAAATCAAAAGTCAAACTTGATCAAAAAGACTTAAAAGAAATTGGACAGGAAACAATTTTGCGTACTACTAGTAATTGATGTGACCATTAGTCTACTAGGACCAACCGATCAAATCCCTGCAAAACCAACAATTGATCTGAATATCAATCTGATGCTCACTAGCGGCGACTGACCCTATTCAGGTAGGCAGGTAGGTAGGGAGTTATCTAGGTTCTAGTGGGAAGTCGTGACCAGTGGAGTGGGTATAGCATATGGCCGGGTGTGAGGAGTAATACTAACCACCGATGACAGTAGTGGCTAGTGCCAGTCCCACTATATCGTGCGTTAATCGGCAGAAGTTCGAATTCATGCACTGACTGGCCATTGGATTGGCGGGTCCCAGTGAATGGCTTAATGGTCTACGAGCTAGCTCGCCTTGTAACCAGATGGTCCTGGGTTCGAACCATGGTAGTGGGGTGGCGTTGTGCACTGATGAAGAGTCGCGAACGAGGCTGACGAAACAGGCTCCAGTGCTGATTTTCCAAAGGTTCTCTAACCGATACCAGTTCAGGATGAAATCCTACGCTAAAATGTTATATTTTATTATTAATAAAGCAAGTACCACTGATTACTCTCCAGTGATCAACCATTGGGGATTGAAAGAGCTTTTTTCGACTGTTAATCATAACATTCAGTGTCATCTGAATAATAATAATTTACAACAAACACTTTGTGTCAATGATTATGAACATTGAACGTTTGTTTATTGGCTTTGGTCACCGTTGGCGGGTAACTTGAACGCATGAGTGATTCGATCGTTTACAAGTTAGAAGAAGACCAAAGAATACGAATAAAAGTACAATATATTCCTTGTAAAAACATTCTTTTTTATAGACTCAGTACAAAATATTGATTTTAACAATCGAAGAATAAAATTTTTTGTCATTCATTGTATTTTGGAATTAAAGTCGAGATATCTGTGCTTAGTGGTTGTCAATTTGGAGTGTCTTCGGAAATAACAGGATCTTAGGATTAAGTTCCTTGACACCTTGTTTAATTCAGTTTATATTTTCCCGGCGATTGATTGGACTGAAGTGCTCGGTCTTAGGTTGACATTTCAGCTCGTGGAGCAGATGCTTCGACGACGTTTGATCACGTAACTTGAAGTCATTTGGTCGATAGTGACTAGAAGTGGAATCGAGGATAACGTGCATTTCTTCCTCCATTTGGGATTGACTCGTCAGCCAGTGGATGTACCTGCATTCCCCAGTGAGTCAGTAATGGTGTTCCCTCCACCGAGGCTCGAACCCAGTGCCCATAGTTTCAAACGTCAAAGCGTCACTATCCACCAAGGATCCGAAATATCAGCTTGAGACCGAGCACTTCCGTCCAGTCAATCGATGGGAAAATCTGAAAATGAAATAAATAATTAATAAGACCTGTTGCACAAAAGGCAGTGACTCTCGAGGCCCAAGTGGTCTAGTGTTTAACGCTTTGGCATCTGAAACTATGAGCACTGGGTTCGAGTCTTGGTGGAAGGAACACCGTCATTTCCTAACTGGGGAATCCAGGTACATCCAGCTGACGAGACAGTCCTTAAGAGAAGAGTGAAATGTGCTCTATCCTGTGCTTTATCATTACTGTGATAGGGTGTTACATGGATAAAAGTGAACTGGAAAACTTGAAATAATCTACGTGTGATTACAGCGGAATTTGTAAATATTCCCATTGGCAATATTGGAAAAAGATATATTAGCAAACAATATTGTTGTTCTCAATTAGATCTTCTTCAGGCTTTACTCTAGTTCACATAGATTTATATATAAAACAGAATTTAACCTATGACTGTGAGTTTGTGGATCAAATAATAATAATAATAATAATGTGTTAAATGTTTTGAACGTCAATAATAAGAATGATTATAATGATAACAAAAGGAATGATAACAAGGTTTACGCATGTGGCGATAACAAGAATAACAAAAGTCACATCCTAAAAAGTTACGTAATACTTAAGGCTAAGTGGACAAATAATCAGAGTTTAAATAAATATCATAAAAGTACGGAGGAAATGGAAAATAAGAAAGGGTGGGCGTTATTTTTATTGGAATTTAACTAGGCCAAGGCAGAGACAAAGGTGGAACAAACTTCTTTTGTTGTATGCAAAGACACTAGGATTGTTCTCTCGAATTGATTCCCATAGCTTCGGCTATGTGTTTCGCAGACGTGTTCGAATTGTGCTCGAAAGGTTTGATGGGATGCGACAGATAGCTCTGAAGGCTCTTCTTCTGTCCACTTGGTGACCGCTATCAATCAAATCAGTCAAAATAAACTTTTTATAAATTTTATTTCGCCTTTTCCCAACCATGAAGGAAGATGCTCAATAATACGTTTGTTGAGCTGTCTAGTTGTTTGCCCTATATAGCCAGCTTTCTCCGCGGGAAAGACAAATTCTTAGATACGCACAGAAGTGGCACGGCTAGCTAGCCAGCTTCTCTTTCTTTTGAGCAGTCGTAATTGGCTGGCAACTGAAAAGTGACAAACAAAGGGTCGCAGCGGTATAAATCCACTTTATTGCTCTCGATAATCTTAGATGTAGGACTTCACTAGCCAATTCCCCACTAAATTGCAATTTTATGAACTGTTGTTTCCTTTTAACTGTTATCAGTCTCTCTGGTGTTCATGTGTCTGCTTATACACATACTAGGATAACCCATTTGTACCAGCGTATTTTGGACATGTCCTATTTCATTTTCTAGCGTCATCTGTACAGATACGTCTTGCTCCATTCGTAAGGCATCTGACCAAATTGATTTTGTATCAGATTAGTAGAAAATTGAGGAAATGTGTATATTGTCCAACAGATGTGGGTTTCCCGTAGACATCTCCCTTCAGTGAACCATCCTCTCTTCTGCTCAATTGGACGTCAAGGAAATGTAGTCTACCATCATGTTCTTCTTCACAAGTGAAGATGAGCGATGGATGTGCATCATTAAATTTTATTAACATTTCATTCTTGTCAGCTTTCTCATCAAGAATAATAAACGTATCATCAACATAACGAAAATAAGAATCCATTTTATCTATTACTTGTTTCAATGGACCATTTTCAGCCTTGGCAAGAAGGAGATCCGCCAAAATTGGCCCAAATGGAGAACCCATGGCAATACTGTCGATTTCTTGGTAGTAAAGGTTGTTGAATGTAAAGTGTACATTCTGAGTGCATCTTAGTAGCAGTTCTTTCAGACTAATAGTTAGAATTCCGATATCAAACTGCTTTTCTAGTATTGTTGGCGTATGAATTCCACAGTCTCCATATGTGGTACATTGGTGAACACTGATGCGACATCTAAGGATAGCATTTGCTTCCTGTTTACATGGACATGAGGTCAGTTAGAAATGAATTCAAGGACGTCTCTTCCATGACCTAGGTAAGTTATAATTTAAAATCCTTCGACTCACGCTCATTTTCCATTTCCTTCGTACTTTTATGATATTTATTATTTAAACTCTGATTATCTGTCCACTTCACCTGCAGTATTACGTAACTTTTAAGATTTGACCTAATTTATTTATTTAGTAAATTGTCTACATATACATATATTACTACCTTCGTTGTTCCTCTTATCGCCACCTACATAAACCTTATTATCATTACTTTTGTTAACATTATGATCATTCTTATTACTGACATTCGAAACATTTAACACATTTTCAATAGTTGGTTTGCAAGGATTAAATTTGTTTCTACGAGTTTGACCACCGACTGATATTGTTTAGAGGAGAACCATTGAAAACCAGCACTGTTCCGTCAGCCTAGTTTGGGAATCACGGGTAGTACGCACGCACCCCACTGCCAGGGTTCGAACCCAGGACCTTCAGGTTACAAGGTGAGCTAGCTCGTATACCATTCAGCCACTGGGACCCGATTGAATGGCCAGTTAATGAATTCTAACTTCTGATGTTCGCTAGTGACTTGCCAGAGGACGGAGTTTCCTGTCCTGGAGTTCTAGTGAGAACTCGTGAGCGGTGAGATCCAACTAGTCAAGTGTGACGATGGAGTTCCCATAGATGACATTAGTTGGTGCCAGTCGCGCTAAATGCATCACAAATTGGTAGAAGTTAGAATTCATGGACTGGTCATTGACGAGTCGGGTCCTACTGGCTGTATGGTGAATCATTTTGCTTATCTTGTAACCGGAATATCCTGGGTTCGAACCCCGTCAGTGGAATGGGTGCGTACTGCCGATGATTCCCAAACTAGGCTGATGAAACAGCTGGCTGTCCAGTACTCCGGTGCTGGTTTCCAATGGTTCTCTAACTGATCATATCAATCCATGTCAAAATTCATAAAAATAAAATAAGTTGTTGCTACTCGAAAAGAATATTGACGAATTTTCATACTGTAGAATACAAAATGATTCGAGAATGAACATAGAGTGTAGAGGGTTAGGAAAATTTCATACATAAATAAGAATAACTGAATCAATCGATCAATTTGACGACCTTCATTCATCTCAAGGTTTATTTAGGCATGTCCGTGTGTGTGTCACTCACTAATGTTTCTCAAATATCATTTTGAGTGACAGACATACGTACTTTGACATGAGTTTGATATTCTTTTGATGGGAATCAGTTTTGCGCTGAAAGCACATACACAAATATTTCAAATACTTTTTCTCCTTTTTATTATTTTTAATCCTTTTATTTCAGGTCAGAACATGGATTGATATCAGTTAATATTAATAATAATAATAATTTGCTTTATTCCAAAACAGTACTTGTGATACAGAATGGAATTCTCAGCACTTTCACTACAGTATTGCATCCAGTTAGTACATTATCAATAAATAGAATTCTACATAGATTAAGGGTAATCTCAGTTCATTATGACAACAACATATTGGCATGTCGGTAGCAAAGCCAAAGTTGAACAGAGTGTTTGAAGGTGTTAGAAAAGTAGGTGCTATCATATTTACTGGCGTAAGCGGGAGAAAGAAACAAAGCAGCACATAACGGAAAAAAGAGAGAGAGGAAAGGAAAAGAAAGAAAGAAAATGTTGTACCTATAAATGATATGAGTTGGAAAGACGAGGTCCAGTTGTTCTACTGACTATTTAATGAATTATAGGTGTCACGCCTAATGCTTTCTTTATCGCACAGAACACGAGCCAAGTAGGGTATGGTTGAGTTTTTGTACTTGCTGGTGCGAGCATATAGTTTTCTATATAGGCTTCTGGTTTTGCCTGATGAGATGCAAGGGGAGAGTTGTGAATGAAGAGGGTGGTGTGAGTTAGATAAAATGGATTTGGCCCATTTTTCACATGAGTCCATGTGCCTTTCGATCAGAATATTAACAAGCTGGTTAAGTGGCACGTTGCTTACCTTGCTGACAACCTTTAACATCCTGCGTAATATGTTATAGTCTTTCTTCAGTAGCCCGGGAAAAACTGAGGGGGAACAATAGAGAATAATAGGCAGAATGCGAGAGTTAACGAATTGTAGGAGTAAGGGTTGGGGGGGGGTTATACCAGAATGTTTTAACTTCTTGATGTAGGAGGTAAGACGGAATATTTTCTTAGAAATCGCCGAGATATGAGACGACCAGGAAAGATGAGCAGATAGAATGACACCTAGGTATTTAATTACCGACTTGTTTTCTATTTCAGTGCCGTCTATGTTGCATACCTCGTGAGAGCCAACCAGTTTGTTCAGGTCGGATTTATGCCTCAAGGTGAAATTGAAAACCGGCACTGGAGTACTGGACAGTCAGCTATTTCGTCAGTCTAGCTCAGGACATATCAACAGTACGTACCAGTCACTAGGGTTCGAACCCAGAACTTTCCGGTTACAAAGCAAGCTAGCTGGTTCACCATTCAACCACTGGTATCCAACTGAATGACCAGTCCATAAATTCTGGCTTCTAGGAATTCGTGCTTTCAGCGCGACCACCATCCAGTGTCAACGGTAGGTGATTCTCACATCCTCATTCCTGACTGGATGGACGCTACTGGTCACAACTTCTCACTAGAACTCCAGACAACTTTTGTCCTATAGCCAGTGGGTGTGTACTGTCAGTGGATCCCGAAATAGTAGGAAACAATTGCCCAGTACTACTTGGCTAGTTTTCAATAGTTCTCTGACTGATATCAATCCGTGGTTTGACACGGAAGAAATAGAAACCCTACAAAATAATTCTTGAAACTTAATCCCTTTATGTCCTGAATAAGTTATGCAGTGTAATCTCTGATCTCCGAAGCATGAGAATTTCTCCTGCGATGTAATAAAGAACACAGAAGTCAGTCAGAGAGAATCAGAAAGGCAAGACAGATGACTTTCATCATTCTGAAATCAGTTTGGAAATCTGCAGCAACCAGTATAAGCAACGGAAATCGGATTCTATTCAGCACCATTGTTGAGACAGTCCCTTCTTCTATATGGATGTGAAACTTGGCGTGTGCGTGACGGAAAGAATTTCTAACAGGCGACCGCAATCTTGCATCAAAAGCTGCTTTTACTGGCTGCACACTGAAGGTGAGATGGTTTGTGAGAAGGGATTAACAAGAAGAGACGAGAGTGTTGGAACTAAGCAATTGGGGATGTACCGCTGAACAAATGTTCGGAAGAGAATGGATATGTATTGGTCACACGCTGAGGATGCCATTGGAGGACATCATGCAACAGGCGATTGGTGGATTGGAACCGGAATGAGAGACGGTTAGTTAAATTTGGGCGTGTATCTGTAGGTGACATCGAGGAGATCTTGTTGGGATAAAATTAGAGGTTACGGTTAATCAATGAACCAACTAAATAATACTGAAGGGGACACGATGAAATGGAGATGCTCTGATGTGACCGTATGTTCCATTAAGGATGGTGACAATAATAATATGTGTGTTTATCAATTCACCTGCTCGTTTGTCGCTAGGTATATCGGTCGTTCGACTCGAGTTTTGTCCAAGAGGGTGCAAGAACACTATCCTGCATGGTAGTTACGAAGAGGTGGAAGTGGAGCTATACGAAGCGTGATCATTGGACGTCTGGTCGAAAATGATCACCCCATCTTCTACAGCCTCCACCTTTAAAGTCATCTAAAAGGCGAAAAGTAATTTACCGAAATCACTATATATCCGATTCATCTGTATTTCTGAAGCCATCTTTGGCAATCGAAACAGAAAAGCCAGATCTCTGCTTACAGAAAAAGTTCGTTCAACCTCTCCAACTATCATGGTTTTAATCCCTCTATGCTAAAGTATGGTAATCCCCAATCATATTTTAGCTCTACCAATTTTTCATTTTTTCATTTTTTGTCTATTCAGTTTGTATACTCTTCCTTATTAAGTCAATTGTTACTATTACTACTCTCACTTTTAACTGTCACCGGTATTAATTATTTCACTTGTTCCCCTTGTCATTCTAAATCAATTCTTTTTTACAAGGTTAAATTCTATGTTATCAAATTTCACGCAGTATTACATAATGTTTTCATTTTATTCGATTTGTCTACTAATCCTATAATTTCTCACCCTTTTTCAAGTTCTATCCATCCTATGAATTAATATATATGTCATGACACTGATTGTTTTGCCACTTGACATTTAACTATGATTATAATCACAAACATTTTAATTTTCATTGCATTTCATACTACTATTATTATTTCATGTATTCACATCTTTAATTTGACTCTCTCACCGGATATAACTTCTTAAAAACCATATATATACGATTATACAGCTTGATGATAAATTCGTTGTTGGAAAGAGTCTCTTCGCTGAATCACTTGTTTTGATTTTACAATGATAATAATAATAAGTGAGTCAGCAAAAAGATCTCTTTCAGTAACTTCACTTCGATCCAGCAAAGCCATTTACTGGTTTATTTATATACAATATTAATTGACGAAAAGGTCAGAACAGTCAAAAGATCTATTCTAGAGAGTATGTTATTACTTCGGGTCAGGCATAGTCAGCAGACGCTTCACTTAGGGTCATATATATAAAGTAATATCAAGCCATTCAAAATAACTTAGCTTATAACATTTTCTTCATGCAGCATCAACTTTAGTAATTCATAAGGAAAAATCACTATATAAGAATAAAACTTGGGCACTGCGGCAGAGTGTAATTCCATTAGGGTAAATTTTATTTTGATAGAGTCTCACAGTGTTATACAGTAATATTTACTGATGACGTTTCGAGCACAATTTATTGCTCATAATCATATCAAGGTAATCACACGACTTCCAACATTCATTTATATAGTTCCATTGTTTTTCACTTGATTTGATTAGTAGTAGTATTTTCCATATTTCTAGTATGAGTGATGATTCATTCCTATTGCATGTGTTGGGTGTAGATTCGATGAACAAAGATTCAGTAATCAACCTCTCTCTCCACCTACCTAGATTACTTTTTAGAATCTTAACCCTCTCCCACCCTATTGTGTGGTTGTGTGTTAATGCATGCATTGCAATTGCCGAGCTTTTTTCTAAATTACTTATCTTCTCTGGGTCAACCATTCTTACCTTAGCTAAATTCTTATGTTCCGACAATCTGACTACCCCTGACCTACTAGTTTGACCTATGTAGTTGACCTCAGAGTCATTGGAGGGTATTTTGTAAATTATATTATTTTGTCTAATTGGGTCCACTGCGTCCTTTAACTTACAGAGCTTGTCCCTGAGTGAGTTTGTAGGTTTAAATGCCACCCTAATTCCTGCTTTATTTAGAATCCTACGTAGGGTCTCAGATGTCCCCTCTTTATATGGTATAACTGTAGATGACTTATATTCTCTCTTATTTATGTTATTTTACTAGTTTCACAATTCTTTTTATTTTTCTTTTGGCGTTTTTCAATCTTCCTAATGAATTTTAGAGGATAGTTATTTAGAACCAACGCCTCTTCTATCTGTTTTATCTCGTCGTTTAGGTCTTTTTTGTGCTACTTAGTGCTATGGCTCGGTTTGTTAAACACTTAACTAAGCCTGCCTTAACAGTTGAAGGATGAGATGAATTAAAGTCTAAATATCTATTAGAATGCGTTGGTTTTCTATAAACACTAGTGTGTATTTTGCCTTCTTCTATTCGTTTTATTTTACAATCTAACATAGCTAATTCTCCTTGCTCATTTTCGGTTTCAAATGTGAATTTTATTCCCTCCACTAGTGAGTTTATGTGTGTCAAGAAGCTAAAGAGGGATATGTTCTGTTTTTAACACTGTGAAAGTGTCATCCACATATCTCCACCATATTTTTGGAAGATATACTGGAGATATGTAGATGACACTTTCACAGTGTTAAAAACAGAACATATCCCTCTTTAGCTTCTTGACACACATAAACTCACTAGTGGAGGGAATAAAATTCACATTTGAAACCGAAAATGAGCAAGGAGAATTAGCTATGTTAGATTGTAAAATAAAACGAATAGAAGAAGGCAAAATACACACTAGTGTTTATAGAAAACCAACGCATTCTAATAGATATTTAGACTTTAATTCATCTCATCCTTCAACTGTTAAGGCAGGCTTAGTTAAGTGTTTAACAAACCGAGCCATAGCACTAAGTAGCACAAAAAAGACCTAAACGACGAGATAAAACAGATAGAAGAGGCGTTGGTTCTAAATAACTATCCTCTAAAATTCATTAGGAAGATTGAAAAACGCCAAAAGAAAAATAAAAAGAATTGTGAAACTAGTAATAATAACATAAATAAAGAGAGAATATAAGTCATCTACAGTTATACCATATAAAGAGGGGACATCTGAGACCCTACGTAGGATTCTAAATAAAGCAGGAATTAGGGTGGCATTTAAACCTACAAACTCACTCAGGGACAAGCTCTGTAAGTTAAAGGACGCAGTGGACCCAATTAGACAAAATAATATAATTTACAAAATACCCTCCAATGACTCTGAGGTCAACTACATAGGTCAAACTAGTAGGTCAGGGGTAGTCAGATTGTCGGAACATAAGAATTTAGCTAAGGTAAGAATGGTTGACCCAGAGAAGATAAGTAATTTAGAAAAAAGCTCGGCAATTGCAATGCATGCATTAACACACAACCACACAATAGGGTGGGAGAGGGTTAAGATTCTAAAAAGTAATCTAGGTAGGTGGAGAGAGAGGTTGATTACTGAATCTTTGTTCATCGAATCTACACCCAACACATGCAATAGGAATGAATCATCACTCATACTAGAAATATGGAAAATACTACTACTAATCAAATCAAGTGAAAAACAATGGAACTATATAAATGAATGTTGGAAGTCGTGTGATTACCTTGATATGATTATGAGCAATAAATTGTGCTCGAAACGTCATCAGTAAATATTACTGTATAACACTGTGAGACTCTATCAAAATAAAATTTACCCATAATGGAAAAATCAAGATCTTTGTGTTTTCAGAAAGGTTTTATCCAGCCTCTTTTACTACAATTTACCGCAATTTCCAGCAAATGTCATCTATAAATAACCTGCCCTCTTACCTGACTTGGTGTATCCCATTGTTCATTACTGACCTACACATTCTGAACAGATTTTCGCATCAAATAATATGGGTTTTTTTTAAATAAAGCAGATTCTATAAAACACAAAATAATCGAGCAAAGAATATTCTTCTCGATAAATTCCTCTTCCAGGCTCTACAATTATATATATGTTTAGATACACAGAATATTTTAAATTAGTAGTTAATAACAATATTTTAGTGTTTTTTAAATATTATCGATTTGTTAAGTAACATGGCAATGTAATTACAGTTCGAACAAAGAGAAGGGAATCATTGTATAGAATTAGTTCATTAAATGATAATAAAAATATGATAGCAAGTACAATATCAACTAAATTAGGGAAATTTCCACAAAAATTGAGGATCATCCGAACCTAAATGGCCAAGGTAAGGGTAATATCTGAACTAGCTTCTTTTGGACGCATAAATTAGGCTCCTTAATATGGATCCCAACAACCTCAGCAATATTCAGTAGTCGAACTCTTACGGCGAAATTGAGATTTGTTGGTATGTGTTAAATGACCCTGAAAGCCTCGTTGACATCAGTCTTGTGTTCTGTTTCCACAAGATGAGATAGAATAGCACTACGAATAGATTTTGTTTGTCCTTTACTTAACCACTATGCAGGGTGATGTTCTGAAATTCGACGAGAAACACGTTTAATTGTACGGCCTATGTAACTGGCTCACTCCATAGGAGCAGTTAAATTGGTATATACACATGGAAGAGGCGAAATTAGGCAGTTTGTCTTTTATTTCCGAACGCAGAAGAGGAGCGGTTTTAAAAATACAGCGTAATTGAGCAGCAGGGAATGCTCTTTTTACCGCATTTCTAAGGCGCTGTGTTAGTATCTCACTGGTTGTTGTCTCCTAGGAACTGTATCTGTAAGAACAAGGCCTTTTTTGGAACAAAACAGCCCAAATTACCAACAGTTCCAATATATATATATATATATATATATATATATATATAATTGTAGAGCGTGGAAGAGGAATTTATCGAAAAGAAAATTCTTTGCTCGATTATTTTGTGCTTTATAAAGCAGATTCTGTAACTAACCGAGGTAAGTTGATGAACTGCTGAACACTATGGAAGAAATAAATGAATGTTTCATGCTACTTTGTTAAACTTTTCAGCAATACGAAACCATGACTTAGCAACAAAAGAATAATATAATTTGCAAAATACCTTGCGATAACAGTGAGTGAGGTCAACTACATAGGTCAAACTGGTAGATCGGGTGTAATCAGATTGTCGGAACATAAGAATTTAACTAAGCTTAGAATGATTGATCCCACGAAGATAAGCAATTTAGAAAAAAACTCAGCGATTGCACTGCATGCATTAACACACAACCACACAATAGGGTGGGAGAGGGTTAAGATTCTAAAAAGTAATCTAGGTAGGTGAAGAGAGAGGTTGATTCCTGAATCCTGGTGCATCGAATCTACACCCAACACATGCAACAGAAATGACTCAATGCAAATACCAGAGATATGGAAGATATTATTACCACCAGTCAGTCAAATCAGAGAAGT
>OX235276.1:21094579-21125962 GCA_944472155.2 Trichobilharzia szidati | reverse complement strand
AACGCATGAGTGATTCCATCGTTTACAAGTTAGAAGAAGATGAAAGAATACGAACAAAAGTACAATACATTCCTTGTAAAAACATTCTTTTTTTACAGACAGTACAGAAGATTGATTTTAACAATCGAAGAATAAAATTTCTTGTCATCCATTGTATTTTGGTATTAAAGTTGATTTCTGTGCTTAGTGGTTGTCGATTCGGAGCGTCTTCGGAAGTAATAGGATCTTAGGATTAAGTTCCTTGACACCTTCTTTTATTCTGTTTACATTTTCCCGGTGGTTGATTGAACTGAAGTGCTCGGTCTCAGGTTGATATTTCAGCTCCTAAAGCAGATGCTTTCCCGACGTTTGGTCATGTAACTTGAAGTCAATTGGTGGATAGTGACTAGCAGTGGAATCAAGGACTGACTCGTCAGCTGCATGCAGCTGCATTCCTTAGTGAGTCAGTAATGGTGTTCTCCCCACCGAGGCTCTAACCCAGCACCCCTAGTTTCAAAAATCAAAGGGTCACTATCCGCCAAGTACCCGACATGTCAACCTGAGACCGAGCAATTCAGTCCAATCAATCGACGGGAAAATCTGGAATTGAATTAAGTAATTAATAAGACCCGTTGCACAAGAGGCAGTGGCTCTTGTGGCCCAAGTGGTCTAGTGGATAACGCTTTGGCGTTTGAAATTATGGGCACTGGGTTCGATCGGCCTGACTGGAGAATGCAGGTACATCTAGCTGACGAGGCAGTCCTAAATAGAAGGGTGAAATGTGCTTTATCCTGTGCTTTACCGTTACTGTGGTAGGGTGTTACATGGATAAAAGGGAACTCGAAAACTTGAAATAATCTACATGTGATTACAGCGGAATCTGTAAATATTCCCATTGCCAATATTGGAACAAGACATTTATAAGCGAACGGTATTGTTGTTTTCAATTACATCTTCTTCAGGCTTTACTCTAATTTACATAGATTTATATGTAGAACAGAATTTAACCAATGACGGCGATTTTGTGGATCAAATAATAGTAATAGTAATAATATTTTCTATAAGTTAAATGTTTTGAACGTCAGTAATAAGAATGATTATAATGACAACAAAAGTAATAATAATAGGGTTTACGCATGTGGCGATAAAAAGAATAACGAAGGTCAAATGTTAAAAAGTTACGTAATACTTAAGGCGAAGTGGAGAGATAACCAGAGTTTCAATAAATAACATAAAAATACGAAGGAAATGGAAAATAAGAGAGGGTGGGAGGTTTTCTTTAAATCAGAATTTACCTAGGCGAAGCAAGGGAGAGACAAAGGTAGAACAAACTTCTTTTGTTGTATGTAAAGACACTAGGATTGCTCTCTCGAATTCCCACAGCTTCAGCGGGTTCGAATTGTGTTCGGAAGGTTTGGTGCAATGCAATAAATAGTTGTGGAGGCTCTTCTTCTGTCCACTTGATGACCGCTATCATCGATGAAATGAGTCAAAATAGAACTTCTGATAAATTTTACTTGGCTTTTTCTTAACCACGAAGGAAGATGCTCATTAATACGTTTGTTGAACTGTCTAGTTATTCGCCCTATATAGATAGCTTTCTCCACAGGAGCAGCTAAATTTGTAGATACACATAGAAGTGGCTTAGCTAGCTAGGCAGCTTGTCTTTCGCTTGAGCAATCATAATTGACCGGCAGCTGGAAAATGACAAACAAAGGGTGGTGTTAGTATAAGTCCATTTTGTTGTTGTCGTTAATCTTAGATGTAGGACTTCACTAGCCATGTGCCCACTTAATTGCAATTTTAGGAACAGTTGTTTCTTTTTAACTGTTGTCAGTCTCTCTGATGTTCATACCTGGTGTTCACGTGTCTCCTTACAAATCTACTAGGATAACCCACTTGGGCCAGCGTATTTTGGATGTAAACAAAACACGTAGATCAGCGAAGAGTCTCTTTTCGGCGAATTCATTTTCTTAGCTGTACAATCGCAAATATATATATGTGTTATTTTGTATGTATGTGTACATTAAGTTTGTCAAACAAAATACAATTAGTTACGGTTATTTTAACTAAACAGGTGAAGATTGGTAATTGGAGTTGCGTAATACAAAATCAGTCAAGAAAATTAGGTGTTAATGAAATTAGGGTAGTAACAAAGGTGGTGAGTTGTCACAAATAGTTGTTAAAAGAAGTTATGTAATAATATGAATAGTTTGATGAGTGAGTTTCATTCAGGATGCACATAAGAACAAAGTAGATAGTACGAAATTACGTAAGAGTTCTGAATGAATACAATAATTATAAGCAATTAAAGAACAGACAAAGAAACAAAATTAAGTCATCAAAATAAAAAAAAATCAAATCAAATCAACAAAGTTGTTACCAAGACAGTAGAAGAGGGTTGAGTAATCCTCTTTTGTATGCACAGCTCCGGTTTCTCTATGTGAATGACCAGAGCTTCAGCGATACAAAGAAGGCGAAACCATATTGCCTTTGATGGGTTGTTCTTGACTCTTTAGATTACTTTGAATCAGGAGGCGTTTGCTGAGATGGAATGATCAGTGTCAACGAGGTGTTCAATTATCGCACTCCTTATTGCACCAATATTGCTTTTTCGCAACCACGCTGGATAGTGTTCTTGAATCCTCTTGGACAGGGTGCGCGTCAAACGACTGGTGTACCTTGCTCCACAGTAGCAGGTAAACTGATATATACACAGAGAAGTGGTCAGATGCGGGATCTTGTCCTTGAGGCTTCTGCAGATCAGTGGGCGACTGGAGAACACTATTCTTATCGTTGCTGCAAAGAATGTTCTTCTCAGAGATGATGTGATCCTTCTCTTGAGAATATCTCTTGCTAAATCTCCCTTGAAATCCAGGTTCATGTAGAGTTTCTTCTTTGGCGCAATTAAAGTTTCGTTTCTCCGAATTCTCGGTTTGATATTTTTGTCGATGAATCTTATTGGGTATCCATTTTGGATGAAAATTTCTCCTACAATATCTAATTCTGTTTCCAGAGCGTCGGGACTGCAGATGCGTCGGATGCAGGTGGCAAGTGATTTAATTAAATTTCGCTTTTGTTGAATGGATGTTGGATATTGGATGTATCCTAACTCATTTTTTATGGAGTCATCTGTACGAATACGTCTTGCTCTATTCTTGAGGCATCTGACCAAATTGATTTTATATCAGATTGGTACAAAACTGAGGAAATGTGAATATTGTCCTACAGACGTATTTTTTCTATGGACATCTCCTCTTGAGTGAACTGTCCTCTCTTCTGCTCAATTGGATATCAAGGAAGTGTAGTCTACCATCATGTTCTTCTTCACAAATGAAGATGGGCGATGGATGTGCATCATTACATTTTAATAACATTTCATTCTTGTCAGCTTTCACATCAAGAATAATAAATGTATCATCAACATAGCGAAAATAACAATCTGTTTTATCTATTACTTGTTTCAATGGACCATTTTCAAGCATAGCAAGAAAGAAATCTGTCAAAATTGAATCCAGTGGAGAACCCATGGCAATACCGTCGATTTGTCTGTAGTAAAAGTTGTTGAATATAAAGCGTTTATTCATAGTACATCTTAGAAGCAGTTCTTTCATAGTGATAATTAGAATTCCGATATCTAACTGCTTTTCTAGTGTCTGTTGGCATATGAATTCCGCAGTCTGCGTAAGTGGTATATTGATGAACACTGATGCGACATCTAAGGATAACATCTGCTTCCTGTTTACATTGACATAAGGTTAGTTAGAAATGAATTCAATGACATCTTTCCTTCGGCCGAGCAAAATTCTATTTAAAACTCGCCCACCCTTTCTTATTTTCCATTCCCTTTGCACTGTTATGGTATTTATTTAAGCTCTGATTATCTGTCCACTTCACCTTTAGTATTGCGTAACTTTTAAGATTTGACCTAATTTATTTATTTATTGAATTGGTTACGCATACACATATTACTACCTTGGTTGTTCCTCTTATCTCCACCTACATAAACCTTACTATCATTACTTTTGTTATCATTATAATCATTCTTATTTCCGACGTTCAAAACATTTAACACATTTTCAAGAGTTGGTTTGTAAGGATTAAATTTGTTTCTACAAGTTTGACCACAGATTCATATCAGTTAGAAAATCATTAAAAATCAGCACTGGAGTACTGGACAGCTGTTTCACCAGCCTAGTTTGGGAATCATCGGCAGTACGTAGCCACCTCTTGGGTTCCAAGCCTAGAACTTTCAGGTTACAAGGTGAGCTAGCTCGTAAACCATTTGGCCACTGGGACCTGACTGACTGGCCAGTCCATGAATTCTAACTTCTAATTCTAACTTTTGATGCTCGCTAGTGACTTGCTACAGGACGGAGTTTCCTGTCCTGGAGTTCTAGTGAGAAGTCATGACCAGTGAGGTCCAACCAGTAAAGTCTGACGATGGAGTTACAATCGATGACATTGGTTGGTAGAATTCATGGACTGGCTATTAACGAGTGGGGTTCAACTGGTTGAATGGTGGACAAGCTAGCTCGCCTTGTAACCGAAATGCCCTGGGTTCGAACCCTGGTAGTGGAGTGGGTGCGTACTGCCGATGATTCCCAAACTAGGCTGATGAAACAGCTGTCTGTCCAGTACTCCAGTGCTGGTTTTCAATGGTTCTCGAACTGGTGATATCAATCCGTGATCAAATTCGTAAAAATAAAATAAGTTGCTGACACTTGAAGAGAATATCAACAAATTTTCATACTTTAGAATACAAAATGATTCGAGAATGAACATGGAGTGTAAAGGGTTAGGAAAATTCGATACATAGTTAAGAATAACTGTATTAATCGATCAATTTGACGACCTTCATTCATCTCAAGGTTTATATATGTGTGTCCGTGTGTGTGTGTCATTCACTAATGTTTCTCAAATATCAATTTGAGTGACAGACATATATACTTTGACATGAGATGGATATTCTTTTGATGGGAATCAGTTTTGCGCTGAACATACACGCACAAATATTTCAAATATTTTTTCTACTTTTATTATTTTTAATCCATTTATTTCAGGTCGGAACATGGATTGATATCAGTTAATATTAATAATAATAATTTGCTTTATTCCAAAACAGTACTTATGATACAGAATGGAATTCTCAGCATTTTTACTACAGTATTGCATCCAGTTAGTACATTATCAATAAATAGAATTCTACATAGATTAAGGAAACCACAGTTCATTATTACAACAATACATTGGCATGTCAGTAGCAAAGGAAAAGCTGAAACAGTAATTGAAGGTGTTCGAGAGGTAGTTGCTATCATATTTACTGGCGTAAGCTGAAGAAAGAAACAAAGCAGCACATAACGGAAAAGAGAGAGAGAGAGAAAAGGAAAAGAAAGAAAGAAAATGTTGTACCTATAAATGATATGAGTTGGAAAGACGAGGTCCAATTGTTCTACTGACTATTTAATGAATTATAGGTGTCACACCTAATGCTTTCTTTATCGCACAGAACACGAGCTAAGTAGGGTATGGTTGAGTTTTTGTACTTGCTGGTGCGAGCATATAGTTTCCTATATATAGGCTTCTGGTTCTGCCTGATGAGATGCAAGGAGAGAGTTGTGAATGAAGAGGGTGGTGTGAGTTAGATAAAAATGGATTTAGCCCATTTTTCACATGAGTCCATGTACCTGTCAACCAGAAAATTAACAAAGTGGTTAAGTGGCACGTTGCTTACCCTGTTGACAACCTTTAACATCCTGCGTAATATGTTATAGTCTTTCTTCAGTAGCCCGGGAAAGACTAAGGGGGAATCATAGAGAATAATAGGCAGAATGTGAGAGTTAACGAATTGTAGGAGTAAGGGTTGGTTTATTCCAGAATGTCTCATTTTCTTGATGTAGAAGGTAAGACGGAATATTTTCTTAGAAATCGCGAAGATATGAGACGACCAGGAGAGATCAACAGATAGAATGACGCCTAGGTATTTAATTTCCGACTTGGTTTCTATTTCAGTGCCATCTATGTTGCATACCTCGTGAGAGCCAACCAGTTTGTTTAGGTCGGATTTATGCCTCAAGGTGAAATTGAAAACCAGCACTGGAGTACTGGACAGTCAGCTGTTTCGTCAGTCTAGCTTGGGACACATCATCAGTACCTACCAGTCGCCAGGGTTGGAACCCAGAACTTTCCGGTTACAAAAGCAAGCTAGCTGATTCACCATTCAACCACTGATATCCGACTCAATGACCAGTCCATAAATTCTGGCTTCTAGGAATTCGTGCTTTCAACGTGACCACCATCCAGTGTCAACGGCAGATGATTCTCACGTCCTCACTCCTGACTGTATAGACCCTACTGGTCACAACTTCTCACTAGAATTCCAGACAACTTTTGTCCTATAGCCAGTGGGTGTGTATTGCCAACGGGTCCCGAAATAGTACGAAACAGTTGTCCAGTACTGCCTGGCTAGTTTTCTATAGTTCTCTAACTGATATCAATCCGTGGTTTAACATGAAAGAAATAGAATCCCAACAAAATAATTCTTGAAAATTAATCCCTTTATGTCATGAATAAGTTAAGTTGTGTAATCTCTGATCTCTGAAGCATGAGAATTTCTCCTGTGATGTAATTAAGAACACAAAAGTCAGTCAGCGAGAATCAGAAAGGCAAGACAGATGACCTTTATCATTCTGAAATCAGTTTGGAAATCTGTCACAAACAGCATAAGCAACGGGAATCGGATTCTATTCAGCACCACTGTTGAGACAGTCCCTTCTTCTATATGGATCAGAAACTCGGCGTGTGTGTATCACGGAAAGCATTTTCAACAGGCGACCGCAATCTTGCATCAAAAGCTGCTTTCACTGGCTGCAAACTGAAGGTGAGATGGTTTGTGAGAAGCGATTAACAAGAAGAGATGAGAGTGTTGGAACTAAGCAATTGGGGATGCATCACTGAGCTAATATTCAGAAGAGAATGGATATGTATTGATCACACGCTGAGGATGCCATTGGAGGACATCATGCAACAAGCGATTGGTGGATTGGAACGGGAATGAGAGACGGTTAGTTAAATTTCGGCGTTTATCTGTAGGTGACATCGAGGAGATCTTTTCGGTGAGAAAATTAGCGCTCACGGTCAATCAATGAGCCGGCTAAATACTATTGAAAGGAACATGATGAAATGGAGATGCTCTGATGAGACTTCATGTTCCATTAGAGATCCAAGGAGGTGGTGACAATAATAATATGTGTGTTTATCAAATTACCTGCTCGTGTGTCGCTTGGTATATCGGTCGTTCGACTCGAGTTTTGTCCAAGAGGGTGCAAGAACACTAACACGCATGGTGGTTACGAAGAGGTGGAAGGGGAGCAATAAGAATCGTGATCACTGAACATCTCGTCGATAATGATCACCCCATCTTCTACAGCCTCCGCCTTTAAAGTTATCTAAAAGGCGAAAAGTAATTTGCCCAAATCGCTACGTACCCGACTCATCGGTATTGCTGAAGCCATCTTTGGCTATCCAAACAGAAAAGCCAGATCTCTGTGTACAGAAAATGTTCGTTCAACCCCTCCAACTTTCATGGTCTTAATCCCTCTATGCTAAAGTATGGTAATCCTTAATCATATTTTGGCTCAACCAATTATTCATTTTTGTCTATTCAAATTGTATACTCTTCCTTTATTACGTCAATTGTTACTATTACTATTCTCACTTTGAACTTTCCCCGGTATTATTTCACTTGTTCCACTTGTCATTCTAAATCAATTCTTCTTTTTTACAACGTTAAATTCTTTGTTATCAAATTTCACGCAATATTACGTAACGTTTTTATTTTATTCGATTTGTCTACTAATCCTATAATTGCTGACCCTTTTTCAAGTTCTATCCATCTTATGAATTATTCTGTATATGACATTAACTGTTTTGCCACTTGACATTAAACTATGATTATAATCACAAATATTTTAGTTTTAATTGCATTTCATACTACTATTATTATTTTATGCATTCACACCGACTTGGTCTGTATTTCAGTGCCATCTATGTTGCATACCTCGTGAGAGCCAACCAGTTTGTTTAGGTCGGATTTATGCCTCAAGGTGAAATTGAAAACCAGCACTGGAGTACTGGACAGTCAGCTGTTTCGTCAGTCTAGCTCGGGACATATCAACAGTACGTACCAGTCGCCAGAGTTCAAACCGAGAACTTTCCGGTTACAAAAGCAAGCTTGCTGGTTCACCATTCATCCACTGGTATCTGACTCAATAACCAGTCCTCAAAATTCTGGCTTCTACCAATTCATGCTTTCAACGTGACCACCATCCTCACTCCTGACGGGATAAACCCTACTGGTCACTCCAGGCAACTTTTGTCCTATAGCCAGTGGGTGCGTACTGCCAATGGATCCTGAAATAGTACGAAAAAGTTGTCCAGTACTGCTTGGCTGGTTTTCAATAGTTCTCTAACTGATATCAATCCGTGGTTTAACCTGAAAGAAATAGAATCGCTACAAAATAATTATCGTCCTCAAAGGAAAACTAGCTAAGATATCCAAACAACCATCTGAAGAAACTCTAAATGATTGTGTATTAAATCTATCAAAACAACCATTATCAAAAGCAGAAGAACAACTTCTTCAGAAAGGACTCAACTACAATACTGGTGACTCTTCAGTAACAAATTTCTTTGCTTCCTTAGAATCATCACTCAAATTATCAAAATTAAATGAGGAAGTACAACAAGAAGTACGTCAATGTATCATACCTATACTCAAACAGAAAAGACATAATTCCCAACTTAGCACTGAAGAGCAAAATGTATTGAAGAAACTGGAGAATAGAAAAGATATAGTTATTCTACCGGCTGATAAAGGAAGAACAACAGTAATCCTGGACACAGAAGACTACCTAAAGAAAGCAGAGGATTTACTCAAAGATAATAATGTATATCAACAGTTGACAAAAAACCCTATACAAACATTAGATAACACAATCAGAATAACCTTAAATAAACTAACGAAATCAGAACAAATTACAGAACAAGATCAATGGCGAATGAAATCCAACGGACCTATTTCATCTCTATTCTATGGTAGACCAAAACTACACAAACCAAACATCCCCTTACGACCAATCGTTTCGCTTCCAGGAACGCCAACATATAATCTATCTAAAGAACTTTTCAGGGAATTAAATTACCTAACAGAATCATGCGACCATTCTGTCAATTCGTCAGTCCAATTTTTAGAGAAAATCAAAACATTCAAGTAGAAGACAATGAAATAATGGTGTCCTTTGATGTCACAGCATTATATACTTCAATTAGTCCGAAACTAGCAACAGAAACTATGCAACAATTACTCTATAGTAATGGAAACATAAAAAAGCAATGATCAACTAGGATAGAACTCATAAAATTATGCCTTACAACATACTTCCAGTTCAATACTCAAATATATGAACAAATAAAAGGAACACCAATGGCATCGCCTATATCAGGATTAATAGATGAAGCCGTCATGCAAAGATTAGAATTAATGGCCCTCCCTACCCATAATTAAACCGAAAATCTGGGTACGTTACGTCGATGATACATTTGTAATAATTAAGAGAAATAATTTAGAATATACCCATAAATAATAAACAACATATTTGAAGACATCAAATTCACAAGAGAAGAAAAATTAGATAACAAAATCCCATTTTTAGATGTCTTAATAAGGAGAACCAACACAGGAAATTTAGAAACTCAGGTATCTAGAAAATCAACGCACACAGATCAAATACTCAACTATACTAGCAATAATCCAATTACTCATAAACGAAACTGGGTGCAGACATTGTTTAAAAGAGTTCAAACACATTGTAGCACTCCAGGGTTGAAAAGAATGGAAGAAAAATACCTACAAACGGTCTTCAAAAAGAATGGTTATCCACAAAATTTCACCAAAAAGTGTTTGAAGTCGAATCACAACATTAACAATGAACCATCATCAAAGACCACAAGAAAATTCATTCTGCCATACATAAAAAAATATCTCTGAAATAACAGCTAGAATACTGAAACTGTTTTAAATAGATATAGCACACAAGCCAGTCAGCACAATCATTTCATTTGATATTGTGCAAATTAAAAGGCCCATCCATCAGAAAAAGGAGATAAAATCAGTACCATTCACAAAATAAATTGTGTGAACTGTAACAGGCATTACATCGCCCAAAGTAGGCGTCCCCTTCAAATCAGAATCTAGGAACACAAATCAGCTGTGAAAAGACATGATATATATTCTTTCATATCAATGCATGTGGATAATTATGGATATCAGTTTGATTGGGATAATGTCGAAATTTTAAACAGAGGAGACACCAAAAATACTGCCAGGGAATTCCTAGAAGCCTGGTACTCAAACGAATATGCAATTCACAAACACGTTAATATAGACGAAATATACCAGCTAATAAAAAGTAAATCGCATGTGACGAGAAGGTTTAAAATCCAAGTCAATAGAAAATGGTCAATATATATGTAAAGATGGTTACCAGGAGACGCAATTCTATCACTCATGAAGAAATTTAAATCATTTCACTTTATGCTGTGAATTGCCCTGAAGTGGGATGTTGTCCAGAAGGACGATGAAAGCTCCTCAACTAAACCAACCAGCTCAGAGAACACTATTAATTGCAAATTATCCACCTGAGCTACAAGTCTTTTCTATTATTTCAATTATTGAATTAGTTTTGTCATGTAATCTTTGATCTCCGAAGCATGAGAATTTCTCGTGTGGTGTAATAAAGAACACAGCAGTCAGTCAGAGAGAATCAGAAAGGTAAGACAGACGACCTTCATCATTCTGAAATCAGTTTGGAAATATGTCACAACCAGCATAAGCAAGAGAAATCGGATTCTATTCAGCACCACTGTTGAGACAGTCAGTTCTTCTCTGCGGATCAGAAACTTGGCGTGTGTGTATCACGGAAAGCATTTCCATCAGGCGACCGCAGTCTTGCATCAACAGCTGCCTTCATTGACTGTATACTAAAGGTGAGATGGTTGGTAAGAAGGGATTAACAAGAAGAGACGAGAGTGTGGGAATGAAGCATTTGAGGATGTACCGCTGAACAAATGTTTGGAAGAGAATGGATATGTATTGGTCACACGCTGAGGGTACCATTGGGGGACATCGTGCAACAGACGATTAGTGGATCGGAACCGGGATTAGAGAGTTAGTTTATCTGGGCGTGTATCTGTAGGTGATATTGTGGAGATCTTTTTGGGAGAAAATTAGAGCTCACGGTCAATCAATGAACCAACTAAATATTACTGAAGGGGACACGATGAAATGGAGATGCTCTGATGAGACCGGATATTCCATTAGGGATCCAAGGAGGTGGTGACAATAATAATATGTGTGTTTATCAATTCACCTGCTCGTGTGGAGCTAGGTGTATCAGTCGTTCGACTCGAGTTTTTTCCAAGAAGGTGCAAGAACACTATCCTGAATGGTGGTTACGAAGAGTTGGAAGTGGAGCTATACGAAGCGCGATCATTGAACATCTGGTCGACAATGATCACCCCATCTTCTACAGCCTCCGCCTTTAAAGTTATCTAAAAGGCGAAAAGTAATTTACCGAAATCAGTATAAATCCGACTCATCTGTATTGCTGAAACCATCTTTGGCCATCGAAATATAAAAGCCGGATCTCTGTGTACAGAAAATGTTCGTTCAACCCCTCCAACTTTCATGGTCTTAATCCCTCTATGCTAAAGTATGGTAATCCTTAATCATATTTTGGCTCAATTAATTTTTCATTTTGTCTATACAATTTGTATTGTCTTCCTTTAATACGTCAATTGTTACTATTACTATTCTCACTTTGAACTTTCCCCGGTATTATTTCACTTGTTCCACTTGTCATTCTAAATCAATTCCTTTATGCAACATTAAATTCTATGCTATTAAATTTCACACACTATTACGTAACGTCTTTATTTTACTCGATTTGTCTACTAATCTTATAATTGCACACCTTTTTCAAGTTCTATCCATCTTATGAATTATTCTATATATGACATTAATTTGCTTTGCCACTTGACATTTAAATATGATTATAATCACAAATATTTGAATTTGAATTGCACTTCATACTACTATTATTATTTCATGTAGTCACATTTTTGATTTGACTCCCTCACCGGATATAACTTCTTAAAAACCATATATATACGATTATACAGCTTGATGATAAATTCGTTGTTGAAAAGAGTCTCTTCGCTGAATCCCTTGTTTTGAGTTTACAATAATAATAATAATAAGTGAGTCAGCAAAGAGATCCCTTTTCGTAACTTCACTTCGATCCAGCAAAGCCATTTACTGGTTTATATATATCCAATATTAATTGATGAAAAGGTCAGAACAGTCAAAAGATTTGATCTAGAGAGCATGTTATTAATTTGGGTCAGGCATAGTCAGCAGACGCCTCACTTATGGTCATCTGTATAAAGCAATATCAAGCCATTCAAAATGACTTAGCTTACAACATTTTCTTCATGCAGCATCAGCTTTAGTAATTTCATTCATAAGGAAAAATCACGATCTTTGTGTTCAGAAACGTTTTATCCAGCCTCTTTTACTACAATTTACCGCAATTTCCAGCAAATATCATCTATAAATAACCTGTCCTCTTACCTGACTTGGTGTATCCCATTGTTCATTACTGACCTACACATTCTGAACAGATTTTCACATCAAATAATGTCGGGTTTTTTTTAATAAAGCAGATTCTATAAAACACAAAATAATCGAGCAAAGAATATCCTTTTCGATAAATTCCTCTTCCACGCTCTACAATTATATATATGTTTATATACACAGAATATTTTAAATTAGTAGTTAATAACAATATTAGCGTTTTTTTAAATAATATCGATTTGTAAAGTAAGATCACAGTGGAATTACAGCTCATTAAAGATGCTTAAATTATAATAATAATAAAGATACAATAGCGAATAGAATATCAACTAAAATTAGGGAAATTTCTACAAAAATTGAGGATGATTCAAACCTGGATGGCCAAGGTAATGATAATGACTGAACTAACTTCTTTTGGGTGCATAAATTAGGCTTGTTAATATGGATCCCCACAGCCTCAGCAATATTTAGAAGTCGAACTCTTAAAGCGAAATTGAGATTCGTAGGTATGCGGTAAATGACCCTGAAAGCATGATTAATGTCAATCTTGTGTTCTGTCTCCACAAGATGAGCCAGAATTGCGCTGCGAATAGATTTTGTTTGTCCTTTACTTAACCAACCACTGTGCAGAGTGATGTTCGGAAATCCGACGAGAAACACGCCTAATTGTACGGCCTATGTAACTGGCTCACTGCACAGGAGCAGTTAAATTGGTATATACACATGGAAAAGGCGAAATTAGGCAGTTTGTCTTTTATTCCTGAACGCAGAAGAGGAGTGGTTTTAAAAATACAGCGTAATTGAGCAGCAGGGAATGCTCTTTTTACCGCATTTCTAAAACGATGTGTTAGTATCTCACTTGTGTTGTCTCCTAGGAACTGTATCTGTAAGAACAAGGCCTTTTTTGAAAAAAAAACAGCCCAAATTACCAACAGTTCCAATATATATATATATATATATATATATATATATATATATATAATTGTAGAGCGTGGAAGAGGAATTTATCGAAAAGAATATTCTTTGCTCGATTATTTTGTGTTTTATAAAGCAGATTCTGTAACTAACCGAGGTAAGTTGATGAACTGCTGAACACTATGAAAGAAATAAATGAATGTTTCATGCTACTTTGTTAAACTTTTCAGCAATGCGAAACCATAACTTAGCAATAAAAGAATAATATAATTTGCAAAATACCTTGCGATAACAGTGAGTGAGGTCAACTACATAGGTCAAACTGGTAGATCGGGTGTAAACAGATTGTCGAAACATAAGAATTTAACTAAGGTTAGAATGATTGATCCCCCGAAGATAAATAATTTAGAAAACAACTCAGCGATTGCACTGCATGCATTAACACACAACCACACAATAGGGTGGGAGAGGGTTAGGATTCTAAGAAGTAATCTAGGTAGGTGGAGAGCGAGATTGATTACTGAATCTTGCCTGGTTCATCGGGTCTACAACTAACACATGCGATAGAAGTGACTCAACGCAAATACCGGAGATATGCACGGAAGATATTATTCCCAGTCAATTTACAGAATAATAAGTAACGTTAAAATGTATTCAATTCACACTATAACTTTCTAACGATTTATATATTTTACTGTAAAAAATCTTATTTTCCATCTGACTGTATTTGATTGATAACACTCATATTATTATCTCTGAATGTACATTATCTCATATTGATTTTTATTCAAATGTCTAATCATCAATTTCACTCATGTATATAAATGAAGCAAGAAGTTTGTGTTAGTGACTTGATATGATTATGAGCAATAATTTATGCTCGAAACGTGATCATCAGTAAGTATTACTTTATAATAATGTGTGATTTTATCAAAATGAAATTTTATCCATAATGTAGTTAGAACTCAGGACTGTCAGATTTTCAGTGGAAGGAAGATTCGTATTGAACTGGGACACTGGTTAGAAACGAATGGTCTATATAATTACCAGTCTGTGTGTCAGTTATTCACACAGAGCACACAACCTCCCATTCCGTTTGCTGATTAACTATGCATCCTTTATGAGTGACTATCTTAGAGTTCGTCCGCTCACTTTGCTTTAGGATAAAATAATTTTGTAGTTGTGACTGCGTTGACTCAAGAAAGATAAGCAGTCCCAACTGGTCACTGACTGCATTCCAAAGAAAACCTTATTCATGAATTTGAAATTCAAAGATGATCAAGCTTCAGATATGCTCAAAAACCATCTCTCTAAATCAGCCAGTAAGACGTTCTTTGCAGTAAAATTACAAATGACGTTCACCAGCCCCAAGTTGTCTTCCATCTCTGTAAAATATAAGCTCTCTCGTCTGACAGCCTCCATGTACATCCATCAGTTCACCTGCTCTTGTGGAGCAAAGTAAATTGGCGGTAGCCAGAGAACTCCGCTTTCCATGTGGATACGAGAACATATTCCAGTAGCATGGTTTTACAAGGGAGAAAGGAAGGATGTGGGAAGCTGTATTCTGGAACACCTGATCGACTCCTGTCACTCTGTCAACCCTGACCATGATTTCAAGATAATATATAGAAACCATGCTAACTTGCAGGCCGCGTTTTCTTCGTTACAGACTTCTTAAGACAGCTGAGGCCTTGGCAATTCATGAGTGTAAGCCAGACCTTTGTGTACAAAAGTATGTACAATCCCTACTTTTGCCTTGGCCGTAGACGGATAGACATTTATTTTATTTATTTATTGAATCTGTATCCCTTTCCCTTATTACTAAGATTATTATTATCATTATCATTATTATTACTATTCTCACTCTGAGTTGTTTCCGCTTGTCCCACTTGTCATTTTAAATCCAAATATTTTTTCAATATTGAATTCTATCTTATCAAATTTCACACCATATTATGTAACATTTTATATTCGCCTACTAATCCTATAATTATGCACCCCTTTCCAACATCTATACACCCGTCTTATGTATTATTCGATATATGACATTAATTGCTTTGCCACTTGACATTTAACTATGATTATGATCACAAATATTTTAGTTTTAATTGCATTTCATACTACTACTATTATTATTTTACGTATTGACACGTATGATTTAATTCCCTTACCGGATATAATTTCTTAAAAACATTATATATATATATATATATGATTGTACAGCTTGATAATAAGTTCGTTCTTGAAAAAAGTCTCTTAGCTGAATATTGTGTTCTTAATATTGCTACAATGGGAATTATTGATTAATTATCTTAGAAATGGATTTCCTAAAAATCTATTAAGAAGTTCTTACCGAGGACTAAGCCAGTAGCATTTAACAAACTCATGAAATCCCAATAGAAGCCATCATTCATACATCTTAGGTATTTGGTCATATTTACTCTGATGCAATATACATAGTGGAGTGTCAATTATATCCCTGACTGCATCATAAGGAAAGAGATCGTACCAATATATATGGATGATGCATTCATCCCTTGTAAATATAACTTTGACAGTCTCGCAGTAATAACTCAGTTCAGTGAGGTACATTTAGCATCCGAAGGGGAAATAGCGTTCTTAGATGTCCCTCTCGCAAGAAGACCAGATGACAGTACATAGAGAAATTTTCATAGGAGAAGTGTATGGACACGACAATACACAAAAGAAGTTTTGTAAGCACTCTCAGCTACAGGATTAGAGCTATGTGTTTAGAAGATATGATTGGAGATGAACTTAAGACTATATATGACACCGTAACCGAGAATAAAAGGCCCAGAAAAGTTCGTCACGAAACAGACATGACAAAGAAGGTTGAAAAAAAGTGTTCTGTTATAAGAAAAGAACTTGTCCACTGTGGTAGAGTATAATTACATAATGGGTAAAATTTATTTTGATAAACTCTAACACAGTGTTATACAGTAATATTTACTAATAACCACATTTCGAGCACAATTTATTACTGCTCATAATCATATTATATCAAGGTACTCACACAACTTTCGAACGTCGTTTATATAATTCCATTACTTTTCATCGCTTCACTTGATTGGTAGCAGCGTTCTCTAGATTCCCAGTATGAGTGATGAGTCATTCCTATTGCACGTGTTGGGTGTAGATTCGATGAACCAGGATTCAGTAATCAACCTCTCTCTCTCCACCCTATTAACTATATAACGTTTTAGAATCCTAACTGTCTTACCCTAATGTGTAGTTGTGTGTTAATGCATGCACTGCCATTGCTTCTGAGCTTTTTTCTAAATTACTTATCTTCGCGGGATCGGTCATTCTAACCTTAGCCACTGAATTCTTATGTTCTGATAATCTCACTACTCCTGATCTACTAGTTTGACCTATATAGCTGACCTCACTCACAGTCATTGCAAGGTATTTTGTAAAAAAAATTATTATTTCTCTGATTGGTTCAACTCGATCCTTTAACCTGTCGCTTCTCGGCTGTCTGAGCTAATATCATGCAAAGAACTTGTGTCAGAAGTGTTTTGTATCTGTGAATGAGAAGATATTATATATGCGATTGCAATTCAAAGGCAACGCACTAAGTAAAGTAAGAACCGACAAGTTGAGGAAATCATTTCGGAGAATTTTAAATCCTGGCAAGCTAAAGCGTCGGTGGCACAGTGGTTAGGACTCTAGCGGACCATGTACATGCTCCAGGGTTCGATCCCCTGCAGACGCACACCTGATATCTATGGTCAGCCTGCAAAATTTGGACTACCGATATCACATTCTGAAAATTCCATACCTGTACCAAAATACGGTGTGGAATCAAGCTGTGATCAAAAAATAAAAAAATATTTTCCACGTGATAGACTATGATTTCGAAAATCGAAGACACAGTGCCTTGGCTGCCCACTTATGCAAGGTCGCAGTGAAAAATGAACGCCAAACTGCTGTTTCTCTCGTCTGGAACTGAGTTCTTCAATAGTGTACCCGATCTGACTCAACTAAGAAAACTGAGTCAATTAGAATTCCCCGTATACTGACTATGGACTTGAGCAAAAACTTGTTATATATTGGGGCAAATTCGCAATTTGTAATTTACATCGTTCGAGAAGTGGAAATTTCAAATCGATGCGCTTCACAACACCTGTCATTTGCTTGATACCATATATAGCAATCAAGAAGGCAGTGATGTCATATACTAGTGATTTATTGATTGATATGACAGCCTTGTTACCATTGGTATTAAATCACGCATTTGACTGAAGTTTGCATTAATAAATGTTTGCTCATACACTACTCATAAGTAGCTTAAATAATTAAACAAAAGTTTGTAAACACCGCAGAGTAATCGTAATTCAAACGGTTATACAAAGACTGAAGACTCTAAAGGTGCAGTTGGAGGGAATGTGCTTTTTTTACTCTGAAGTTAATGGACAACAGAGGAAGAACACATACTTGGCTTGTGTATGCTGTTCAACACGGGCTGCATTCTTATTTTTCTGACAGAATGCAGTATAAGATATACAAAAGTAAATCTCCCTCTGCCTTACTCACTGAAGTCTGTGTCCCTCAAGATGCTGTTCTCTCTCCTTTCTCCTTTTTCCCTTCTTCTTATATGACTTACCTCTTTCGAAAGAAATCAACCTGGTTAAATACGCTGATGATCTGACTGACTGTCTCGTTACCGGTTACATCCCGATTTGGAAAACACCCATTAGGACATTAGAAAGAAGAGAACACGAAGTTCAGCAAAGATATCTTTTCGGCGATTTCATTTTCAAAAGCTCTACAATCGCATTTAAATACATAATTTTACATAGATACAATTTTTACTTGATTCCATATAATTACAAAGGCGAATAAAAGCCGTTAATTATTTTCAACTAGATATGGTTTACGAGAGGCTTAGAAACAAAATCACGCAGGAATAGAACGAATTACAGGTGTGGAAACAAGTCGAAGTAGTAATTTTCAACTTGAGATGGAAGTTAGGAGGTGTGAATATAGATTACAAGAGCCTTGAAAACGTCATATCTGAAAGTTGATGCACGTGTGGTGTGTGACACTAACAAAATTTATCAGTAATATATTAGAGAGACGTTCACCAGCGGCACAAAAGTGTCAAATAGTGGAGAGATAGATTTGACGTGGAAGAGAGGAAATGAACTAACCAGAATTGCGGAAAGACTTGGGAGAAACGAACAGAAGACAAAGAAACACTATATAAAGGAATGGAAGAAGTAGTAGCACAACACTGAAGATCTGTGCAAATGATTATTTTCAATTTATTTCATCATTATTATGTTCATTTTTCGTCCTCAGTGGAGCATGGGGCTTCAGGCTAGAGCTATGAATTTTCAGTAGGAGTTAGGTTTATTTTCACGAGATGGGGTTGGTAGGCTCATGCCCAACCTTCCTTCTTTACCGGTCTTGTTACCGTCTTAGCGAGTTAAAGGAGGGTGTCCGTCGGTTATCTAACCCCATAGCATGTGAGGCGTGGTTGGTGACCATTCTACCGCTGGGTCACCGACTCAGATTTCCATGTAACCTGTAGATAATTTCTCTGTATGGATATTGCCAAAGATTTGTTATTAGAATTGTAAATTTTAGATAAAAAATCACGTAATGTAGAAAACGTTAATTGGGTAGAAACTAAAATAAAATTACTATAATTGGAATTAGAATTAGAAGATGGAACACTTAAAAGATCCATACACAGAAAGCTGACATAGGGCGGACAACTCATCAACTTTCATAATTGGATGACTCTAAATGGAAAAAAACCCTGATGCGTTCGCTAAGCCACAGAATCCACAGGGCAGAATTTGCAGCTCTTTTACTATGGAAGAGAAGCTGGACACTTATTATTATTATTATTATTGTATCCTTTAATTCCTAGAGGAATATACGGCTTCAGTCGTGCGTCTCCATTGTGTCTGGTTCTCTGCTAGACTCTTCACATGGCTCCAAGTCTGCCCACACGTTTTGATCTCCTCTTCACATGACCTCCTCCAAGTCACCCTTGCACTGACGACCCACTCGCCACTTCCCTTTCGGGTTCCACTAGAGCAACGGCTTGTCTAGTGGTGTCACTTGATGGTTTCCTCAGAGTATGGCCAATCCATCTCCATTTCTTCCTGCATATTTGTTTCACAATTGGTTCCTGCTTGGTTCGCTCCCAGAGATCTCTGTTACTGATCTTTTCTGGCCGGCCATCTGATCTTGAGTATTGAGTGAAGACAACTGTTAATGAAGGTCTGTAGTTTGTTTGAGATGCTCTTCATGACTCGCAGTGCAAGTCTCTGATCCGTATAGTAGCACTGACTGACTTCACATTGGAGCTGAAAATCTGGATCTTATTTTTCATGCTGAGAGTAGTGAAAGCTTGTCTTGCTTTTCCGATTCTTGCTTTGATATCCTCGTCAGTTCTGTCCGCCTGTATTTGAAACGATGCTTCCAAGGTAGGTAAAGGAGGTTGTTTCTTTCAGGTTCCTCCCATTTATGCTCATTGTTGTCTGTTGTTGTTGCTGTTGGTGGTGTTGCCCAGGAGTCTTCATCACCTCTGTTTTCTCTATGTTCACCTGAAGTCCTATCTTAAAAGAATCGTATTCGAAAATGACTACTCAGAACGTTTCATCACAAAATCCATGAAACCTAAACCACCAAAACCTATCACATTTTCTGATCCTAGACAACGTCTCTACTTGAATCTACATTTCGATGGGGACTCATCGTCGGTAGAAATACTGATAAACAGCCTGTCCAGCTCACTGAAGAAAACCTCCTTCACGGCCGAACTTTGACGACCAACTTCCTTACGAAGCCAGTGATTCTCATGAACGCGAAGGATATGCTACCACTAGTGGCTGCCTCATCAATGTGCATCTACGAATTCATCTGCTCCACCTGTACTCAGCGTTTGCTATCTAAATGTATAACTGAATACTTACTTACCCACAGTCATGATTTTATAAGGGAGAAAACAGATTCCCTCGCCACAACAGCTCTATCCTGGAACACCAGATCGATCGAATCTGGACACCACGCTAACTCACAAACCAACGTCAGAGTTATCTATAGAATACATGGGAATCTTGCTGAAAGAGTACGAATAAAACATTCTGAAAATACAAAAGCTGCAATGGTGGCGATTCACATGTTAAATCCTCAACTCTGCATACGAAAGAGGAAGTTTGTTCAGTCATTAAATCTACAGTGGACCTGACCGACCTGTCTTAACACCAAATACGTAATTTTTACCTCGGCTTTTTCTTGCTTGTTTGTTTCTTAATTGTATGATATTTTCTTCCGTCACCCCACCCACCCCTTTTTAAATCTCTACCTCTTATTATCACTGTTGTTAACTTGACTCTGTCTCGTTCAATTTTAATTTTAGTTGAGCTCTACTCAACCCCGTCAATTAGATTATATCACTCAACTTGCTTATTTAATCTAATTTTACTTTCTAACCAATTAACGAAATTTGTTATCGAAAGAGATTTACAATTCTAATGACACACAAACTTTGGAAATATTCCTTTCTGTTGCTAAGAGAATTCGCCATATATATACATGCGATTGTACAGCTTGAGAATGATATCGCCAAAAAGAGGAGCAACTCTTTCGCTGAAGGCTTTTTCTTTTATATATCAGAGTGTAAATAAACATTCTCTCTCTCTTTACTATCGACCATAATCCGTGTTATTAGAGATATTAGATTAAAGGCAATCGGCCAAAAGAAGCCGTCAACCTAGATTTCCTGTTTGTTGACTTTCACCCGTCGCTAAGGTATATCTACAATCTTAAAGGAACTCATCCACAGTCTGAGATTTGTTATATTACCAACCAAGTCTTTTCTCTTCTATCGTTACACACGGACGGTGTCGTATACATAATAGACACATACATAGTGATGTATTGATTTTTCAATTGATCAACCTCTTCTATTTCTTTTGTATTATAAAGTTCACATGGTTGTGCCTGTTAGTATTAATGTTATTATTATTATCATTACTACAACTATTGAAGAGGTACATAAAGTTCACAAAACTTTTAATTTAAATAAATAAAAATAACAATAGTATTAATGATATTTAGTATCATAAGAAAACTCTACGTTTCTAGGGTCAATATTTACGTGAACATTACTCATAATATGCACTTGTATTGATTTCAAACACAGTGCAAAGAATTAATCAATGATTGAGAAGAAGAGAAGTTAGTTTCAACGGTCATAAATTAGATATTTTTAAAAAAAATCTGAGTATTGCAGTAGAATAAATTGTTAGTACAGCTGAAACATGCTAAGCATTAATGCGATGAAAAAACAGAGGTGAGTACAATCCAACTGAGGATAAGCAATGAGGAAGGAGGGAAGGAAAGATACCTGGCGGATATCTTTTCGAACTACTGAAGCAGGGTGACTTAGGCCTCTGCAAGAACTGACTGACTGGGGCGAAATCATGCTATTGTCCATACCAAGTTGCATCATCCTAGAGAGAGAGAATCAGAGATGCACTGGATGCAGTACTCTACCAGCTCGTCGGAACACAGCTGGATTCAAGAGAGGCAAATCATGTGCTGACCAAGCTGCAACTCTACGCATCAGTATCACAGAACAAAGCACAGAATGGTATTCAACCATCATCTTCATCAACTTCGAATAGACCGTCGACAGACAGACAGAGTTGACCAAGAAGTAATTTAGAAACTACTTCTAGGCTAACACGTGCAGTGCCCAAGTCTTTATCAACCTGATTCATCAGCTGGCTATATGATAACGCCATGTGTCAGGTGATCCACAACGGGAAACTCATCGAAGCCTGACTTTTAAATGAACACAGGAGTAAGATAATCCTGGCTGACCATAATCGCTGATGATATTCTTAAGTGTGCTGGATTGGAATATGCGTCAGACTGTGCGTCTGGGAGCGATAATACAGGAAAGCGTTTGGCTGGTCAGAAGACACTAGAAGATCTGAATTTCGTAGAAGATTTATGTGTAATATCAAACAAAGTCGAAGACTTACAGGAAGGCAGAAACCCACAACCTGGCTGGAGAAAAAACAAGGACGGTATTTAGGCGAACATAGGTGAAACGGAGGCGATGAAGATAACCAACAACAACAACCAAGGACAACAACAGCAAGCTTCAATTACCATCAGCGGGAGAAATTTAAAAGAGGTTACTTCCTTCTTTCACTTATCTAAGCGAAATGGTTTCAATGACAGGTGACAGCACAGAAGAGGATGCCAAAACTAACCAGAATCGGGAAGGCAAGAGAGACATTCACCACTCTGAGACCAGTTTGGAAATCTGCCACACCCAGCATATGCAACGAAATTCGGATTATCAACATCACTATTAAGACAGTTAGTTCTTCTATATGGATCAGGAAATTGGCATGTGCGTCATGAAGGGCATTTCCAACAGGTGGGTGCAAACTTTCATCAGCAGGTGCTTTCATTGGCTGCATACTGAAGATCAGATGGGCGGTTAGAAGGGACCAGGCTGTGGGAAGGAAACAATTGGGGATGTATCACTCAACAAACATTCCAAAGAAAATGGATATGGATTAGGGACACACTGCTGGATACCGTTGAAGGATATTGCGTACCAGTCGACTGATGAAGAGGAACCGATATAGGTAAAGATGAGTTGTGAATTTGTCCAAGTGTTGTATGTAGCAGATTGTGTGATGTCCAACTGAGCAGAAGAGAGGATGGTTCACTCAAGGGAGATGGAGATCTATGGAAAACCCACATCTGTAGGACAATATACACATTTCTTCAGTTTCGTACCAAACCGATAGAAAATCAAATTGGTCATATACCTCAATAATAGAGGAAGAAGGATGTGTACAGATGACTTCCTAGAAAATGAATTAGGACACATGCACCTAGAATACGCTGGTCCGAATGGGTTATCCTAGTAGATTTGTAAGGAGATACGTGAACTCCAGGTATAAACACCAGAGAGACAGACAACAGTTAGAAAGAAACAACTGAAGCTGCAATTCAATGGGTATGTGGCTAGTAAATTCCTACATCTGAGATTATCGACAGCAATAAAATGGACTTATACTGCTGCCACCCTTTGTTTGTCATTTTCCACCTGCCAACCAATTATGATTATCCAAGCGACAGCCAAGCTGTCTAACTAGCTGTGTCACTTCTATGTGTATCTACAAACTTACCTGCTCCTGCGGAGAAATCTACATAGGGCGAGCAACTAGACAGCCCAACAAATGTACTAATGAACGTCTTTCTTCATAGTTAGGAATGGACCATGAAAAACCTATAAGAAGTTCTATTTTATCTCATTTGATTTACGATAGTGGTCACTAAGTGGACAGAAGTAGTGTGCCTTCAAAGTTATCTATCCCACATTCTATCAAACCTTACGAAAGGAATCCTTTTACATATAGTCGAAGCTATGGGAATTAATTCGAGAGAACAATCCCAGTGTCTTTGCATACAACAAAAGAAGTTTGTTCTACCTTTGTCTTTTCCTTGCTTGGCCTAGGTAAAGTCTAATTAGAAAACCTCCCATCCTTTCTTATTTTCCATTGCCTTCCTTCTTTTACAATATTTATGTAACATATAATTATCTGTCCACTTCACCTTTACTATTACGCAACTTTTAAGATTTGACCTTCGTTATTCTTATCGCCACATGCATCATTTTGTTACCATTGTAATCATCGTTATTACTGACGTTCAAAACATTTAACACATTATTATTATTTGATCCACAAACTCACCGTCATTGGTTAAATTCTGTTTTATAAACAAATCTGTGTAAATTAGAGCAAAGCCTGAAGATCTAATTGAAAATAACAATACAGTTCTCTTATATTTCTGGTTCTGATATTAATAATAGGAATATTTAAGGACCTCATCTTTTGACCTTTCAAGTACTGCTCTCAGGTGAATTTTCCTTTGTAATTCAGGTAAAATAATGTTGAATTGTTAAGAAATAACAAAACAATGAGTTCTGTGACAAATGTATTTCAACAATTTTTACTGATATTGACAGATCAACATAGAAAACTGACTGGGTACTTTTTTACAACCGCATTTTCACGCTCTCCTCTATTACGAGTTACTGGTCGATTTCATTGATGCTTTTTACAAAACACAAAATAACTGAGCCAGCAAAGAATATTCTTTTTGATAAATTCCTCCTCTTCTGGCTCTACAATTATATATGCATGTTTATATGCATAGAATATTCTGAAATAGTAGTCAATAATAATATTAGTGTTTTTTTAAAATAATATCGATTTGTAAAGTAAGATCACAATGGAATTACAGTTAATTAAAGATGCTTAAATAATAATAATAATAATTTGCTTTATTCCAAAACAGTACTTGTGATACAGAATGGAATTCTCAACATTTTTACTACAGTACTGCATCCAGTTAGTACATTATCAATAAATAGAATTCTACATAGATTAAGGGTAATCTCAGTTAGTTTTGACAACAACATATTAGCATGTCGGTAGCAAAGTCAAAAATTGAACAGAGTGTTTGAAGGTGTTAGAGAGGTAGATGCTAGCATATTTACTGGCGTAAGCGGTAGCAAAAAGTTCCAGATAAACAGAGTGTGAAAAAACGAAGAAGAATGTCTTAAATAGAGTTTGTAAGGAAGAGAGAAACATAGCAGCACATAACAACAACAAAAAAGAGAAAGGGAAAAGAAAGAAAAACGTTGTATCTGTAGATTATATGAGTTGGAAAGACGAAGTCCAGTTGTTCTACTGACTACTTAATAAGTTATAGGTATCACGTTTTATGCTTTCTTTATCACACAGAACACGAGCTTATGAGGGTATGGTTGAGTTTTTGTACTTGCTAGTGCGAGCATATAGTTTTCTATATAGGCTTCTGGTTTTACCTGATGAGATGCAAGGGGAGAGTTGTGAGTGAAGAGGGTGGTGTGAGTTACATAAAATGGATTCGGCCCATTTTTCACATGAGTTCATGTGCCTGTCGACCAGAATATTAACAAGCTGGTTAAGTGGCACGTTGCTTACCCTGCTGACAACCTTTAACATCCTGCGTAATATGTTATAGTCTTTCTTCAGTAGCCCGGGAAAAACTAAGCCCGGGGAACAATAGAGAATAATAGGCAGAATGAGAGAGTTGACGAATTGTAGGAGTAAGGGTTGGGGGGTTATACCAGAATGTGTTAACTTCTTGATGTAGAAGGTAAGACGGAATATTTTCTTAGAAATCGCTAAGATATGAGACGACCAGGATAGAACAGCAGATAGAATGACGCCTTGGTATTTAATTTCCGACTTGGTTTCTATTTCAGTGCCGTCAATGTTGCACACCTCGTGAGAGCCAACCAGTTTGTTTAGGTCAGATTTATGCCTGAAGGTGAAATTGACTGTTTGATATTTAGAGGGATTTAAGGTTACACCATTTTCCTTGGACCACTGGCTGATTTCTGATAAGAAGCCATTTAGTTTGGAGCAGTCACTTTGACATTTGACAGGCAAAGATACTGTCAGGTCGTCAGCATATTTAACAAGATTAATGTCATTTGAAGATGTTAAGTCAAGTAGAAAGAGAGAAAAGAGAAGTGGGGAGAGTACAGCATCTCGGGGGACACCACCTTCACTGAGCACAGCAGAGAAGGATTTACCATTCTATACACTGTACTGCATTCTGTTTGAGAAGTAGGAATGCAACCAGTTTGTGACCCAGGACTCAGTTTATATATATATATATATATATATCAGAATAACGATAATTAAAATGTTATAAGGGGTAGAGTCGAAGTGGATTAATTACAAAATTAATAAAGATTGTTTTATAAGTGAATTGATATCAAAATTTCTTTTTAAATGTCAAGTGTTGTCTAAAAATTTTAAAATTAGAAGTACCATTAGGATAAGAATGAAGATGTGAAGTGAAGTGGAAAGAATTCAAGTGGTAAAGTAAAATAAAATAAAAACTAGAAAGAACATTACTATGACCAAGGTAAAGAAAGGGGTTTGACAAAACGTTCAGCTACACGTTTTTGGAGATTACGCTGACAGCGTCCAATATAACCAGCTCCACAGGAGCAGGTAAAAGAGAAAATACACACAGATGTGGACATAAGCGGTAATCTATCCTTGACACATTGTCTAATCATATTTCGGCTGGTAAAAACTATTTGCAAGTCAGCTGCAGGAAGAGTACGTTTAATACATTTAGATAAACGATTTTTAATCATTTCAGAAACGGTGTCACCTTTGAATGCCCGACTCATAAACAGTTTTTTGTTTGGCACTGTGATTTGTCTAGGGGCGGATTCTTTCTTGACGTTACGTTCAATAAACCTTGTAGGATAACCATTGTTAAGGAGATTTGATCGAAGGTCATATAGTTCACTATCGATTGTCTCTGTAGAGCAGATTTTACGAATTCTGGAGCATAAGGAATGAATAAGATTTCTCTTTCTCCCTAACGGTACCCAACTGTTGAAGTTAGTGTACTGCCCAGTGAATGTTGGCTTTCGGTAAATCGCCCTTAACAGCGTTCCATTCTCTCTTCCATCTAGCTTAACGTCAAGGAAGTGAAACGAGGAATTCGACTCTTCTTCGACCATGAAAAGTAAAGATGAGTGAGAGCCATTAAATGTTCCAAGAAGTTCGGCAGTTGAAGAGTTTTCTTCACAGACAATGAAGGTATTATCCATATATCTTTTATACATAAACAAACTCTCGATGGTTTCCTTTAGTGGGCGGTTCTCTAAGCTTGCCATGAAAACGTCCGGTCCTAAAGTGTTCAGTGTTCATCTCAATAATAGTTGTTTAAGATATTCAGTTGGTAAGCCGATGTTCATGCTATTTAAATCAATATACTCGCATAGATACCAGATAGTGTCTACTAGTGGTACATTTGTGAACAATGAAAAAACATCTAACGAAATCATATGCTTACCGGTCATCAACACAACTGACAAAGTCAAAAGTGTCGGAAAGACTATGTTTACATAGATTTAATCTAACTGGTTCAAGAATTTCCGATAACTCTTCTTCGACCGTTTTGTCAAACCCCTTTCTTTACCTTGGTCATAGTAATGTTCTTTCTAGTTTTTACTTTATTTTATTTTACCACTTGAATTCTTTCCACTTCACTTCACATCTTCATTCTTATCGTAATCGTACTTCTAATTTTAAAACTTTTAGACAACACTTGACATTTTTTTTAAAGTTTTTGATTTCAATTCACTTATAAAACAATCATTAATGATTTTGTAATTCATCCACTTCAACTCTACCCTTTATAACATTTTCATTATCGTTATTCTTATCACATATATGTATATTGACTGAGCAGTTATTTAGTGCCACTTAATAACCTTTTCTGTAATATAAATACGACTGTACAGCTTGAAAATGAAGTCGTTGAAAAGAAATTTCTTCGCTGAACAAAAAAACTGTGTTTTTACTTATGAATAAATGGGTATTTTTCGCGATATATACAAGATACCAATGTAACGAACACAAATATGATCTCTCTCGTGACACTGAGTCATTACTTACCAATGTTGCACTCACAGAAACTGTCTGTCATATTTATCAATGTATAGACGAAAACCAGCTGAACATCGAATTACCGACGAGTTGTTTAAAAGAACTACTACTGAGATGTACACTTAGTGTAGAATTCACATTCAACGATGTTATTTACAAACAACGAGATGGGATCGCAGTGGGATCTCCACTGGGCCCAATGCTAGCAGACTGCTTCATGGAGAACCTCGAGAACCGCCCACTCAAATCGACTATTGATAATTCCAAATTGTATGCTAAATATTTGGACGACATATTTATTATTTGTGATGATGGTAACGATCTTAATCAGTTACTACAAATATTCAACAAATGCCATTCAGCTACAAAGTTCACTCTTGAAATTGATAACGAATCTAAAATTCCTTTTCTTGATGTTGAACTTACAAGGAGAGCTGTCGGAACTGTAAGAAGGTTCATGCATGGGAAACTCACATGGAATGGCCAAATGACAAGCTTCTACAGCTGGGTACCAATCAGTCGAAAAAGAAACCTGATTAAATTCCTTGCCAATCGCCTCCGACGCATCTGCAGCTCTGATACCCTGCAAGAAGAACTACACTTCCTAAAAGAAATCTTCATACAAAACGGTTATCCACCAAGATTCATAGACAAAAACATCAAGCAGAAAATCCAAAAGCAAGAGACACCATCCGTGCCAAAAAAGATAATTTATATGAACCTCGACTTCAAAGGTGACCTACTCAGTGATTTCCTTAGCAGGAGAATTTCCACTTCTTTAAGAAGAACTTCCTTTGCGGCAACATTGAGAGTAGTATTCTCTAGTCGCCCGCTGATCTGCAGAATCCCAAAGGACAAGATCCCGCACTTGACCACTTCTATGTGTATATATCAGTTCACCTGTTGCTGTGGAGCCAGGTATATCAGTCGTTCGATGCGCATCCTGTCAAAAAGGGTCAAAGAACACTATCCAGCGTGGCTGCAGAAAGGAAGTAGTGGCCATATAAGGAGTGCAGTAATCGAACATCTCATCAACACTGGTCTTTCCATCTCAACAAACGCCTCTTTCAAAGTAATCTACACAGTGGAGAACAACCCACCAAAGACAGTACGTTTCTGTCTTCTTTGTATTGCAGAAGCCCTAGCCATTCAGTTGGAAGAACCAGAACTGTGCACACAAAAGAAAGTTATTCAACCACTTCTACTATCATGGTAAGAACTCTGTTGATTTGACTTAACTTTTGCTTGTCTGCGTATTTTTCTAACTACTTAAAACTCTTACGTAATTCCGCAGGTCATTTTGTTTCCATGTGCGCTCTGAGCACAACTCTTTCATCAAACTGTTCATTTTATTACGTAACTTCTCTTTAACAATCGTTTGTTACTACCCTCTTATATCAACATCCAATTCATCTGAACTTACTGATTGTATTTTCGTTTGTCAAATTTAATGTATACACACATACAAAACAACCATATACAGTATTTGCGATTGTACAGCTATGAAAATGAATTCACCGCCGAAAAGAGACTCTGCTGAACTACTGGTTTTCTGTTTATTAATTTTCGAATGGGGATTTTTCATGAATTAAACTAATTAGTCATCTCAACTCACTGAACAAATCTCAGTCTTATAAACTGTAACAGCTTTTGATTTTTGAGTTACTATGTGAACCTACAAGCTAAAACTGTTTGTTATTTTTTTTTTCTGTTTTCTGTTTTATCCGTCCCCTACCTGTTTTCTACTTTGAAAGTGAATAAATTGATGATGAAAACTTAAACTAAAAATTGTAATGCTTTCATTTTGGATGCGTCAATTTTATAGTATTTCTTTCTTCTCTACTACCACTTAAACATTAAAGTATGTTATTATCATTTATATAACCATTGTAATTTCAGGTAGTCCGCAGCTGATTGGAACCTGCGAAATAGAATGATATATATAATTTTATACTGCCAATTTCGTCTTCCTTTCCTTATCGAAATTTATCAAGGGAACCAAATATATGAAGTTTCTTACATAAATAACCAGGGAGTACTGGACAGCTGTTTCATCCTAGTTCGGGAATCTTCGGCAGTACGCACCCACTGTGATTCGAACCCAGGACCTTCCGGTTACAAGGCTAGCTAGCTCGTATACCATTCAGCCACTGGGACCCGACTCCTCAATGGCCAGCCCATGAATTCTAACTTCTACCAATTCGTGATTTAGCGCGACCCTAATCACTGTCGTTGGTGGGACATCCATCCTCACACGTGACATCTGGTTGGACCTCACTGGTCATGACTTCTCCGTGATCAACTCGTAAAAACATAACTAACCCTTACAAACCAAACTATAGAAAATTAATCTGATGCTCGCTAATGAATTGCTACAGGATGGAGCCTCCTGGAGTCCTATTGAGAAGTCTAACTGGGTCAACCTGCAGGGTCCTTCAACCTACCTACAGAGCTTTTTCCTGAGTGAGTTTGTAGGTTGAATGCCACTATAATTCCTGCTTTATTGAGAATCCTACCTAGGGTCTCAGATGTCCCGTCCTTATGTGGTATAACAGTAGATGCCTCATATTTTCTCTTTTATTTATGTTATCGTTATTAGTTTCCCCATTACTTTTATTTTCCTTTTGACATTTTCTCATCTTCCAAATGAATTTTATAGGATATTTGATTATTTAAGACCAACACTTCGTCTTCTGTCTGTTTCATTTCATCATTTAGGTCTTTTCTTGTACTACTTAGTGTTATTGCTTGGTTTGTTAGACAGACAATTAATAAAGCCTGCCTTCACAGATAGATAACGGATAAGATGAATTAAAAGTCTAAATATCTATTAGCAGAATGCATTCACCTTTTTGTAAACGCTAGTGTGCAGCTTACCTTCTTCTATTCGTTTTATTTTACGATCTAACATTATAGCTAATGCTCCTTGTTCATTTTCCGATTCAAATGTGAATTTTATTCCCTTTACTAGTGAGTTTATATATATGTGTGTCAAGAAGCTAAAGATATGTTCTGTTTTTAACACTGTGAGTGAAGGCGTCATCCACATATTTCCAACATATCTTTAGATTAAACTCTTTGATATTTTTCGACATATTGTATGAGTGATTTCCGCTCAACCAACTAGAGTAGAATAGAAAGACAATTAATTGAAAAAAACATGGTTACCTTGACAATTTTTGATCGCACAATGTCTAATGATGACACAAAGTTTTCTACAACTGGAATATTTAAAAAAAAATAAAACATTTT
>OX235276.1:21033232-21094079 GCA_944472155.2 Trichobilharzia szidati | reverse complement strand
AGTACCTACCAGTCGCCAGGGTTGGAACCCAGAACTTTCCGGTTACAAAAGCAAGCTAGCTGGTTCACCATTCAACCACTGGTATCCGACCCAATGACCAGTCCATAAATTCTGGCTTCTAGGAATTCGTGCTTTCAGCGCTACCACCATCTAGTGTCAACGGTAGGTGATTCTCACATCCTCACTCCTGACTGGATAAACCCTACTGGTCACAACTTCTCACTAGAACTCCAGGCAACTTTTGTCCTATAGCCAGTGGGTGTGTACTGTCAATGGATCCCGAAATAGTAGGAAACAATTGTCCAGTACTACTTGGCTGGTTTTCTATAGTTCTCTAACTGATATCAATCCGTGGTTTACCATGAAAGAAATAGAAACCCTACAAAATAATTCTTGAAACTTAATCCCTTTATGTCGCGAATAAGTTGAACAGTGTAATCTCTGATCTCTGAGGCATGAGAATTTCTCCTGTGATGTAATAAAGAACACAGCAGTCAGTCAGCGAGAATCAGAAAGGCAAAACAGACGACCTTCATCATTCTGGAATCAGTTTGGAAATCTGTCACAACCAGCATAAGCAACGGAAATTAGATTCTATTCAGCATCCATGTTAAGACAGTCACTTCTTCTGTGTGGATCAGAAACTTGACGTGTGCATCATGGAAAGCATTTTCAACAAGCAACCACAATCTTGCATCAACAGCTGCTTTCATTGACTGTTTACTGAAGGTGAGATGGTTGGTGGGAAGGGATTAACAAGAGGAGACGAGAGTGTGAGAACGAAGCAATTGGGGATGTATAGCTGAACAAATGTTCGGAAGAGAATGGATATGTATTGATCACACGCTGAGGATAGCATTGGCGGACATCATGAGCGAGGGTTAGTTAAATTTGGGCGTGTATCTGTAGGTAACATCGAGGAGATCTTGTTGGGAGAAAATTAGAGCTTACGGTCAATCAATGAGCCGGCTAAATGCTACTGAAAGGAACACGATGAAATGGAGATGCTCTAATGAGACTGTATGTCCCATTAGGGATCCAAGGAGGTGGTGACAATAATAATATGTGTGTTTATCAATTCCTGTGCTCCTGTGGAGCTAGGTATATCGGTCGTTTGACTCGAGTTTTGTCCAAGAGGGTGCATCAACACTATCCTGTATGGTGGATACGAAGAGCTGGAAGTGAAGCAATAAGAAGCGTGATCATTGAACATCTGGTTGATAATGATCACCCTATCTCTATAGCCTCCGCCTTTAAAGTTATCTAAAACGCGAAAAGTAATTTACCGAAATCACTATATATCCGATTCATCTGTATTGCTGAAACCATCTTTGGCCATCGAAATAGAGAAGCCAGATCTCTGTTTACAGAAAAAGTTCGTCCAACCCCTCCAATTTTCATGGTCTTAATCCCTCTATCCTAAAGTATGGTAATCCGCAGTCATATTTTGGCTCTACCAATTTTTCATTTTTTCATTTTGTCCATTCAATTTGTATTCTCTTCCTTCATTACGTCAATTTTTACTATTACTATTCTCACTTTGAACTGTTCGCGGTATTATTTCACTTGTTCCACTTGTCATTCTAAATCAATTCTTTTTTACAACGTTAAACTCTATGCTATCAAATTTCACATGGTATTACGTAACGATTTTATTTTATTCGATTTGTCTACTAATCCTATAATTGCACACCCTTTTTCAAGTTCTATCCATCCTATGAATTATTCTATATATGACATTAATTTGCTTTGCCACTAGAAATTTAACTACGATTATAATCACAAACATTTTAGTTTTAATTGCATTTCATATTATCATTATTATTTTATGCATTCACACCTATGATTTAATTTCCTCACCGGATGTAACTTCTTAAAAACCATATATATACGAGTATGTTATTCAAACTACCAAACAAAGGAGACTTAAGTCAATGCAAGAACTGGCGCGGAATTATGCTCTTGTCCATCCCAAGCAAAATACTAAGCCGCATCATCCTGGAAAGGATCAAACAAGCCCTGGATGAAAAACTTCGACCGGAACAGGCTGGATTCAGGAGAAACAAGTCATGTATTGATCAAATCGCCACACTACGGATCATCATTGAACAAAGTTTGGAATGGCAGTCACCTCTCTATCTCAACTTCATCGACTTTGAAAAGGCCTTCGACAGCGTCGATCGAGAGCTGATTTGGCAACTACTTCGGTACTGCCAAGGGGTGTCGCCGACAATTATACATCTCATCCAACAGTTGTATGACAACGCTGCATGCCAAGTAATCCACAACGGGAAGCTCACGGAATCCTTCGAAGTGAAGACAGGAGTAAGACAGGGTTGCCTACTATCGCCAATGATTTTCCTGATTGCAGTACATTGGATAATGCAACAAACAGCGGGCAATGAGGAAACAGGCATAAAATGGACACACACAAAAAAGTTGGAGGATCTGGACTTCGCCGATGACATATGTCTGATTTCCTACAAACTGGAAGATATGCAAGTGAAAAGTAACAAGTTGGCAGAAGAAGCATCAAAGATAGGACTCCAGGTGAACATAGAGAAAACGGAGGTGATGAAGATTCCTGGCCAACACCAACAGCCACAGCAACAACAACAGACAGCAATCAGCATAAATGGAAGGAACCTGAAAGAAACTACCTCCTTTACCTACTTGGGAAGCATTGTTTCAACTACAGGCGGAACTGACGAGGATATCAAAGCAAGGATCGGGAAAGCAAGGCAAGCTTTCATTACTCTCAAGTCTGTGTGGAGGTCAACAACATTCAGCGTCAAAAATAAGATCGGGATTTTCAACTCCAATGTGAAGTCAGTACTACTATACGGATCAGAGACTTGGCGTGTCACAAAGAGCACCTCAAACAAGCTACAGACCTTCATTAACAGATGTCTTCGCTCAATACTCAAGATCAGATGGCCGGAAAGGATCAGCAACAAAGATCTCTGGGAGCGAACCAACCAGGAACCGATTGTGAAACAAATATGCAGGAAGAAATGGAGATGGATTGGCCACACTCTGAGGAAACCAGCAAGTGACGTCACTAGACAAGCCATCGCTCGAGTGGAACCCGAAAGGGAAGCGACGAGTTGGTCGTCCAACGGTGACCTGGAGGAGATCATGTGAAGAGGAAATGAAAACGTGTGGGCAGACTTGGAGCCAGGTGAAGACTCTAGCAGAGAACCGGACGCAATGGAGACGCATGGCTGAAGCCCTATGTTCCTCTAGGAACTAAAGGAAATAATAATAGTAATAAATAATACGAGTATGCAGCTTGATAATATATTCGTTGAAAAGAGTCTCCTCGCTGAATCACTTGTTTTGATTTAACAATAATAATAATAATAAGTGACTCAGCAAAAAGATCTGTTTCAATAACTTCACTTCGATCCAGCAAAGCCATTTACTGGTTTATTTATATACAATATTAATTGATGAAAAGGTTGGAACAGTCAAAAGATCTAATCTAGAGAGCATGTCATTACTTTGGGTCAGGCATCTTCAGAGGACGCCTCACTTAGGGTCATATATATAAAGTAATATCAAGCCACTGAAAATGACTTAGCTTACAACATTTTCTTCATGCAGCATCAGCTTTAGTAATTTAATTCATAAGGAAAAATCACCATCTTCGTGTTTTCAGAAAGGTTTTATCCAGCCTTTATGACCACAATTTACCGCAATTTCCAGCAAATGTCATCGATAAATAACCTGCCCTCTTACCTGACTTGGTGTATCCCATTGTTCATTACTGACCTACATATTCTGAACAGATTTTCACATCAAATAATGTCGGTTTTTTTTTTTTAATAAAGCAGATTCTATAAAACACAAAATATTCAAGCAAAGAATATTCTTTTCGATAAATTCCTCTTCCACGCTCTACAATTATACATATGTTTATATACACAGAATATTTTAAATTAGTAGTTAATAACAATATTAGCGTTTTTTTTAAATAATATCGATTTGTAAAGTATGGTCAATGCAATTACAGTTCATTAAAGATGTTTAAATTATAATAATAATAAAGATATAATAGCGAATAGAATATCAACTAAAATTAGGGAAATTTCACAAAAATTCTGGATTATTTAAACCTGGATGGCCAAGGTAATGATAAAGACAGAACTAACTTCTTTTGGGTGCATAAATTAAGCTTATTAATATGAATCCCCACAGCCTCAGCAGTATTTAGTAGTCGAACTCTTAAAGAGAAATTGAGATTCGTAGGTATGCGGCAAATGACCCTGAAAGCATGATTAACGTCAATCTTGTGTTCTGTCTCCACAAGATTAGCCACAATTGCGCTGCGAATAGATTTTGTTTGACCTTTGCTTAACCAGGCAGGGTGATGTTCGGAAATTCGACGCGAAACACGCCTAATTGTACGACCTATGCAACTAAGTGGCTCCACAGGAGCAGTTAAATTGGTATATACACATGGAAGAGGCGAAATTAGGCAGTTTGTCTTTTATTCCCGAACGCAGAAGAGGAGTGGTTTTAAAAATACAGCGTAATTGAGCAGCAGGGAATGCTCTTTTTACCGCATTTCTAAAACGATATGTTAGTATCTCACTTGTGTTATCTCCTAGGAACTGTATCTGTAAGAACAAGGCCTTTTTTGGAACAAAACAGCCCAAATTACCAACAGTTCCAATATATATATATATATATAATTGTAGAGCGTGGAAGAGGAATTTATCGAAAAGAATATTCATTGCTCCATTATTTTGTGTTTTATAAAGCAGATTCTGTAACTAACCGAGGTAAGTTGATGAACTGCTGAACACTATGGAAGAAATAAATGAATGTTTCATGCTACTTTGTTAAACTTTTCAGCAATACGAAACCATTACCTAGCAACAAAAGAATAATATAATTTGCAAAATACCTTGCGATAACAGTGAGTGAGGTCAACTACATAGGTCAAACTGGTAGATCGGGTGTAATCAGATTGTCGGAACATAAAAATTTAACTAAGGTTAGAATGATTGATCCCCCGAAGATAAATAATTTAGAAAACAACTCAGCGATTGCACTGCATGCATTAACACACAACCACACAATAGGGTGGGAGAGGGTTAGGATTCTAAGAAGTAATCTAGGTAGGTGGAGAGCGAGATTGATTACTGAATCTTGCCTGGTTCATCGGGTCTACAACTAACACATGCGATAGAAGTGACTCAACGCAAATACCGGAGATATGCACGGAAGATATTATTCCCAGTCAGTTTACAGAATAATAAGTAACGTTAAAATGTATTCAATTCACACTATAACTTTCTAACGATTTATTTATTTTACTGTAAAAAATATCTTATTTCCCATCTGACTGTATTTGATTGATAACACTCATATTATTATTATTTCTGAATGTACATTATCCCATATTGATTTTTATTTAAATGTCTAATCATCAATTCCACTCATGTATATAAATGAAGGAAAAAAGTTGTGTGTTTGAGTGACTTGATATGATTATGAGTGGCAATAGTTTGTGCTCGAAACGTTGTCATCAGTAAATATTACTGAATGACCACATTGTGTGATTTATCAAAATAAAATTTTATCCGTAATGCAGTTAGAACTCAGGACTATCAGATTTCCAAGGGAAGTCAGATTCGTGGTGAACCGGAACAACGGCCAGAAACGAATTGTCTGTAATTACCAGTCTATGTGTTATTTATTCACACAGAGCACACAACCCCTCATTCCGGTAGCTGATTAACTATGCGTCCTTTATAATTAACTATCTTAGAGATCATTCATCCAATCTACGCTAGGATAAGAAATATCTGTAGGTCTGATTTCGTTAACTCACGAGAGATAAGCAGTTCAGACTGGCCACTGACTCACTTCCAAAGAAAACTTTATTCATGAACTTGGAATTTGGAGGTGATCAAGCTTCAGATATGCTCAAAAACCGTCTCTCTAAATCAGTGAGTAAGACGTTGTTTGCAGCAAAATTACAAATGACGTTCACCAGCAGCAAGCTATTCTCCATTTCCGTAAAAGACAAGCTCCTTCGTCTGAAGGCCTCCATGTGCATCTATCAATTCGCGTGTTCTTGTGGAGCAAGGTACACTGACCGTAGCTAGAGAACGTTGCTTTCCATAAGGACAGGAGAGCATATTCCAGCAGCATGGTTTTACAGGGGAGAAAGAAAGTGTGTACGAAGCTCTATTATAGAACACTTGATCGACTTCTGTCACTCTACCAACCCTAACCATGATTTTAAAATCATCATCTATCGAATCCATGCTAACTTGCCGGCCATGTTTTCTTCGTTATAAACTTCTAAAGACAGCGAAGGTCTTGGACATTCATGACTTTTAGCCAGCTAGACCTTTGTGTACAAAAGAAGTATGTACAATCCCTACTTCTGCCTTGGCCGTAGAGGGATAGACATTTGTTTTACTTATTTATTGAATCTTTGCCCTTTTCCTCATTACTACGATTATTATTATCATTATTATTACTGTTCTCACTGAGTTCTTTCCCCTTGTCCGACTTGTCATTTTAAATCCCTTTTTTTCAATATTGAATTCTATCCTGTCAAATTTCACACCATATTATGTAACATTTTATATTCATCTATTAATCCTATAATTATGTACCCCTTTCCAAAAACATCTATACACCTTATGTATTATTCTATATATATATATATATATATTCTATATATATGTTTTGCCACTTGACGTTAAACTATGATTATAATCACAAATATTTTAATTGCATTTTATACTACTGCTATTATTTCATGTATTCACATCTTTGATCTGATTCCCTCATCTGATATAATTTCTTAAAAACAATATTTATACGACTGTACAGCTTGATTATAAATTTGTTCTTGAAAAAAGTCTCTTCGCTGAATATTGTGTTCTTAATATTGCAATAATGGGAATTATTAATTAATTCTCTTTTTTATTTATTTTATTTATTTTGATTACAGCTTGATTCCACACCGTATTTTCAGTACAAGTATGGAAATTTCAGCATGGATATCGGTAGCCCAAATTTACAGGCCGACCATAGATATCGGGTGTGCGTCTGCAGGGGATCGAACCCCGGACCATGTGCATGGTCGGCGAGAGTCCTAACCACTGTGCCACCGACGCACACAAATAAAGGGAGGACCGTGAGGCCTCCCCACTGACAAAAACTACACGCCCGAGCGCACCCGATTAGGGTCCGTCGCGAGTTTCAACCCACCGAGGTGCAATGGTGAGCCTCCACCCGGGGTCAGAGCATTCTTGATCACCCTGAACCCGGCGCCAGGTAGAAACGGATTTCGTAAAAATCTATTAAGAAGTTCTTACCGAGGACTAAATCAGTAGGATTTAACAAACTCATGAAATCCCAATCGAAGCCATCATTCATACATCTTAATTATTTGGTCATATTTACTCCGATGCAATATACATAGTGGAGTGTCAATTATATCCCTGACTGTATCATAAGCAAACAGATCTTACCAATATATATGGATGATGCACTCATCCCTTGTAAATATAACTTAGGCAGTCTCGTGATAATGGCTTATTTCAACGAGGTAGATTCAGCTATCAGATTCTCATATGAAGCAGAATTTCAAGGGGGAATTGCTTTATTAGATTTACCTCTAATAGAAACAGTTAATTATAAATGTGAACAAGTGGACAAGCAGTCGATAAACATTGGAATCCATAATGAAATCCTAAAAGAATTGATATAAAGATGTACCATGAATGAAAACTTCAAATTTGACGGCACGCTTTACAGGCAAGTGGACGGGGTGGCGATGAGCTCCCCATTGGGTCCCATTCTGGCTGATTTCTTTCTAAGGAAGCTAGAAAATGGACCTCTGAACAACCTTATCAGTAAGCTCTCATTTTATTGCCAATATATGGATGACACCTTTATTCTTTGTGATAATGGTTCCGATAGGAGTACAATAATTACTGAATTCAATGAATTGCATTCGGCTATGAAATTCACGTGTGAAGAGGAATCCAAAGACAGAATTAATTGCCTTCCTGGATGTCCTCCTTACAAGAAAACCAGAAGGTAACATAAAAAGAAATTTGCATAGAAAAAGCACTTGGAGAGGACAATATACACACTTTCACAGCTTCGTTCCTCTCCAGTACAAAAGAAATTTAGTAAAGACCCTCAGTCACAGAGTTGGAGCTATGTGCTCAGATGAAGTAACTGAAGATGAATTAAGCACTTTATATGATACGTTGACTGGAAATGGTTATCCTGACAAATTTATCAAGAAACACATGACAAAGAAGGCGGAAAAGGATTACTCACTATCTGTAAACAGGAATCCTTTATATAGACGACTAAAATTCATGGGCGATATACCAAGCGAGATAATTACGAAGAAATTAAGAAAATCAGTTCAAAGAACTTTTAATGCCGACGGCGAACTACACGTCTTATTCTCTCTCTACACGACCGATGGTGCTACCTCGACTGAAAGATGAAGTACCTAGACTAGCTAGCCACTTCAAATTGTATCTACCAATTCAACTGCGCTTGTGGTGTGGCGAGTTATGTCGGCCGTTTCTCTAGGAACTTGATTTTTCGTGCTCACTCGAGAACATCTCCCACTATGGCTAAGTAAATGTGTAGTTAAAACTATTAACAGCTCGATATTAGACCATCTAGTGCAAACCGGTTACAAAGCCAGCCAGTGTGGAAGAATCCTTCTCTATAATATACCAGGTGCCTAACAAACTACCAAAATCGTCGAAGCACCGCAACCTCCAAACAGCAGAGGCTATTGCAATTCGCCTCAAACAACCAGTGCTCTCTGTTCAAAAGAAACAAGTCCAGCCCTTACTACTGCCCTGGCCGGCCTTCAGTAGAGACTATAAACTCATGAATTTGAAAAAATTATCTTCCCTAATTCTTCTGACATTCAGCTTATTTTATGTTGATGCTGTTCAGCTGTAATCTATCTATCTATTATTGATTCGATGTTATTTAAACAACATTAATGTCGTTCATAAGACTAATTCATTCTTCATTATAATGTATATATAATTGTAGAGCCTGATGATGAAGTTATCAGTGTTCATTCTTTATTAGATGTCCTTCTCACAAAAAGACCAAATGACAGTATATCGAGAAATATACATAGGAGAAGTATATGGACACGCCGATACAAACATTTCTATAGCTGTGTTCCTCTGTAGTACACAAAAGAAATTTGTTTTGTAAGCACTTTCTGTTACAGGATCATAGCTATGTGTTTAGACGATGTGATTGGAGATGAACTTAAGACTGTATATCACACGTTAACTGAGAATAAAGGCCCAGATAAGTTCGTCATGAAACATACATGACAAAGAAGGTTGAAAGGAAGTGTTCTGTTATGAGAATAGAACTTGTGCACTGTGGCTGTAGAGTATAATTCCATTATGGGTAAAATTTATTTTGATAAACTCTCACACAGTGTTATACAATGATATTCACTGATAACGACGTTTCGAGCACAATTTATTACTGCTCATAATCATATTATATCAAGGTACTCACACAACTTTCGAACGTCGTTTATATAATTCCATTACTTTTCATCGCTTCACTTGATTGGTAGCAGCATTCTCTAGATTTCCAGTATGAGTGATGAGTCATTCCTATTGCACGTGTTGGGTGTAGATTCGATGAACCAGGATTCAGTAATCAACCTCTCTCTCTCCACCCTTTTAACTATATTACTTTTTAGAATCCTAACTGTCTCTCACCCTATTGTGTAGTTGTGTGTTAATGCATGCAGTGCCATTGCTTCTGAGCTTTTTTCTAAATTACTTATCTTCGCGGGGTCGGTCATTCTAACCTTAGCCACTGAATTCTTATGTTCTAACAATCTGACTACTCCCGATCTACTAGTTTAACCTATGCAGCTGACCTGACTCACAGTCGTTGCAAGGTATTTTGTAAATTAAATTATTTTGTCTGATTAGTTCAATTCGATCCTTTAACCTGTCGCTTCTCGGCTGTCTGAGCTAATATCATGCGTAGAACTTGTGTCGCAAGTGTTTTTTATCTATGAACGAGAAGTCATTATATATGCGATTGCAATTCAAAGGCGACACACTAAGTAAAGTAAGAACCGACAAGTTGAGGAAATCATTTCGGAGAATTTTAAATCCTGACAAGCTAAGGCGTCGGTGGCACAGTGGTTACAACTCTCGCCGACCATGCACATGGTCCGGGGTTCGATCCCCTGCCGGCGCACACCCGATATCTGTGGTCGGCCTGAATTTGGGCTACCGATATCCATGCTGAAAATACCATACTTGTACTGAAAATACGGTGTGGCATCAAGCTGTAAATCAAAATAAAATAAAATACGGTGTGGAATCAAGCTGTAATCAAAAAATACAAAAAAGAATATTTTCCACACGATAGACTAAGATTTCGAAAGTCGAAGACAGAGTGCCTTGGTTAATAATAATAATATGCTTTATTCCAAAAACAGTACTTGTGATACAGAATGGAATTTTCAGCATTAATCACAATATTGCATCTAATTTCCTCAAATTATAAATAAAATTAACCACACAGAAAATTTTCCACATTTACAATAGGGGTAAATGTCAAAAAACATGCAGCATATAAAATGGAAATAATAGTAATGATAGCAGCTAAGGTAATGATAATAATACAAGTGGAAATTGCCATGGGCTTGTTTCACACAATATTGTCGATTCGGTATAGAAATCCTAGCATGTTTAAAAATATTGAATATAATTTTCTCTTTACATGATATGGTCAGGAGAAAAACAAAAATTACAGCAGTCATAGAGATAAGTTGGTGTTCGCAGTTATGAAATTGAAAACAAAGAATCAACAGGACCATAAATATAATAGAAATAATGAAAGTAAAACTTGAAGGTAAATAAAGATGGATGGAGGAGATTGTTTATTTACTAGATGCCCACTTATGCAAGATCAAAGTGAAAAATGAACGCTAAACTGCTGTTTCTCTTGTCTGGAACCGAGTTCATCGACAGTGTACCCGATTTGGCTCAACTCAGAGAATTGAGTCAGTCCCAATTTCCCGTATACTGACTATGTACTTGAGCAAAAACTTGTTATATATTGGGGCAAATTTGCATTTTTTAAATTTACGTCGTTCGAGGAGTGGAAATTTCAAATCGATGCTCTTCACAATACATGCGATGTGCTTGATACCATGCATAGCAATCAGGAAAGCAGTCGTAAATGCATGATGTCATATACTAGTAACTGATAGATTGATATGACAGCCTGGATACCATTGATATTAAATCACGCATTTGACTGAAGTTTGCATTATTAAAGGTTTGCTTCATACACTACTTATAAGTAGCTTAAATAATTAAACAAAACTTTGTAAACACCCCAAAGTAATCGTAATTCAAACGGTTATTCAAATACTGAAGGCTCTAAAGGTGCAGTTGGAGGGAGTGTGTTTTTTTACTCTGAAGATAATGGACAACAGAGGACGAACATATACTTGACTTGTGTGTGCTGTTCAACCAAGGGGCTGCATTCTTATTTCTCTGATAGAATGCAGTATACTGTATATAAAAGCAGACAACAAAATTGCAAATGAATGCTATTGTACAGCTCAGTGAATGAATTCGCCGAAAACAGTCTCTTCGCTGAACGCCTTCTTTTCTTCTATACCAAAGATTTTTCATTAGAATTATGAGTTTTAGACAACAAATTACGTGATGCAGAAAGCGTTAATAAGTTAGAAACCAAAATAAAATTGTTGAAATTGAAATTAGAAGACGGAATACTAAAAAGATCCATCTATAGAAGGTCAATATGGAAGGAACAACTAGCTAAATTTCACAGTTGTACGCATCTTTATACCAAACGTAACCTGATACGTTCACTGAGCCACAGAATACCCAAGGTAGAATCTGCAGCCCTGACACTGTGGAAGGGGAGCTGTATACTCTGGAAAGAATCATCCTCGAAAATCGCCACCCAGAACGTTTCATCGCAAAATCCCTGAAACCTAAACTACTAAAACAGACCACATTTTCTGCTTCCAGGAAACGTCTCTACCTGAATCTACAATTCAATGGAGACTCATCATCGACAGGAATACTAAGAAACCGCCCGCCTGTCCCGCTCACTGAAGAACACCTTCGTGGCTGAACACTTCAGATAACTTTCTCTATGAAACCAGTGATTCTCATGAACGTGAACTTGGATAAGCTACCACTGTTGGCTACCTCATCAATGTCCATCTACCAATTCACCTTACCCACAGTCAAAGTTTTATAAAAAAACAGAAAAGATCGTCTACCACCAACACAGCAGCTCTATCCTAGAACACCTGATCAATTGAATCAGGACACCAAGCAAACCGTGAGTTGAAGGAACTTCAAAATTATCTTAAATATATGTGAGAAACTCACTTAAATGATACGAAACAAACTTCTTCAAACAGAGCAGAAACAGCAATGGCGGCAATTCACATGTTAAATTCTGAACTCTGTATGCAAAAGAGGAAGTTTGTTCAGTCATTAGATCTACAATGGACCTGATCTACCTATCTTATCACCAAATAAGTAATTTTTGCTTCGTCTTTTTCTTTGTTGTTTGTTTCTTATTTGTATTATATTTTCTCTTCTCACTCAACCCCACCCATTATTCAATATCTACCCCTTATCACCACTGTTGTTAACTTGAGTTTCATTCAATTTTAAATTTAGTTGAGCTCTACTCAAACCCATCGATTAGATTACGTCACTCAACTTGCTTATTTAATCTTATTTTACTTTCCCACCGATTAACGGAATTTGTCATCTAAAGAGATTTACAATTCTAATGACACAATCTTTGGAGATATCCCTTTCGTTGATAAGACATTTCACCATATATACATGCGATTTTACAGCTTGAAAATGATATCACCGAAAAGACGGGTAACTCTTCGCTGGACGCTTTTTTATGTATCATATCGTGCTTAAACATTCCCTTACCAATATTGAAGTCATTTCTCCCTCTTTCTTCACTATCGACTATAATTCGTGTTATTAAAGATATTAGATTAAAGGCAATCGGCCAAACGAAGCCATCAACCTGGATTTCGTGTTTGTTGACTTTCACCCGTCGCTAAGGCATATCTACAACTTTGAAGGAACGCATACGCAGTCTGAGATTTGTTATATCACTAACCAAGTCGTTTGTCTTCTATCGTTACACACGGACGGTGTCGTATACATAATAGACACACGCATAGTGATGTATTGATTTTTCAATTGATCAACCTCTTCTATTTCTTTTGTATTATAAAGTTCACATGGTTGTGCCTGTTTTATCATTAATGTTATCATTATTACTAGAACTATTGAAGAGGTACACAAAGTTCACTAATTTAAATAAATAAAAATAACAATGATATTAATGATATTTAGTATCATAAGAAAACTCTACGTTTCTAGGGTCAACATTTACGTGAACATTACTCATAATATGCACTTATGTTGATTTTAACACAGTGCAAAGAATTAATCAATGATTGAGAAGAAGAAAAGTAAGTTTCAACGGTCATAATTTAGATATTTTTCTATGAAAACTGAGTAGTGCTGTAGAATTAATTCTTATTACAGTTGAAACATGCTAAGCATTAATGCGATGATAAAACAGAGGTGAGTGTAATGCAATTGAGGATAAGCAACGAGGTAGGAGGGAAGGAAGGAAAGGTACCTACTGGATATCTTGTCGAACTACTGAAGTAGGGTGACTTAAGCTTCTGGAAGAACTGACTGGTGTGAAATCATGCTATTGTCCATGCCAAGTTGCATCATCCTAGAGAGAGAATCAGAGATGCACTGGATGTAGAACTCTGACAGCTCGCCAGAGCATGCTGGATTCAGGAGAGGCAAATCTTGTGCTGACCAAGTCGCAACTCTACGCATCAGTATCACAGAACAAAGCACAAAATGGCAGTCAACCATCATCTTCATCAACTTCGAATAGGCCGTCGACAGACAGCGTTGACCAAGAAGCAATTTGGAAACTACTTCTTTATCAACTTGATTCATCAACTGGCTATATGACAACGCCACGTGTCAGGTGATCCACAACGGGAAACTCATCGAAGCCTGACTTTTATGTGAATACAGGAGTAAGACAATCCTAGCTGACCATAATCGCTGATGATATTCCTAATTGTGGTGGACTGGAATATGTGTCAGACTGTGCGTCTGGGAGTAAGAGAACAGATATGCGTTTGGCTGGTAAGAAGACTCTCGAAGATCTGGATTTCGTAGAAGATTTATGCGTAATATCAAACAAAGTCGAAGACTTACAGGAAGATGGAAACCAACAACCTAGCTGGAGAAAAAACAAAGACGGTATTTAGGTGAACATAGGTGAAACGGAGGCGATGAGGATAAGCAAACAACCAACGGTAACAACAGCAAGCTTCAGTCACTATCAGCGGGAGAAATTTAAAAGTGGTTACTTCCTTCTTTCACTTATCTAAGTGACATGGTTTCAACGACAGGTGACAGCACAGAGGAGGATGTCAAAACTAACCAGAATCAGGAAGGCAAGAGAGAAATTCACCACTCTGAGACCGGTTTGGAAATCTGCCACACCCAGCATATGCAACGAAACTCGGATTTTCAACACCAATGTTAAGACAGTCAGTTCTTCTATATGGATCAGGACATTGGCGAGTGCGTCATGAAAAGCATTTCCAACAGGTGGGTGCAAACTTTCATCAGCAAGTGCTTTCATTGGCTGCATACTGAAGATCAGATGGGCGATTAGAAGGGACCAGGCTGTGGGAAGGAAACAATCGGGGTTGTATCACTCAACAAACATTACAAAGAAAATGGATATGGATCAGGGACAAGCTATTGGATACCGATGAGGGACATCGCGTACCAGTCGACTGATGAAGAGGAACCGAAATAGGTAAAGATGAGTTGTGAATTTGTCCAAGTGTTGTATGTAGCAGATTGTGTGATGTCCGATTGAGCAGTAGAGAAGATGGTTCACTCAAGGGAGATGGAGATCTATGGAAAACCCACATCTGTAGGACAATATACACATTTCTTCAGTTTCGTACCAAACCGATATAAAATCAAATTGGTCATATGCCTCAATAATAGAGGAAGAAGGATGTGTACAAATGACTCCCTAGAAAATGAATTAGGACACATACATCTAGAATACGCTGGTTCAAATGGGTTATCCTAGTAGATTTGTAAGCAGACACGTGAACGCCAGGTATGAAGACCAGAGAGACAGACAACAGTTAAAAAGAAACAACTGAAGCTGCAATCCAATGGATATGTGGCTGGTAAATTCCTACATCTGAGATTATCGAGAGCAATCAAATGGATTTATACTGCTGCCACCCTTTGTTCGTCATTTTCCTTCTTCCGACCAATTATGATTATCAAAGCGAAAGTCAAGCTGTTTAGCTGGCTGTGGCACTTCTATGTATATCTACAAACTTACCTGCTCCTGCGGAGAAATGTATTTCAACAGTTTTTACTGATAAGGACAAATCAACGTAGAACACTGACCGGGTACTTTTTTACAACCCCGTTTTCATGCTCTCCTCTGTTACGAGTTACTGGTCGATTTTAGTGATGTTTTTTACAAAACACAAAATAATTGAGCAAAGAATATTCTTTTCGATAAATTCCTCTTCTGGCTCTACAATTATATACATATGTTTATATACATAGAATTTTCTAGAATAGTAGTCAATAACAATATTAGTGTTTTTTAAATAATATCGATTTGTAAAGTATGATCACAATGGAATTACAGTTCATTAAAGATGCTTAAATTATAATAATAATAACAATAATGGTAATAGTAATAATAATAATAATTTGCTTTATTCCAAAACAGTACTTGTGATACAGAATGGAATTCTCAACATTTCACTACAGTGTTGCATCCAGTTTGTACATTAACAATAAATAGAATTCTACATAGGTTAAGGAAATCTCAGTTCATTATGACAACAACATATTGGCATGTCGGTAGCAAAGTCAAAAATTGAACAGAGTGTTTGAAGGTGTTAGAGAGGTAGATGCTAGCATATTTACTGACGTAAGCGATAACAAAAAGTTCGAGATAAACATAGTGTGAAAGAACGAAGAAGAATGTCTTAAATAGACTTTGTAAGGAAGAGAGAAACATAGCAGCACATAACAACAACAAAAAAGAGAAAGGGAAAAGAAAGAAAAACGTTGTATCTGTAAATAATATGAGTTGGAAAGACGAGATCCAGTAGTTCTACTGACTATTTAATAAGTTATAGGTATCACGCCTAATATTTTCTTTATCGCACAGAACACGAGCCAAGTAGGGTATGATTGAGTTTTGTACTTGCTAGTGCGAGCATTTAGTTTCCTATATAGGCTTCTGGTTCTGCCTGGTGAGATACAAGGGGAGAGTTGTGAATGAAGAGGGTGGTGTGAGCTAGATAAAATGGATTTGGCCCATTTTTCATATGAGTCCATGTGCCTATCAACCAGAATATTAACAAGCTAGTTAAGTAGCACGTTGCTTACCCTGCTGACAACCTTTAACATCCTGCGTAATAAGGTATAGTCTTTCTTCAGTAGCTCTGGAAAAACTAAGAGGGAACAATAGAGAATAATAGTCAGAATGCGAGAATTAACGAATTGTAGGAGTAAGGGTTGGGTTATACCAGAATGTCTTAACTTCTTAATGTAGAAGGTAAGACGGAATATTTTCTTAGAATTCGCTAAGGTATGAGATGACCAGGAGAGATCAGCAGATAGAACGACGTTTAGGTATTTAATTTCCGACTTGGTTTCTATTTCAGTGCCATCTATGTTGCATACCTCGTGAGAGCCAACCAGTTTGTTTAGGTCGGATTTATGCCTAAAGGTGAAATTGACTGTTTGGCATTTGGAGGGGTTTAGGGTAAGACCATTTTCCTTGGACCACTGGCTGACTTCTGACAGAAAGCCATTAAGTTTGGAACAGTCGTTTTTACATTTGACAGGCAAAGATACAGACAGATCGTCAGCATATTTGACAAAATTAATGACATTTGAAGATGGTAAGTCATGTAGAAAGAAAGAAAAGAGAAGTGGGGAGAGTACAGCACCTTGGGGGACTCCGGCTTCAGTGAGTACAGCAGAGGATGATTTGCCTTTGTATACGGTGTACTGCATTCTGTTAGAGAAGTAGGAATGCAGCCAGTTAGTGACCCAGGACTCGGTTTTTGTCAAAGAGAGCTTATTTAGCAGGAGACATCTAGGTACAGAGTCGAAAGCAGAAATGAAGCCAAGAAACGTGCAGCGGACGTATTTGGCACCTTTATCTAATGATGAGACGATGTTGTTGTGTAAGACAGCTGCAGCGTCTAATGTACTCCTACCCTGTCTATAGGCAAATTGTTTGGGGTCTTCGGAGTTTTTAAGAGAGGGTTCAAGTTTAAGAAGTACTAGTTTATCCATAAGCTTTAGAAACGGGGAAGTAATGGCAATGGGTCTGAACTTTACGTTCTTGCTATTTCTAGGTTTAGGGACAGGGACTACTTTAATGTCTTTCTATTCAACAGGTACAACTAAAGTTAGGGAAATTTTCACAAAAATGAGGATCATTCAAACCTAGATGGTCAAGGTAAGGACAATGTCTGAACCAACTTCTTCTTTTGGACACATAAATTAGACTTCTTAATGTTGATCCCAACAGCCAGCATCAGCAATATTTAGTAGTCGAACTCTTAAGGCGAAGTTAAGATTTTTTAGTATGCGGTAAATGACCCTGAAAGCATGGTTAACATCAATGTTGTGTTCTGTATCCACAAGATGAGAGAGAATAGCGCTGAGAATAGATTTTGTTTGTCCTTGACTTAACCACCCACGCAGGGTGATCTTCTGGAATTCAACGAGAAACACGCTTAATTGTACGGCCTGTGTAGCTAGCTCACTGCACAGGAGCAGTTAAATTGGTAGATACACATCAAAGAGGCGAAATTAGGCAGTTTGTCTTTTACTCCCGAACGCAAAATAGGCTGGGTGGTTTTGAAGACACAGCATAATTTGGCAGCAGGGAATGCTCTTTTTACCGCATTTATGAGGTGCTGTGTTAGTATCTCATTGACGTTGTCTCCAAGGTACTGTATTTGTAAGAATAAGGCCTTTTTAGGAACTGTTGGTACCTTAGGCTGCTTTGATTTTAGATTCATATTCTTATCAATAAACTTTTCTGGATAACCATTTTCACTCAGTAACTGTTTAATATTATTAAGTTTTTTATAAAATCCTGGAAACAGTAGTCAAGAGTTTGAAAAGAGAAGCAACATTACAGAATACTAAATTGAATTATTTCGGATCATTAGTACACATGATCTCTATGAACGGAAATCATTATTGACTGAATGTGTGGATCCATTCTGATGACCAACACACAGTGAAGTTTAAACTTTCTTATTTTTATTATAGCTTGATTCCACACCGTATTCTTGGTGCAAGTATAGTATTCTCAGCATTTGATATCGGTAGCCCAAATTCTGCAGACCGACCATAGATATCAGGTGTGCGTCGGCAGGGGATCGAACCCCGGACCATGTGCATGATTGGCGAGAGTCCTAACTGCTGTGCTACCAACGCACATAGTATTGAGGCTAAATTAAAGGCAGATAGCTCAAAGCCTAAATCTAAGTAAAAAACACAAACAACAAAAAGAAGGGTATATCTACGATTTTCTGAAAATGTACCAAAAAGCTTACGTCTGAAGGGAACAAATGCTTTAAACAGTGGCATCACCAGGCATCTCCTCGACACGTGTCATGAGATGGACGTCGAAAAGTCGTCCAAAATTATCAATAAGCAAAAGGGCAAGAGAGCCATTTCCGTCAAGCGCCTGAAACCTGATTTATGCGTTCAGAAAGAAGCGGTTATCAGTCTTTCTTTGCCCCGGTTACTGGTCATTTTTCATCCGAATGCGAGATACTGAAAAGTTTTCATTGTGTATGATTATTATTGTTCAGAATAGTGTTTAATATTGCATAAATATATGTATATATTATTAGTGTATGCGTATATTGATCGATTGATTTTTGTTTAAAGATGAACTCTGTGCAAGTATATTACAATTGTTTTTGTAGATATACTTAATAATGTCTTTGCCATGTAAGCAGATGATGAGAAGGCAACGAAATGAAAGATGGTACCATTTTATTCTGCTAAAACTGTAGTTCTTGCTTTGTTCAAAAAACACAATGACTAATATTGTGATGCAAATACTGGCAATATTCTGAATTCTATCATTCTGCGTAGCTGAATATTTCATGGACGAAGTGTTTGAGTCTCATTTCTTAGTACCTACCATCTACCTACTCGAGACTGTGAATTCTTCGGATCTTAAAAGATGATTATGAAGGCGAATTAAACCAAGTTGTGTTGCCAGTCCATTCACACAAAATTCAATAAGCGTTAGTTAAAAGGAATTTTAATCTCACTAAGTATCCTTAGTTGACTAGTATGTGAAATGTATTCCTAAATCGACCAATATTGGCCCAAAAAATCTTCTCTGATTCTTTTACTCATTATTTCCTTGAACAGGGTGCTATGTCTGATTGATTTGTCTTTCTTACGCTAGATGTAGTTTTAGCACCTGTAGGAAAACAGATGTGCCACTATTCGCTTCGTGACACCTTCCAATTCGTCGACTATATACAAGATTATTAAGTGGTACTAAATAATTGCTCAGTCAATATATATATATATATACGATAAGAATAACGATAATTAAAATGCTATAAAGGGTAGAGTTGAAGTGGATGAATTACAAAATCATTAAAGATTGTTTTATGAGTGAATTGATATCAAAAAGTTTTAAAAAATGTCAAGTGTTGTCTAAAAATTTTAAAATTAGAAGTACGATTAGGATAAGAATGAAGATGTGAAGTGAAGTTGAAAGAATTCAAGTGGTAAAATAAAATAAAAACTAGAAAGAACATTACTATGAGCAAGGGAAAGAAAGGGGTTTAACAAAACGTTTTTGAACACATAATTTAGGTTTCTGTTCATGTATAGCTGAAGCTTTGGCTATGCATAAGTGAAGAAAACGTAAATTTTTGGAGCTGTTCGATTTTGCCATGTAGATAACCCTGAAGGATGAATCATGTGGGGCTGAATGACCAGACTCTAACAGGTGATCACAAATAGACGACTTCGCAGTTCTACGTTCGCCTTTCATTAACCAAACCGGATAGTGTTCAGCTACACGTTTTCGGAGAGTACGCTTACAACGTCCAATATAACCAGCTCCACAGGAGCAGGTAAAAGAGTAAATGCACATAGATGTGGACAAAAGCGGTAATCTATCCTTGACGCATTGTCTAATCATATTTCGGCTGGTAAAAACTAGTTGCAAGTCAGCTGCAGGAAAAGTGCGTTTAATACATTTAGATAAACGATTTTTAATCAATTCCGAAATGGTGTCACCTTTGAATGCCAGACTCATAAACAGTTTTTTCTTTGGCACTGTGATTTGTCTAGGGGCGGATTCTTTCTTGATGTTACGTTCAATAAACCTTGTAGGATAACCATTGTTAAGGAGATTTGATCGAAGGTTATCTAGTTCACTATCGATTGTCTCTGTAGAGCAGATTTTACGAATTCTGGAGCATAAGGAATGAATAAGATTTCTCTTTCTCCCTAAAGGTACCCAACTGTTGAAGTTAGTGTACTGCCCAGTGAATGTTGGCTTTCGGTAAATCGACCTTAACAGCGTTCCATTCTCTCTTCTATCTAGCTTAACGTCAAGGAAGTGAAACGAGGAATTCGACTCTTCTTCGACCGTGAAAAGCAAAGATGGGTGAGAACCATTAAATATTCCAAGAAGTTCGGCAGTTGAAGAGTTTTCCTCACAGACAATGAAGGTATCATCTATATATCTTTTATACATAAACAAACTATCGATGGTTTCCTTTAGTGGGCCATTCTCTAAGCTTGCCATGAAGACGTCCGCTAAGAGCGGTCTTAAAGGAGACCTCATTGCGACTCCATCCCTTTGATTGTAGATGTCTTCATTAAATCTAAATTGCATATTCAGTGTGCATCTCAATAATAGTTGTTTAAGATCTTCAGTTGGTAACCCAATGTTCATGATATTTAAATCAATATACTCGCATAGATAGCAGATAGTGTCTACTAGTGGTACATTTGTGAACAATGAACAAACATCTAACGAAATCATATTCTTGCCGGTTATCAACACAACTGACAAAGTCAAAAGTGTCGGAAAGACTATGTTTACATAGATTTAATCTGACTGGCTCAAGAATTTCCGATAACTCTTCTTCGAACGTTTTGTCAAACCCCTTTCTTTACCTTGGTCATAGTAATGTTCTTTCTAGTTTTTATTTTACCACTTGAATTCTTTCCACTTCACTTCACATCTTCATTCTCATTGTAATCGTACTCCTAATTTTAAAATGTTTAGACAACACTTGACGTTAAAAAAAAGTTTTGATATCAATTCACTTATAAAACAATCTTTAATAATTTTGTAATTTATCCACTTCAACTCTACCCCTTATAACAATTTAATTATCGTTATTCTTATCATATATATATATATATATATATATATATATATATATGAGCAATTATTTAGTGCCACTTAATAACCTTTTCTGTAATATAAATACGACTGTACAGCTTGAAAATGAAGTTGTTGAAAAGAAATTTCTTCGCTGAACAAAAAAACTGTGTTTTTACTTATGAATAAATGGGTATTTTTCGTGATATATTCAAGATATCAATGTAACGAACACAAATATGATCTCTCTTGACATTGAGTCACTATTTACCAATGTTGCACTCACAGAAACTGTCTGTCATATTTATCAATGTATAGACGAAAACCAGCTGAACATCAAATTACCGACGACTTGTTTAAAAGAACTACTGCTGAGATGTACACTTAATGCACAATTCACATTCAACGATGTTATTTACAAAAAACAAGATGGCATCGTAGTGGGATCTCCACTGGGTCCATTGCTAGCAGACTGCTTCATGGAGAACCTCGAGAACGGCCCACTCAAATCGACTATTGATAATTTCCAATTGAATGCTAGATATGTGGACGACATCTTTATTATCTGTGATGATGGTCACGATCTTAATCAGTTACTACAAATATTCAAAAAGTGCCATTGAGCTACAAAGTTCACGCTTGAAATTGAAAACGAATCTGAAATTTCTTTTCTTGATGGTGAACTTACAAGGAGAGCTGTCGGAACTGTAAGAAGGTTCATGCATAGGAAACTCACATGGAATGGCCAACTGACAAGCTTCTACAGCTGGATACCAATCAGTCGAAATAGAGACCTGATTAAATCCTTAGCCATTCGCGTCCGATGCATCTGCAGCTGTGATACCCAGGAAGAAGAACTACACTTCCTAGAAGAAATATTCATACAAAAAACGGTTATCCACCAAGATTCATAGACAAAAAAATCAAACAGAAAATCCTGAAGCAAGAAACGCCATCCATACTTTATATGAACCTCGACTTCAAAGGTGACCTACTCAGTGATGTCCTTAGGAGGAGAATATCCACTTCTTTAAGAAGAACTTCCTTTGCGGCAACATTGAGAGTAGTGTTCCCCAGTTGCCCGCTGATTTGCAGAAGCCTTAAGGACAAGATCCCTCACCTGACCACTTCTGTGTGTATATATCAGTTCATCTGTTGCTGTGAAGCCAGGTACATCAGTCGTTCGGTGCGCATCCTGTCAAAAAAGGTCAAACAACACCATCCAGCGTGTCTGCAGAAAGGAAGTAGTGACCGTATAAGGAGTGCAAGAATCAAACATCTCACCACCACTGGTCATTCCACATCAACAAATGCCTCCTCCTTCAAAGTGATTTACAAAGTGAAGAACAACCTGCCAAAGACAATACGTTTCCGTTTTCTTTGCATTGCAGAAGGCCTAGCCATTCGGTTGGAAGAACCAGAACTATGCATACAAAAGAAAATTATTCAACCACTTCTACTCCAATGGTAATGCCTGTGTTGATTTGACTTAACTTTTGTTTGTATGCTTATTTTTCTACCTACTTAAAACTCTTATGTAATTCTGTATCTTATTTTGTTTCCATGTACACCCTGAGCACAACTCTTTCATCAAACTGTTCATGTTATTACGTAACTCTTCTTTAATAATCGTCTGTTACTACCCTTTTATATCAACATCCAATTCATCTGAACTTACTAATTGTATTTTCGTTCGTTAAATTTAATATACACACACATATAAAACAACCACATACAATATTTGCGATTGCACAGCTATGAAAATGAATTCACCGCCGAAAAGAGACTCTTCGCTGAACTCCTGGTTTTCTGTTTATTAATTTCGAATGGGGATTTTTCATGAATTACATTAATTAGTCATCTAATTCAGTGATCTCAACTCACTGAACAAATCTCAATCTTATAAACTGTAAACGCTTTTGTTTTTCGAGTTGCTATGTGAACCTACAAGCTAACACTGTTTGCTAACCCTTGACCCCTCTTTTCAACTTTGAAAGTGTATAAATTGATGATGAAAACTTAAAATAAAATAGTAATGCTTACGTTTTGGATGCGTCACTTTTATAGTATTTCTTCTCTACTACCACTCAAACATTAAAGTATGTTATTATCATCTATATAACCATTGTAATTTCAGGTAGTGGTGTGCAGCTGATGAGAACCTGTGAAATAGAATGATGATATCATTTTATACTGCAAATTTCGTCTTCCTTTCTTTATCGAAATTTACCAAGGGAATCAAATGTATGATGTTGCTTACATTAATTGCAGTTTTATGTTCCTTCAAGCTTATATGTATATCTTAAGGTTTCGTTAACAATTCAAACTGTTAAACTCTAAATAAACCGTAAAATCATGCAATCAAAGTACTGCATTGAATGCAATAACCAATTCTACCAACAAATTGACGGAGTCGCCATGGGTTCACCTCTAGGACCTATTATAGCCGACATCTTCATGGGTTACCTCGAACAGACGTGACTGAGTGACGCTATCAACGAAAAACAACATACTATCGTCGATACATCGATGATACGTTTGTTGTTTGTAACGACATGAGTCAGACATCCGTATTATTTGACTGCCTTAATGAGATCCGTCCCCCAAACATTAAATTTACCATGGAATACGAACACAACGACGAGTTCAATTTCTTGGACCTAAATGTAAAAAGAAGAAACGATGGAACAGTTGAAATGTCCATCTACAGAAAGGAAACCTGAACTGGACAATACCTTCACTACAAGAGCTTCTGCCCTATAAGCTATAAGCGGGGATTAGTAAGGATACTGTACGGCAGGGCCAGGAAGTTATGTTCGCCAAACAAGGTGGATGACGAATTAAGCTTTGTTGGAAAATGCCTTAAAGAAAACGGGTATCCAAAAGGATTTATCCTAAAGTACAGCAAAGAAAGTGTTTATTCGTCCCCCATTCTAAGGAGAAGCAGTATCACAAAAGATTGAAAAGAGGATGAAAGGAGCAATAAAGAGATGCTTCCCTGCAGCTAAGCTAGTGACATTATACAGCACTACATGCTCTATAAGCTAATCGAAACTGGATAAGTACCCTGCTGATGTTACCTCCAACTGCATTTATAAATTTACATGCACCTGTGGCAGCAAGTACATTGGAAGGACAGAAAGAAGGGCTTCCATCCAGTTTTCAAAGCATATTCCGAGAAACTTATTCTTAAAAGGAAGAAGGTATTTACAAAGTGCAATTACCAGACAAATTGTGGATACCTCAGGTAATTTTGTCGAGATTTCCGAATCCTTTAAAACAATGAACATACAAACGACAGAGAATCTACTACGATTTACTGCTGAAGCGATTGCAATCAAATGCCTCAGACCAAACTTATGCACATAGTCAATCTGTCACTCCCTTGGTAAGCGTATTACTTTCATTACACTGATAAGTCATACACATTAGTGAGCTCAACTCACTCAGCAAGTTTTCAATTTAATGAACTTTAACCTTCTTGAGTTGCCATGTTGAGGTACAAGCGAACACTGTTTATTAGATTTTTCTCTTTTCTGTCTTCTCTCACCCCTCCTTTTTACTTTCATAGTTTGATAGCATATAAATTGACAGTGACTTAAACTAAAAATTGTAATACTTATATTCCGGATGCATTCATCTTATCATTTTTTCACTATTACCTTTCAAACATTGAAGTATGAAATGTCCTTGTAAAACCATTATCTGGTAGTTTGCAGCTGATGAAAACCTGTGAAATAGAATGATGATATCATTTTATACTGCAAATCTGGTCTTTCTTTCTTTATCGAAATTTATCCAGGGAACCTAAAGAATGAAATTTCTTACATTAATTGCGGTTTTATCTTCTTTCCTGCTTATATATATATATATATATATATTTCGTTTCGTTAACAGTGCGAATTGTCTAAATCCAAATAAATTGTAACATCGTGGTATCAAAGTATGAAGGCATTTTGATTGGACACTAGTTAGTAACTAGGGTGACGTGTCTAGTCCTCCTATGTGTTTGGTGCAGACTGAATTTTATCAGTCAGGTTTGCAATGTGGCCACCATTCTAGGTAGCTCACCATCACGGTGCACACATTGATTTGATGATATTAGATGGTTGGAGGCAATCGGCCAAAGGAAGCCTTGGACACGACCTAGGTTTCGTGCAAGGTGGCTGACACTCACCATTCAGCAAGGCGTATCTGCAACTGCCTTGAAGGAACTCATGTCTCAACCATTTAATATCATGAAATCAATATGCACCGTGACGGCCAGCTACCTAGAGGTATGGTGTCCACATTGCAAAACCTGACTGATAGAATTCAGTCTGCACCAAAGAAAGGACTAGACACATCACACTAGTTACTAGTGTCCAATCAAAGTATCCACCACAGTCCTACAGGAGGTCAATCGCGAGCCAGAATAGCTCAGTGGTAACATCTCTGACCGACATCAGCACTCACTGGATGACGCGGGTTCGAATTTCAGAAGGGACATGAGTTCCCTTAATGCAGTTGAAGATACGCCTTACTGACTGGTGAGTGCCAGCCACCTAGCACTAAACCTAGGTCGTGTCCAAGGCTTCCTGTGGTCGATTGCCTCTAACAATCTAATATTATGAAGGCATTTATCTCAGTATTTCAAAAGCCGTGTCGGAGTTCCACTGATGAGTCAGTGATTCACCAGTTGAATGACCACCAATAACGCACATGGTCGACGAACTGATTTACTGCCGACTAGCTTCTGAACCTCTTCTACAATTTCACCCAAAAGATTTTTTGTGAAACAATCTAGAAAGCATGAAATAAAGGACAATGAAAGCAGAATATGAAGAACTTCGATAAACAGAAATTTCACTGTAATCTCTTATATATATTTTGTCATCAGTGTGCCTCATTTTCACAAAATAATGACAATTATATAATACCAAATATTACTACATGCTGCTGTTACACATGCAGATCAAAAACAGTTGACAAGCAGAAGAACAATTCCAATTTGTATATTTCAATATAGGTTTCATGACAAACAAAATATCGATTAGAGATCATTAGAAATCAAGTAATTCTCGGCAGCTGTTTCGTCCTAGTCCGGGTGTCTTCAGAAGGACTCATTAAACATCCTCTGCCGCATATCGGGCCCGGCAGCTTCAGGTTAAGAGACCATTATTGCCAATCAATCCTGTTGATGATCGACTAATTCAGCCTTGAAATTATGGACCCCACTGGTCATGACATCCCCCCTCCAAAAGCTTTGGAAGGTCCATTCAGCAGTCATCAATGAAATGAAGTTTGATATTTAGACTCTGAGCTTGTTTGTAGAGAATTGGATTGTTTAATTATTTGCTGTTTCATGACGAAATTTATATTGAAAATTATTATTATTTCCTTTAATTCCTAGAGGAACATAGGGCTTCAGCTGCACGTCTCCATTGCGTTCGGTTGTTGGCCAACGTTTTCACATGACTCCACATCTGCCTACCTGTTTTCATCTCCTCTTCACATGACCTCCTCCATGTCACCCTCAAACTGATGACCAATTAACTCACAGCTTCCCATTCGGGTTCCACTCAAGCGATGCCCTGTCTAGCGATGTCACTTGATGGTTTCCTCAGAGTTTGGCTCCCAGTCCACCTCCATTTCCTCCTGCATAATTGTTGCACAGTTGGTTCTTACAGGGTTGGTTTGCTCCCAGAGATCCCTGCTGCTGGTCTTTTCTGGCCGGCAATCTGATCTGGAGTACTGAGTGAAGACAGCTGTTGATGAAGGTGTGTTAATCACAATATGAACAAAAAGATCATAATCCAAAAATCTGTGTATTCTTAAACACACACAAACACACTGTAGGAGCCTCTTAACGGAATTAAACTCTGATATAATTATAAAACTTGGGCACTGTGACGATAGGGTATAACTCCATTATGGATGAGATTTCATTCTGATAAAGCGTCACACAGTGTAGTGCTATACAGTAATAGTAAGTGATGTCCACATTTCGAGCACAAAATATTCCCACTCATAATCATATCAAGTTACTCACTCATACAACTTTCTTGCTTCATTTATATACATGAGTGGAATTGATGATTGGACATTTGAGCAAAATCAATATGAGATAATGTACATTCAGAAATAATAATAATATGAGCGTTATCAATCAAATACAGTCAGATGGGAAATAAGACGAGTGCTTTTACAGTCAAAATAAGTAACTTGTTAGAATGTTGTGATGTACGTGAATTGAAACAGAATACAATTTAAGATTATTTATTATCCTCCTCTGATTTGACTGACTGGTGGTAATAATATCTTGCATGCATATCTCTGGTATTTGCGTTGAGTCATTTCTGTTGCATGTGTTAGGTGTAGACTCAATGAACCAGGCAGGATTCAGTAGTCAATTTCTCTATCCACCTACGTAGATTACTTCTTAGAATTTTAACCCTCTCCCACCTCATTGTGTGGTTGTGTGTTAATGCATGCAGTGTAATCGCTGAGTTTTTTTCTAAATTACTCATCTCGGGGTCAACCATTCTTACCTTGGCTAAACTCTTATGATCCGACAATCTGACTACTCCTGATCTACTAGTTTGACCTATGTAGTTCACCTAAGTCAAAGTCATTGCAAGGTATTTTGTAAATTATATTCTTTTGTTTGATTGGGTCCACCGGGTATTTTAGCCTACAGACCTTGTCCTATCTGAGTGAGTTTGTAGATTTGAATGCCACCCTTATTTCTGATTTATTAAGAATCCTACGAAAGGATGGTGTCAGATGGTAAAACAGTAGATGCCTTATATTCTTTCTTCTTTATGTTATCATTACTAGTTTCACAATTATTTTTATTTTGCTTTTGACCTGTTTTGGTATTCGTAATGAACTTTATAGCATAGTTATTTGACACCAGCGCTTCTTCTTCTATTTGTTTCATTTCATCATTCAAATTTTTTTTGGACTACTTACTGCTACTACTCGGTTTGTTAGACACACTCAACTAGGTTTGCCTTCACAGATAGATAATGGATGAGATGAATTAAGGTCTAAATATCTATTAGCAGAATGCGTTACCTTTTTATAAACGCTAGAGTGTAATTTACCCTCTGATCAATCTAACATCATAGCTAATTCTCCTTTTTCATTTTCTGATTCAAATGTGAGTCTTATTCCCTCTACTAGTGAGTTTATGTGTATGTGAGTGAAGAAGCTAGAGAGAGATATGTTCTGTTTGTAACACTGAGTGAAGGTGTCATCCACATATCTCTACCATATTCTGGATTAAACTCTTTCAAATTTTTCAACATATTTTATGAGTGATTTTTACTTAACCAACTAGAGTAGAATACAAAGACAATTAATTGTAAAAACATGGTTACCTAGACAATTTTTTGATCGCACAATGTCTCATGATGACACAAAGTTTTCTACAACTGGAATATTTAAAAAAAATATAAAACATATATCGATTTGTTCTCAGCAAAAAAACTTCATCAGTTATGTGTTGTTTTTGTTGTGTTTTTTTAGCACATAAATCGATTTTCTGTGCTATTAGAACTGCTGTCGATTTCATTTCTGTCTGAGAAAAGCCACAAAAAAAATGACCAGTCTGCTGAAACGATCAGAAAAACCATGAGTTAAAGAAGCAAATTCTTCATTGATTTAGTAAATATACGCTTCTAGTAATCAATACTGGACGTAAATCAATGAGAGTAAGTTCAAAATTGAACTAAATGCTATTTACATTGGTAAGTGTCTATCAGTTATCTTAGGTAATCGATCTTGCCTCATCCATTATGATAGCTAGTGGAGTTATTGTGAAGAGAATGGGTTCAAGGAGAATTTAGACAAACATCTGAAAAGCCTGTACTGATTAGGAGTTAACTGGTGGACGGCAACACTTCGTCCTATTTGGGACTCGTCATCTGGACATGCATTCCCCAGTCAGTCAGTGATGGTGATCTCTCCACCGAGGCTTGAACTTAGTTCCCATAGTTTTAAACGCCAAAGCGTTACCCACTAGACCACTTGGGCCACGAGATCCACTGCCTCTTGTGCAACGGGTCCTAATAATTATTTAATTCAATTTTAGATTTTCGCACCAATTGATTGGACCAAAGTGTTCGGTCTCAGGTTGACATGTCGGTTTCTTGTGCAGATGCTTCGACGATGTCTGGGCATGTAGTTAGAAGTTAATTGGTGGATGGTGACTAGCAGTGAAATCCAGGATGAGGTGCATTTCGTCCTACTTGGGATTAGCTCGTCAACTGGATGTGCCTGCATTCCACAGTGAGTGATGATGTTCCCACCGTTGCCTCTACTGATTATAAAACCCCACTTCGGCCAGTCTTTGGGGATTGGACATTATTTTTTTCCATAGCGAGACTCCAGTATCATGAGAACACTATGTCTCATTTGAGGTGGGGGTGCCGAGGGAGCAGGCGAGTTCAGATGATGATGGGTGCAGAACCAAGCCATATAAGCGTCCTAGATTTCGCTACTAACGACTGCGGTCCATTGAACGAAGCGGTATATACACTGATAGTTGTCATTCAAAAGCAAAAAGCGTAAACAGCGAAGGAAATCTTCTTCTCGACGATCCATTTTCAAGAGCTGCTGTACAATTGTAATTATATTTAACAAAGAAATCTTTAGACCAATCAGATACTGGTAAACTTTGTCGTCGAAAAATGTATTACACAATAAAAGGTGTAACAAGGGATGACTAATTGTAGCTTATAAAAGAGTCAGACGTTGGCATGACGTAATGAGTGTGGGATAATGACTAATCAATCAGTCTCGAATACAACATCCTATATTCTTTGATAAGTCAACTGCACTAATGCAGCAGATATGTGGATGATACGTTCATACTTTGTGATGAGAAATCTGATTTAGACTATCTCCTCAAAACTGTCAACGCAGCACACCCATCAGTAAAATTCACCTTAGAACGTGAATCGAACATGGCATTTCCATTCCTCGATGTACTACTTACCAGAAGACAAAACTACACGATCTAAAGATCAGTATTTTGAAAGCCAACATGGATGGGATAGTCTGTCAACTTCCACAGCTTCGTCCCACTGATCCAAAATCAAAACCTAGTACGTACGTTAAGTTCAGGCATAACCAAAATCTGTTCGGAAGACACGATAGAGAAAGAATTAAATTTATTACGTGAAACCCTACTAGAGAATGGGTAACCACCTAGATTCATAGACATAAACATGAAAGAAAAACGTCCTTCGCCGAAACTCACAACTGTTCCTAAGAAAACTGTCTTCATGAACCTGGTATTCAGAGGCGACCACAATTTATTCCTTATATGATTATATACATATATATCGACAAACAGGTGTAGAAATGGGATGGATCACCAATATCCCCGGTCGTCACAGATATATTTATGGACAGCCGGGAAAATATTTCTCTTAATACATTTAATCCTACTCAAAAAATATGGCGGATGGAGATATATGGATGACACTTTCCCTCACAGTGTTAAAAGCAGAACACATCTCAAGCTTCTTGACACATATAAACTCACTAGTAGAGGGAATAAAATTCACATTGGAATCAGAAAATGAAAAAGGAGAATTAGCTATGATGTCCGATCGCAAAATAAAACGAATAGAAGAAGGTAAACTGCACACTACGTTTATAAAACGGTCAACACATTCTGCTAATAGATATTTAGACTTCAATTCATCTCATCCGTCATCTGTCTGTGAGGGCAGGCTTAGTTAAGTGTTTGTCTAACAAAGTGAGCAATTGCACTGAGTAGTACAAGAAAAGACCTAAATGATGAAATTAAACAGAGAGAAGAATAGCTGGTTGGTGTTACATAACTAACTATCCTATATAATTCATTAGGAAATCGGAAAAGGTCAAAAGCAAAACAAAAATAATTGTGAAACTAGTAATGATAACATAAATAAGAGAGAATATAAGCCATCTACAGTTATACCATATGAGGAGGGGACATCTGACACCATCCCTACGTAGGATTCTTAATAAAGCAGGAATTAGAGTGGTGGCATTTAAACCTACAAACTCACTAAGGTAGGAGTAGGCTTGTAGGTAGGTTGAAGGACCCTATAGGTTGACCCAGTTCGACAAAATAATATAATTTACGAAATACCTTGCAATGACTGTAAGTGAGGTCAACTACATAGGTCAAACTAATTGATCGGGGGTAATCACATTGTCGGAACATAAGAATTTAGTGGTTAAGGTTAGAATTGTTGACTCCGAGATGATAAGTAATTTAGAAAAAAGCTGAGCAGCAATTGCACTACATGCATTAATACACAACCACGCAATAGGGTGGGAGAGGGTTAAAATTCTAAGAAGTAATATAGATAGGTGGAGAGTGAGAAAGTTTGATTATTGAATCTTTGTTCATCGAGTGTACACCTATCACGTGCAATAGGAATGAATCATCACTCATACCAGAAATATGGAAAATACTACTACCAATCAAATCAAAAGATGAGAATTAGTGGAATTATTTAAACAAAGTTAGAAAGTTGTTTGAGTACCTTTATATGATTATGAGCTGCAGTAATAAGTCATGGAGCTCGAAACATGGTCATCAGTAAATTTTATTTACTGTATAACACTACACTATGTGACACTTTATCAAAATAAATTTCACCCATAATGGAGCAAAAGTTAACGGTTACACCCTAGCAACAAATACATGTTCAGTGTACTAGAAGGTGCATCTTTGTACAACAGTGTAGTAATACTACTTAAGCACATGACAAGTGACAGTAAGTTTAGCTGCGATGCGACAAAGAAGCATATATACTCTTTAAAACCACACCTAAACTCAATCGATTAGTTTCAAAATCATTCGAAATTTCATTATTAAACCACAAAAAATTAGAAGGCAGTGCTTCAGTTTATCAGACAATTAATAGACATAGTCTCCAGGATTCAAGCATGTATACGTGTATCGTCTATTGGATGATTAACCCTAAGGAACTTCAAGAGTAAATTTTCTTCATGTGATTTGAAACAAAACTTATAAAAGGCATAAAGTGAGTCAATATGCAGTGGAAAAAAAGGCTTCATGCTGGAGATTTTCTATAGCGGCGGTGATTTGTCTACACATTGTAGGCTGTTAGCCTTACATTCAACCTTCCGTCTTCCTCAGACTGACTGCTAGCTAGTAAACTGGAAGGAGCTCAGGAATGCGGTGGGGAATTGAATCTCAGTCCCTTGTGTGATTGGTGGGCGCTCTACCACTGTACCACAGACGTATATGATAATATGGACTAAACCTGCTCATATATTGGTTAGAAGTTTGTTCAAACGAAGGATTCTCCTTTGAATAGATCCTCTTCTAGCTCTTTCAAGTTTGGAAATCAAGTCATATTAATATATGTGTAAAACCCACAAACTCAATTAGAAACAAGCTTTGTCGGTTAAAGGATCTATCCTGTGCAGCCTTTAAAACGAAACAATTTAGTTTATCTAATACCCTGCTAGAATGATTGTCAGGTCAAGTATAGAGGTCAAACTAGTAGAACAGGGGTAGTCAAACTAGCCCAACATAAAAACCTATCAGCAAAATCTCGATTACTTGACTCAAATAAGATAAGAAATCTGGGGAATAGTTAGTTCAGCTATAACACTCAATACATGCAATTACACACAACCATACAATAGGATGACCGTTTTAAAATCTAATTTCACAGGGTATAGGGAGAGATTGATAACAGAAGCTTTGTTTACCGAATCAACTGTAAATACATGTAATAGGAATGATTCATCACCTGTCCCAGATATCTCGAAAATTCTACTACCCCAGCGACGACAAATAAGAGAGAACAAAGAAAACTATAAAACTCAAGTTTCCAAGTCGTGTGATTACAATTGATGGAATGATTATGAACAATAAATTTTGTTCGAAACCTTGTCATCCAGTAAATAATACCGTTTCACTGTGTGAGTTACTTCTGTGTTCGGCGATTTCATTCTCAAGCTGTAAAATTGCATATATACATGGTAAATTGTATAATCAACAAAAGGTATATTTCTCAAGATTTGCCATTAGAATTATAAATTTTAGATAACAAACTAAAATAAGATTAAATAAGCAAGTTGAGTGGCATAATCTAATTGATGGGGTTGAGTAGAGCTCAAATAAAATTAAAAATTGAACGAAAATTAACAAAAGTGGTGATAAGGGGTAGAGATTGAATAAGGCCTGGGGTGAGGTGGTGTGAGGGAAGAAAATATCATACTGTTAAGAAAAAAACAAGCAAGGAAAAGACGAAGTAAAAACTACGTATTTGGTGTTAAGATAGGTAGGCCAGGTTCATTCTACATCTAATGACTGAACAAACTTCCTCTTTTGCATGCAGAGTTCAGAATTTAACATGTGAATTGCCGCATTGTTGCTTCTACTCTGTTTGAAGAAGTTCGATTCGTAATATTTTAACGAGATTCCCACATATTCTGTACATAACTTTGCTGATCCTTTGTGGGAGGATTACCTTGGTGTCCAGATTCGATCGATCAGGTGTTCTAGGATAGAGCTGCTGTGGGTAAGTAAGTGTCCGACGATGCGTTTGGACAGCGAACTCTGGATACAGCCGACATAACTAGCTTCACAGATGAACTGGTAGACGCATGTTGATTAGGCAGCCAACAGTGGTAGCTTATCCGACACACCCACGTTCATGAGAATCATTGGTTTCGTAGAGAAGGTTAATCGAAGTTCAGCCGCGAAGAAGGTGTTCTTCAGTGAGTGAGACAGGCGGGTTTTCACTGCTTCTGCTGATGAATCTTCGTTGAATTGTACATTTAAGTAGGGAGGTTGTTCGAGAGTGAAAAGTGTGTAGCTGGTTTCAGTGATGGTTTAGGTTTCATGGATTTCGTGATGAAAGAAGGTTCAGGGTAACCATTTTCAAGCGCGATTCTATTCAGAGTGTTCAACTCCTCTTCTGTAGTGTCGGGGTTCGCAAATTCTGCCCTGTGGAATCTGTGGCACCATTAAGGTGTCGAAAAGGGAAATCTCTTCACCTGTTTTCCTTATTTACAAATAAATAACCAAAGTTGAATATCACGGTCATTAAAAAAAGAAAGACTCATATTTCGAATTTCAAACGGAGAAATATACATTCCTTTGTAAGATTAGACAATGAGTTGAGTACATTTAGTGCACTAGCGTACAATCTGACCTTTGCAATGCTAATCCGAAAGTTCAGACAATTGGAAGTATGTTTCCGGTCGAAAAGACATTAGTGTAAAGCTACCATCTGAGAAATGAAAACTTAGCTCCTCTAAATCTGAATCCCGCGCATATTTGCAACTGCAGATTTCGTATCCAACATGTGGATAAGCAAGCTTACATACACCTCCTAGTGTGTCTACACTGACGTTTGTGTTCAAGTTAAGCCTGTAACAACAGAAGACAAGGGCCAGGCAACAGATCGTTTATTAAGGAAATTAACACATATTTATAGATTTTCATGTACATTATTATAGATTATTGTAAGCAAACAAACACAGTCTTCTGATTGGTGGTTTCTCGATGAACGTTAATCTTTCATCTCTTTGTGGCTGTTTCTTGAATGTCACATCATCTATGTGCTAACTGTATCCGCCTATGCAAAGTCTGCTGTGGTTGGTTATTGAATCAGTCTTTGTTCATATTTTTCTCATGACCAATATTGAGGACGTAAACATTGACGTAAATTACCATCTACCAAATTGGCTAGCAACCAGCTCTCACCACAAGCCCATTACTTCCAGTGTTTTACATCAATGCGCTGACCATAAACCTTACTTTGGATTTCGGTGTAATGATAAGGAAATGTTACGTCAATTGCCTAATTCCATGTTCATTTGATTTTCGTGGAGCTAGGTTATTTATATATAACGTTTGTTGAGCACCTCCTAGCTTCACTGAGCAAAGAAGATGAGCAGCAACTGATGCATCCTTTAAGAGAGTCGTCTACAAAATCCGATAGAAAATCGCCAAATTGGACACAAGTGCGCATTTACTTCGTATAGAGAAGGTTTTCACGATACATCACATGAAGCCGAGTAGAATTGAGTCGGAAAACAATTTCTACGATTTTGATGTGGTTGCGTTCTCTGAGCTGGATAGTTAATTTGCGGAGCTTTCATCACCCTACTGGGTGACATCTTCAGCGCATACTTCAATTTGAAGTGAGCTTTTAGATTTCTCCACGAGTTTATTAATCATCTCTCCTGGTGACCTTGGACGTGATTGGTTGTTTTTGTGTTTTCACACTTTCTAGGTTACTTGTATTGTCACTCATTGTTTCTTTGACTTGAATTTTGACCCTTCGTGTGTTAGGTTTCTTTCTTATCAGTTGATAAATTTTGTCTATCTCGATGTGTCTATTGATTGATGATTCATTGGAATGCCAAGCTTCTAAAAATTCTTGTTGTTTCCTCTGTCTAATATTTGAACGTTGTCCCAGTCGAATTGATGTCCGTGGTTGTCTGTATGTAGTGATATGAGGGAGTGGATATCATGTCTTTTGACAGCTAGCTTATGTTCGTGGATACGAAGACGAAAGGGACGTCCACTTTGGCCAATGTAGTGTTTTTCGCAGTTGATACAATTTATTTTGTAGATGATGTTGGTTTTATCTTCTTTCACTGTTGAGTCTTTTGGTTGACATAGAATTGAGTGAAGTAACTTTGTTGGTTTGTGTACGACGTCAATTCCTAAAGGTTTGAAAAGTCTTGTAGTGATTTCTGAGATATCTTTCGTTATTATCAGGGTCTTGTTATTTGTATCTCATGTGATTCATAAAAACTTCTTTATGTCATGTTCCATTTCCGTTTTGTTTTATTTCACTTCACAGTATCACATTTTAACATTTTATTTATGTATTTATTTTTTTCTAATTGACGACACTTGACTCATCTTACTGCACTGACATCTCCAAATGTAATTTATCTTCTTATCATCTACTTTAGGCATGCCTATTGAACTTTATTCATTCAATCACACGTCTAATCAATTTGTGATTGATTTTTTTTGACCAACACCAATATTATCGCACTTTAGTAGGTCCACTCACTGTCACACATCACAATAGAAAACGATTGTGTCTATTGTAATCCACACATATATACACATGTTTGTTCAGCTATGAAGATAAAATCATCTACAAGAGAATTTTCTTCGTTGAAATCTTTGAATATACTAATTTCATCATTTTTTTTTTTTCAAAAGAATTGGAAAGTTCAGCAAAATCTGTTCCTCTTTTCTATTCGTTTACGTTCCGAGTGAAACGTGTGGGGTATCAAGATTTTAAATTTCAGTAGCACACTGTTGTTTCACTCGCTTCCGCGATGGAGTTATTAGCCTCATGCTTAACCTTTCCATCTTCTCCGGGCTGGTAAATTGGATGAGATTTATGAGTCCTTCGGTCGGGAATCGAAACCGGGCCACCTAATTGGTTGAGGGACATTCCTAAAAATGAACTACCACCAACGCACAAATAAATCGATACGATATATACAGACCTCAATTCCTACATGTCATTTTTACATGTCTTCATCAGTCAGTGAAATAAACCCATAAGAGTTAGTTTAAGCCAGCTAACCAGCCAACACATAGGGAGGGAGGTGTAGACTGGCTGGCTGACTGATTCGGGTCCTCGAGATGGTAAGAACCAATGACGGCGTCTGGAAACAATTGGTGATATGGCTCAAAGTCTTTCTCAATGACAGTGTAGATGCATTCACTCTCTTTGATTTATCATATATCCAATAAAACTCTTCTTCTTTCATTGTGGGTAAAATTTTATTTTGATAAAGTCTCACACAGTGTAGTGTTATACAGTAATATTTACTGGTGGCTATGTTTCGAGTACAATTTATTACTGCAGTTCATAATCATATCAAGGTATACACTCACACAACTTTCTAACTTCGTTTGTATGATTTCAAAAATATCCCTGCTTATGAATTATCAAAACGCTTAGCTCTTATAGTATGTTCTATTGGAAATTGTTCAAACTCTAGGCTAACTAATTCATGTGAAATGAAAAGGAAGCTAAATAACATTCAATTAGAGAACAATGAAACAATGGTCACTTTTGATATAACTAGGCTTTATATGAATAAACCAATCAATATGACCTTAGAAGTGGTTAAAAGAGAACTAACTTCTGATCCTGAAATTAGTTATAGGACAAAGCTGCCCATTGAGAAAATTATTTAAGGAATTCAATTATGCCTCACATCTGCTGTCTTTAAATTCGATGGCAAAATATATAGACAAACAGACGGTGTAACAATGGGATCACCAATATCCCCTATCGTAGCAGATATCTTTATGGACAGCTGAGGAAATATTGCTCTTAATACATTTAATCCTACTCCAACAATATAGCAGATGGAGATATGTGGATGACACTTTCACTCACAGGACGCTCGCCGACCATGCATATGGTCCGGGGTTCGATCCCCGGCCAACACACTCCTTTACCTCGCTAAGCCAGAAATAAAGCTAGTGAAGAGGAAAGGTTTGGCATGAGGCTAGCAACCCCATCCTGTAAAATAAACACTGCTACAGAAACTTCAAGCCATTAGCTTGAAGCCCTATGTTCCACTGAGGAATGTGAAGGAGAAAAAAACTTTCACTCACACGTGCAATAGGAATGACTCATCACTCATACTGGAAATACGGAAAATACTACCACCAATCATCAAGTTAAGCGATGAGAAATAATGATGGAATCACACAAACGAAGTTAGAAAGTTGTGTGAGGGTATACCTTGATGTGACTAAGAATTGCAGTAATAAATTGTGCTCGGAACGTGGTCATCAGTAAATATTACTGTATAACACTACACTGTGGGAGGACTTTATCAAAATAAAATTTTACCCACAATGAAAGAAGAAGAGTTTTATTGGATATGATAAATCAAGGATAGTGAATGCATCTACACTGTCATTGAGAAAGACTTTGAGCCATATCATCAATTGTTTCCAGACGGCGTCATTGGTTCTTGCCATCTTGAGGACCCGAATCAGCCAGCCAGTCTACACCTCCCTCCCTTTGTGGCTGGTTAGCTGGCTTAAACTAACTCTTATGGATTTATTTCAGTGACTGATGAAGACGTGTTTTGGTTTGATCACTACTAGCTAACTCATTTCCAACCTGATCCATCCTATGTAAGCTAACATTGCCCGTTGTTGAGGAATGCGAACGATGGCTAGCCTAGGAATGCCTAACAACACATGTACTAACCATCTCAATCGGTTTAACGATTGATTTCCTCTCCTTATCTAGCACTTGGCCGATGTCCAACCTTAATATTGCTCACTCAATTATACCACCGCCTAACACTAGAGATAGAATGCAGACAGACACCTATGATCAAAGACATCCAGCTAGTCAGGCTTTTCAGATCTTCTACTTTCAATTACATTTTGTTTTACTATAAAACAAGCATGGCTTTATAAAGCCTCCTTACAGATAACATAAAATAATGTGCAGAGCGGGGGAAATAATAAATTCAAATGTGTAGTTAGAACCAGCACTCCCACATACCAGGCTATATGTAACAGGTGTTGGGGGGGGGGGGATGGATGGCTTGTGATATATACCCGGTTGTTTAGGCTAAAGTATGTGGAGTAGCATTCGAACCCAGAGTCCACTGATTAAGGGACAAGTCAGTGAATTACATTTCTACAACTTTATTATTTACTCAAGCACACTCTTGGTTCATATTATAGACACCAAGTAGTGTAACATTAAAATATTTAAACAACAATTTATAAACGAAGTAAAAGAAAAAAGACAATTGCATTTACGGGGTATAATTCAAATGAGTATTTATCACTACAAGGAGGTAGTAGTAGCAGTAGACACAAAAATCTGCATGTTCACTTCTGATTCATATCTGATTTCTTTACCATGAAACTGACTCGTCTAATCTCGAACTAATGCGTCATGTTGAGAGTCGACTACTTCTCCGATTTACAAACCAGTCCTACCCAGGTTTGATAAACAGTGAACAGTATAGAAGCCGTTAAGATAACCTACGCAATACTTGCTCAAGTCTACGCTGAAACACCGGTGTCCAGTACAACATCACTTACTGATAGGTAATCTTCCTCCTGTTTACATGACACAGCCAGCAATCGCAAACAAGCCCCAGAGGCGACTGATAATCACTCAAGCCAATCTTGCTGCATATCTGCCTCTTAGAAGAGCAATTTTTCACTGGTCTGGAGCAAGACAGCGCTCAAAGAAACGTTTTGAGGCCAAGGTTTGGTGACCAGACACTGACACCGGAACGTCAGCAGCAATCAGGGTTTTCGGCATTCGAGTATTACAATTGGATGATTTCAAGGAAAACAATGCATACATTTCAATCAATTCAAGGAACACATACTGATAATAGATAGCACTTTATATATAGGAGCTAAAAGGTATATTCAAAAGCAAAATAAACTTCAGTCACTCGATATGTTTGACTTCTCTTAAACTCCCACACCTGACCACTTCTATGTGTATATATCAGTTCACCTGTTGCTGTGGAGCCAGCCAGGTACATCGGTCGTTCGACGCGCATTCTGTCAAAAAGGGTCAAAGAACACTATCCAGCGTGTCTGCAGAAAGGAAGTAGTGGCCGTATAAGGAATGCAAGAATCGAACATCTCGTCACCACTGGTCACTCCACATCAACAAACGCCTCCTGCTTCAAAGTAATCTACAAAGTGAAGAACAACCTGCCAAAGACAATCCGTTTCCGTCTTCTTTGCATTGCAGCAGCTGTAGCCATTCAGGTAGAAGAACCAGTACTAAGCATAGAAAAGAAGATTATTCAACCACTTCTGCTATCATGGTAACAACTCTGTTGATTTGACTTAACTTTTGTTTGTATGCTTATTATTCTAACTACTTAAAACTCTTGCGTAATTCCGTATGTCATTTTGTTTCCGTGTACACCATCAGCGCAACTCTTTCATCAAACTATTCGCCTTATTACGTAACTCTTCTTTAACAATCGTTTGTGACAACTCATCACTTTTGTTACTACCCTCTTATATCAACGTCCAATTCATCTGAACTTACTGAGTGTATTTTCGTTTGTCAAATTTAATGTACACACACATACAAAACAACCATATGTTCTTGCGATTGTACAGCTATGAAAATGAATTCGCTGCCGAAAAGAGACTCTTCGCTAAACTATTGGTCTTCTCTCTATTAACTTTTAATACTGGCAAATTACAAGTTTTATTTTCTACACAACCGGTGATGCTTCCTCAATGGAAAGGTGAAGTACCTAGACTAGACTAGCCACTTCTAATTGCATCTACCCATTCAACTGCACTTGTGATGGAGCTAGTTATATTGGCCGTTGCTGCTCTAGGAACTTGATATTTCGTGCTCACTCAGGAACATCTACCTGTGTCGTTAAATAAAGGTGTAGTAAAAACTATCAACGGTGGTCCAAACCGGCCACAAAGCCAGTCAGCATTGAAGAATCCTTCTCCATCATCATCTACCGAGTACTAAACAAATTGCCAAAAACATCCAGATACCACATACTGCAAACAGCAGAGGCCGCTGTCGTGTTTCACATGAAACAACCGGTGCTCTGTGTGCAGAAGAAGCAAGTCCCGCCAGCTAGCCATTACTACTGCTATGGTCGGCCTTCAGTGAAGACTATAAATTCGTGATTATTACTGATTCCATGTTATTTAAACAACATTAATGTTGTTGTTAATAACACTAATTCATTCACTATTATGGATGGATATATAACTGTAGAAGCTGACGACGAAGAGCAGGTTATCGATTAGAAGAATATTCCTTGTTCAGTAACCATTCTTCACTGATTCAATAATTATCAATAAAAACAGCAACTGTACTGCTTTTGTGTCATCTAATTATTCTCAACACTATGCCTGTAACTACTGATTTTCCTATTTCAGTATTCACTACCTAGTAGCATATTGGGAAACATTTCTGTACGCATTTATTCGAGCCGACTGTTACCTGCTGATAGCCTGAAGAACAAGGTCCTACATTTGACTAACTCTATATGTGTATACCCCAGTTAGGTGTATTGACGGTGGTGGTTCAGTGGAGGTCGTGTGCAAAATCGGTGCAGCAATACTAAGCTACATGGTTACAAAAAGGCAGAAGCGGTTGCCTAAGAAGTTTAGTAATTGAACATATTGTCCATGCTGGTCATTTTATTTCAACAATTTCTTCTGAAGTTATATGTGTTTGAGAAACCAAAACTCTCCTACTAAAATAATTAAGAGTCCGCACCATCTGCACTACTGAAGCTTCAGACATCGAAACAGAGAAGGCAGGGCTTGTTCGATCTCTCTACTCTTCTTCGTTTTAATCCATTTGTTGTAGTAGTATTATGAAACTAAACTGCCTAATTCCGCCTCTTCCATGTGTATCTACCAATTTGACTGCTCCTGTGGAGTGAGCCAGTTACATACGCCGTACAATTAGGCGTGTTTCTCGTCGAATTTCTGAACATCACCCTGCATTGTGGTTAAGTAAAGGACAAACAAAATCCATTTATAGCGCCATTCTATCTCATCTTGTGGATACAGAACACAAGATTGATGTTAACTAGGTGGCTTTCAGGGTCATTTACCGCATACCAACAAATCTCAATTTTGCCTTAAGAGTTCGACTACTAAATATTGCTGAGGCTGGCTATTGGGATCCATATTAACAAGCCTAATTGTTGTGTCCAAAAGAAGCTAGTTCAGACATTATCCTTACCTTGGCCATCTAGGTTCGAATGATCCTGAATATGAATGATCCTTGATATTGTGTTCGCTATCATATTTTTATTATTATTATTTAAGCACCTTTAATGAACTGTAATTCCATTGTGATCTTACTTAACAAATCGATATTATTTAAAAAACACTAATATTGTTATTGACTACTAATCTAGAATATTCTATGTATATAAACATGCATATATAATTGTAGAGCCAGAAGAGGAAATTATCGAAAAGGATATTCTTTGCTCAATTATTTTGTGTTTTATAGATGTCTGAATGAATATTTTCGCTAGATTTTAGAAAAGCCACTCAACTCCTTTGGTACGACTTAATTCTTACGCAGTAACCTCTTTGTACCAACATGCTCATTTTATCAATAATTCCTTCTATAAGTATTCTGTCTGATTACGCAACTTTTTATCAGTTTGTAGAATACTACTGTTCTCAACCAACAGCAGTGGGGTTAGACAAGGTTGTCCAATCTCTTCATTTCTCTGTAACTTTTCTATCAGTGGCATTCTGGACACAGCTTTCATAAACATGCTTGGCAGGGGTGTAGATCTGCTCCCTGGAGAAAGACTTTTCGACCTAGACTATGCAGACGATATCGTCTTACTGTTTGATAGCATGCAGGTTGTTAAAATCAGTTGGCGATCAGTGTCTGTAAGTATGGTAATGTGCTTTGCATCGTCTCAATGCAAGGTTCTGTTAAAAGATTGCTAGGAAGCTGTACCTGCACTTACTCTTGCAGGTAAACTGCTTGAAGTTGTCGATAAGTTCGTGTATCAGGGTAGTTGTGTGAGTGCTAGCGGAGGTAAGATGGACGAGATTTTTCAACTGTATCATGAAAACTAAGGTGGAATACGTCAAATTGAGCCACCTCTGGTCTGAAACCGTCGCGACGTTAGCCTGGATATCAAAGGTTGGGTTTACAATGCTTCAGTGTTCGCTGTCTTGCTCTATGCCTGGGAAACTTGACCTCTCCGAGCTGAGGATGTGCGGCGACTCTGTGTGTATTCGATCATCTCTGTCCCCGTATAATTGCTTGCGTCAAATGGAATAATCGTCGGAGTAATCCTGAAGTCCGGCGGCTTATGTTTGGAAAGGGTGGCGGTCACCTTTCCTTGAGCGTAGTCATCATGAAACATCAACTTCAGTGGCTTGAACATGCTCTACAGATGTCATTCCGGAGGCTCCCATATTCCGCTTACTAGTTCTGGGGAGGGGTTAGAAAAAGCGGAATGATGGTAGCCTATGGCATAGTCCCATCGGATGACGAAAAAGTGTTGGGTTAACACTCGCTGGTGCAGCACGACCCCAAGAAATACTCTGAAGCAGTAAGACCAACAGTCTCAATCAATAGCGAACTTGCTGCTATCTCCCTTCTTCCCCTTCTTGAAAGGAACACAACGTAATGGATGAGCTTGACAAGTATGCTTACTTGTTTTCTGGATGACCTCCATCACTTCTTCTAACTTTATTTTCCTCATATATTGATGCTTTATCACTTTTGAGTGGTGGCACATCTCTTGATACCTAAAATGTACCAATTTTGTATGTTTAACAACTTTCAATTAACACGACGTGAACAAGATGGAACACTAATAAAGATCCATCTATAGAAAGTCAAAATGGAACGGACAACTCAGTGACTTTTATAATTGGATGCCTCTATATACAAAACGAAACCTGATCCATTCTATGAACCATAGAGTCCGCAGAATTTGTAGCCCTGAACTTACGGTAGAGGAGCTGAACACTCCTCGGAAATGGCTATTGAGAACGCTTCATCACAAAACCTGCGAAACTTAAACCATTCACACTTTCTGCTCACAAACAATGTCTCTACTTGAATCTACAGTTCAACAGAGACTCATCATCAGCAGAAATACTAAGAAACCGCCCGTCTGTCCCTCTCACTGAAGAAAGCCTCCTTGGTGGCTAAACTTCGATGGCTAACTTCCTCTACGAAACCAATGATTCGCAACAATGTGAAGGATAAGCTACCACTGATGGCTGCCTCATCAATATGCACCTACCGACTGACATGCTCCACCTGGGAAGCTAGGTATGCCGGCCGTACCCAGCGTTCGATATCCCAATGTATCATCGGACACTTACCCACAGTCATGATTTTATAAAGGGGAAGGAAGATCCCCCAAACGACCACAACAACTCAATCCTGGAATACCTGATCGATCGAATCTGGACACCAAGCTAACCCACCCACAAAGGAACTTCAAAGTTATCTACAGAATATGTGGGAATCTCGCTAAAATTGTACGAGTTTAACTTCTTCAAACAGAGCAGAAGCAGCAATGTGGCAATTCACATGTTAAATTCTGAACTCTGCATACAAAAGAGGAAGTTTGTTCAGTCATTAAATCTACAATCGACCTGATCTGTCTATCTTAACACCAAATACGCAGTTTTGCTTCGTCTTTTTCTTGCTTGTTTATCTCTTAATTGTATGATATTTTCTTTCCTCACCCCACCCCAACCCGAATTCAATCTCTACGCCTTTATTACCACCGTTGCTAACTTGTCTTTTGTTCAGTTGTGATTTTATTTGAGCTCTACTCAATCCCATCAATTAGATTATGCCATTCAACTTGCTTATTGAATCTTATTTTACTTTCTAACCCATTAACGAAATTTGTTATCTAAAGAGATTTAAAATTCTATTGACACAATCTTTGGAAATATTCGTTTTGTTGATAAGAAAATTCACCATATATACTTGCGATTGTATACAGCTTGAGAATAATATCGCCGAAAAAAAAGGGAGTAACTCTTCGCTGAACGCCTTTTCTTTTACATAAGTCAGACCAAGTTCATGGAACTGATGTTCCATATTCCAGGACCTATGACGCGTATATATAATTACTGTGTGTTATAGCTGGTGATCCAAATTTAATTGAATTCTACTCAACCCTGTTAGTTGTATGATGTCCTTCAATTGACTTATTTAAATTTATTTTAGTTTCTACCCGATTAACACTTTCCACACACTGCAATTTACAATTTTAATAACACATCTTTGGAAATGTTCCTTTTCTTTTTGCTAAGAGAACAAATTTGCTATATATATATATATATATATATATATATATATATATATATATATATATAAACATGCTATTGGAAGGGACGTGTGTACTGCTCAGCAGTTCGATCCGTCTTTCTCTATGGCGGTGAGACGTGGCCAATACGAGTTGAAGACATGAAAAGGTTGTCTGTTTTTGATCATTGATGCTTACGATCTCTTTCTCACGTTAGGTGGTATAATAAGGTGGTAAGTAATGTTGACGTTAGGCGTAGAGTGTTGGGCAAAGAGGGAAAATCAATCGACAAGGCTATAAAGTTACATAGATTGAGATGGCTAGGTCACGTGCTGCGCATGCCTAACCATCGCCTCCCCCATCCCGAAGGGCATTACTAGCTGATATAGGTAGGTGCAGGTTGGAAAAGAGTAAGTGGTGGCCAAACAAAATCATGGCTTCGTCAATCCATGAAATCCCTGACAGTTAAACTGAGTCAGGTAGGGAGATGCAAACTTCCGGGTTGGGGCCCACCCTCGGGACTCTAAGAATCAATGGCTGGAGACAATAGGTGACATGGCTCAAAATCGTTGTCAATGGCTTACGCAGATGTATTCAGTCTCTGTAATCTTTCATATTCCTTTCTACCATTACTCGTTCTGTTTCAATCTTGTACTTGTCAAAACTCTATTGATTCTCTTCACTCATCTTCTTGTCTACCTTTGTGTGCTCTTTGGAACGTGGCAACTCGAACTGCTGCACTTCGGTGCCAAGTTCTATGTTGAATCCAGCCATGCGATTGGAAATCCTCTGCACTCAGCGCATAAAGAATACGATTCCGATTTTCAACACACAAATGTGAAGTCAGTCAGTCCGTTATTCACTTCTTCTATAGGGGGGGGGTGAGAAACTTGCACTGCCCGTCAGTCAGTCAGTCACGAAAAGGCTTTCCAACAGCCAGTTATAGAATTTTATCAACAGTTTCCCACTTCACTGGCTGTCTCCACATTGAAGATCGAATGGCTGGGCAACCGGCTAGCAGGCCAGAAAGAATTACCAACACGAAACTCTGGCGATGAAGGTAAACCAACAACAAAGCAAGAGGCGATTGCTCAACAAATATGCAGGAGGAACTGAAGATGGATTGATCAGGTATACACACCACTGAGAAGGCCAGTCGAGTGGATCGTCAGTATGAGTGTGACATGTAGGTTTTGTGGCGCTGAGGGATTATGAGCAATCTTGGGCACAGCTATATTATAAGAGGACAGTGGAGAATAGAAGGAAGTGTAGATGTGTTCTTGGAGCTCAGAAAAGCTTCGTGTGCTCTTGGAAGTGTGTGTGGGCAGTTGTTACTTCCCGGCTGCCCACACCATGGAAGTTGATTGATTTTTCGAGTACCTGAGACAGAGAGAGATGGTTAGCGCTGCGTGACCGCAGAGCCCAGGGGACAACTTCTTGAGGCCGGCTAGTCATACACACGACCTGTATGAACTGGTTTCTGGGGTTGGTTCCGTTTTAGTAAACTTACCTCCGGTTACGGACCACCGTAGGTGAGGTAAGTCGGGATGTACAATTTTTGAGATCGACCTTTTCTAAATCCTTCTCTCCGGAGTGGAGGAAGATTCTTACACAATTCCGGTAACTGCTTTTAGTCTATTCTCGCTATCCTAACAACTTTCCTGACATGGTAGGACCTGCAGGAACATTGGTTCCAGCCAATGCAGCTTGTTGGGTTATCGTGATGTGCAAGCCCGGGCAACCACCACGTCAAGGTAGTGTAGCAGCTATCGGTAGGGTCTTGGAGGTCTATATTCCACTTGGAATCCAAGGGAATTGTACAGTTTAAGAATGATATCGCTTAAAAGAGGAGCAACTCTTCACTGAACATCTTTTCTTTCATATAATCAAACCAAGTTCATGTTTCAGGGGCTGATGATGACGTTTCTAACATAAACAAACACACATACACTGTTGTCCTCAAGACTGAAGCAGATGACACAAGTAGGACTTGAACCATGGGACCCACCAACAATACACGACTAAAACTCAAGTAAGTTGCTTAGACCCAATGAATGAATGAACAGAGTCTTCAAAAGTCAATTTATGGAAAGCCTACATGGAAAGGACAATACTTACATTTCAATAGCTTTTGTACAAATAGCTTTAAACGCGGTCTAGTCAAGACTCTGTACTATAGAGAGAGGAGAATATGCTCTACAGAGAAACTAGAGGAAGAATTTGAGTTTCTTGAAAAGACATTGAAGAGCAATGGGTACCCTCAAAGGTTCATCAACAAATATGGAAGATCTGAAGTCGCAAATGAAAAACAAATCACAGTGGAAAAAAAGCCAATCTACTTTGAGCTTGATTATAAAGGTGAAAACATTACAGCGTTGATCAACAGAAGGCTGAGTACATCACTAGCCATAGCCTATCCTGCAGCAAAGCTCGTTCCCGTCTACCGAACAACTTGCTCATCTTTGGTGCATTCAAAAATAGATAGATATCCTTCTCATGTGAACTCCAACTGCATATACAAATTTACATGTATCTGCGGCAGCAGTTACATTGGAAGGACAGAAAGAAGGGCATATCTACGATTTCCTGAACATGTACCAAAAAGCTTACGTCTAAAGGGAACAAATTCTTTAAAGAGTGCCATCGCCAGGCATCTCCTCGACACGGGTCATGAGGTGGAAATCGAGAAATCCTTTAAAATTATCAATAGACAAAGGAGCTCCATTCTCTTCAAGTTTGCCGAAGCAATTTCTATCAAACCAGATTTATGTGTTCAGAAAGAAGCAGTTGTTAGTCTTTCCTTGTCATGGTAACTGCATGTCTTTATTCTCTACTCTGATTACGTAATCTTTTTCTTTAACCTCACTCCTCTTTTTTTATAATCTGTAATATTGCTTGTCTCTCGTTTCTATGACGTGATTTGAACTCAGTACATCGTTACCAAATTTATTAGTTACTCATCATCTTACTCACCTCTCGTCTTTATTACGTAACTCTTTTACCACTGTATGCATACATCTATTTTGTTTAAACTTGAACTGCCTATGTAAAAACTATATAAGCGCAATTTTCTGAGCACTGTTCACTTACTGTGGAACTTTCTGTCAACTGACAACATGTAAAAAATTTGCAAGTATGTTAGAACTTTTCTGTACGTAAACCTCACAATTTATTTAGGCTGTAAGCAGCAGCTGATGAGAAGCCGACGAAATAAATGATGGTACCATATTATTCTGCACAAACCACTGGGTGAGTGAGTGAGCCATGTATGCTCTTTATACCAATATAAACTCAAGTATTATTATGTGACAGCAACAAATTTTATTAGAAAATAAAGTCAAAAAAAACAGAGAGAGCAAAAAACAGAAAAGAAAACCCAATGACAATGTATAGAGAGAGGGAGAGAGTAGTAGTAGTTGTAGTACACAATGAAGGCATGGTTACTGAATACAAACTATGAAAACAGAACAGAACAGAACGGAACAGGAACAACAAGAAGGAAACGTCGACGACAACGAAGAAAAAGAAGAAGAAGCCAGGAAAGAGGTCAACAATGTTGAAACAAGTGTTTCCCATATATTTATATATATATATATATAAAAGAATACAAACAGAACAAAAAACACGCATCACAGCTACACATTATTATTATTATTAGTAGTAGTAGTAGTATTGACAGTAGTACTCGTCGTATTGTCCTTGCATCACAGGCTGCTACGACGTTACAGCCATGTCCATTATGTATAATACAACATGCATTATGTGATGCAACCAACACAACCAATACACTATACTTCAAAGTTTTTCTCGCATACCTATGTAGATTTTTATACATGAATTAGTTAGTTGGTCGGTTGGTTGGTTGGTGGTTAGTCAGTCAGTCATTTAGTTATTACGTAACAATGAATGAACAAAATGTGAACCAAAAGATGATAAAAAAGACAATAATACATAAGAGAATATGGTTGAACAAATAAACATACAAACAAACAAAAAAAGAGACGCACATAGCAAAACAGTTTGCTTGGATTATTGCAAAGACTAGTCGTTCACATCCTATAGAGACAAAGCGGTTGGAAGGGGGGCGGGAAGGGAAGGAAATAAAACAAAATAAATAAATAAATAGATATAATTAAATCATTGTAAATAAATAAATAAATAAATCAATATTGTTAATAACTGACAATTCTACTGGAACACTGTCCAGTTTTTCAAATTAGTAGTAGTGTTCTCTGAGCTGGTTGGTTGGTTGGTTTAGTTGCGGAGGTTTCGTCGTCCATCGCTTCTGGACAACATCCCGCCCCGCTTCAGTGCAATTTGTAGCATAAAGTGAAATGATTTAAATTTCTTTCCATGAGTGATAGAATTGCGTCTCCCGGTAACCATCTTTTATTGATTTGGATTCTAAACTTTCCAGTCATAATATACTTTTTATTGGTTGGTAGATTTGATCTATATTAACATGTTTGTTAATCGCTGGCTGATTCGTTTGAGTTACCAGGCTTCTAGGAATTCCCTGACTACACTTTTTGCGTTTCCACCTACTGTCCAGCTTGGCTAGCTAGCCAAAGGAGAAAAGAAGAATACTAGTAGCTTCATCCTCGAACACCTACATTGTCAACTCTGGACATCGAGTAACACCAACCCCTCAACCCCGCCGCCGCATGAATGCTTCATAGTGCTACTACACAAACTCCCTCAATATCGTACGAAAGGACTTCGCATACACCATTTGTGCATAGCTGCTGAATCATTGGCTATTCGGGATGTGAAACTGGACCTCTGTGTTCAACAGCATCACATACATTCTCCATCGCCACCCCCTATCGTGGCCACTATTATTTGGCTTCCTTTTATTATATAAGTTTACTGTTATTATTATTATTATTATTATTATTACTGGACACAAGAGCAAGAAGAGGAGCAGACGTTGGCTCAGACCACTACCTCGTACAAGGGACAATCCAAATCAAATTAAAAGCTTTCAGGGAAACAGGAGCTGCAGATAGACCACAAGCCAAGTTCAACACTCAAAAGCTGAAGGACCAGGCTACAAAGGACATCTTCATTGCAAACATAAAGGAAAAAGCCGAGACACAAATCAACACCAACGAAAAGGCCAGCGTCGAAAAGCACTGGAACAAATTGAAAACGGTGTGGAGTCAAACCTGCATGGAAGTCCTAGGCAGAAAAAAGAGACAGGACAAACAGTGGCTCTCTACGGACACTTGGAAACTAATAGAAGAGAGAAGGGTGGCGAAACAAAAGATTATCCAGTGCACCGACGAGCAACAGAAACAGGAGTTGAATGCAAGCTACAATGCACTGAACAAAAGAGTGAAGAAAAGTGCCAGGGAAGACAAAAGAAAATATTGTGAAACCATGGCAAACGAAGCAGAACAAGCCGCAGGCAAAGGAGACCTCGCTACACTATACCAAACAACTAGGCACCTTTCGGGCAAAAGTTCGACACAGATTAAGCCAATAAAGGACGACAATGGAAAGTCAATCACCAAAGAGGTGGAACAGAGGAAGCACTGGGCTGAACACTTCAAAAGACTTCTAAATCGTCCGCCACCTACAACGCGTCCAACAATACCAACAACGGAAGCAGAACTACCAATGAACATCGACCCTCCGACGAAATCCGAAGTCCTGAATGCCATCAAGATGCTAAAAGCTGGGAAAGCGCCAGGACCAGATGGAATCCCAGCAGAAGCTTTGAAAATAGACCCAGAGACAACAGCGGACTTGATGACGCCACTACTAGAGAAGGTGTGGAAAGAGGGCAAAGTACCCGAGGATTGGAAGAACGGATACTTATTCAAACTGCCAAAGAAAGGAGACTTGAGTCAATGTAAAAACTGGCGTGGAATTATGCTTCTGTCCATTCCAAGCAAGATACTATGTCGCATCATCCTGGAGAGAATTAAACAAGCCCTAGATGAAAAACTTCGTCCGGAACAGGCCGGATTCAGGAGGAACAAGTCATGCATTGACCAAATCGCCACCCTACGGATTATCATTGAACAAAGTTTGGAATGGCAGTCACCTCTCTATCTCAACTTCATCGATTTTGAGAAAGCCTTCGACAGCGTCGATCGAGAGGTGATTTGGCAACTACTTCGCTACTACGGGGTGCCACCAACAATAATACAGCTCATCCAACAGCTATACGACAATTCTGCACGCCAAGTAATCCACAATGGGAAACTTACGGAACCCTTCGAAGTGAGGACGGGAGTGAGACAAGGCTGTCTACTGTCACCAATGATCTTCCTGATTGCAGTTAATTGGATAATGCGGCAGACAACGGCAACCAACGAGGGAACAGGCATAAAATGGACTCACACAAAAGCCTTGGAGGATTTGGATTTCGCCGATGATATATGTCTGATTTCCCACAAACTGGAAGATATGCAAGTGAAAAGCAACAAATTGGCAGAAGAAGCAGCAAAGATAGGACTTCAAGTGAACATAGACAAAACAGAGGTAATGAAGATTCCTGGCCAACATCAACAGCAACAACCGACAACAATCAGCATAAATGGGAGGAACCTGAAGGAAACAACTTCTTTCACCTACCTGGGAAGCATCGTCTCAACTACAGGAGGAACTGACGAGGATATCAAAGCCAGAATCGGAAAAGCAAGACAAGTTTTCATTTCTCTCAAGTCTATGTGGAGATCAACAGCATTCAGCGTCAAAAATAAGATCCGTATTTTCAACTCCAATGTGAAGTCAGTACTACTATACGGATCAGAGACTTGGCGTGTCACAAAGAGCAGCTCAAACAAGCTACAGACCTTCATTAACAAATGCCTTCGCTCAATACTCAAGATCAAATGGCCGGAGAGGATCAGCAACAAAGATCTCTGGGAGCGAACCAACCAGGAACCGATCGTGAAACAAATAGGCAGGAAGAAATGGAGATGGATTGGACACACTCTGAGGAAACCAGCAAGTGACATCACTAGACAAGCCCTCGAGTGGAACCCGAAAGGGAAGCGGCGAGTTGGTCGTCCAAGGGTGACCTGGAGGAGATCATGTGAAGAGGAGATGAAAGCATGTGGGCAGACCTGGAGCCAGGTGAAAACTCTAGCAGAGAATCGAACGCAATGGAGACGCATGGCTGAAGCCCTATGTTCCTCTAGGAATTAAAGGAAATAATAATAATTATTATTATTCTCATCATCCTTAATTTATCACCACTCCATTACTGTTTATTTATAATATTGCGTTATCATACAGATTTTATAAAAACATTTTATTGTCTTTCCACTAGTTCCTGTCCATTCTAAACTAGCTTATTGATTAGTCATTTTTTCACACTTATTGTGTCATCCCAACTTCTATCTCTTTTCCAACTTACAATTAGTCGTCCCCTCTAGGGTACACCTTACATTACGTAATACGTTTTTCGAGGACTAAGTTTATTAGTATCTGATTGGTCTTATGAATTCTTTATTAAATATAATTACGATTGTACAGAAGCCTATGAAAATGAATCGTTAAAAAGAAAGATTTTCTTCGCTGCTTACGTCATTTTCTTAAATTTACTTATTTTTTACGAAGGTTCTTTGTATTTCAATATTATTATCATCACATCTAGATGCTTATAAATGTATTAATTCTACCACAATAACGCCAGTTTATACATTAATATGTACCCTGATGAATGCTATTCACTTAATGATGACGTCAACAGATTTGATGATATTGGATGGTTGCAAGCAATCGGCCACAGGAAGCCTTGAATACGACCTAGGTTTCGTGCTAGGTGGCACTCACCAGTCAGCAAGGCGGGTGGAAGAGGAACTCATATCCCTTCTGAGATTCGAACCCGTGTCACCACCCAGTACCGCCTGAAGGCGGTCAGAGAAGTTACCACTGAGCTATTCGGGCTAGTGATTGACCCCTTGTTGGGCTGTAGGACGTTAACAGATTTTTACTCACAAAACTTATAGAATGTATATTTGTCACAATGTTGTTATGATTATATGTATTTCACCTTAAAACAATTGTATAAATGACAATGTTTGTGGAATATTCAGCTGACGAGTCCTTCTGTCGAAATTTATAAATTCATTAATACATAGTCGTTGCTTATTTTAAAACAAAGTATTTTGCTGGATATACAAATATGACGGTGATTTTTTACATCAGCAGTATAAAAAATCCGTAGGACATTTATTATTTTCAGGTTTGACCACGGATTGATATCAGTTAGAGAAGCAGTGAAAACCAGCAGTGGAGTACTGGACAGCTGTTCTGGACTCATTAGCCATCGAATTGGGTCCCAGTGGCTGAATGGTATACCAGATAGCTTGCCTTGTAACCGGAAGGTCCTGGGGTTCAAAACCCGATGGGTGCATTCTGCCAATGAGTCTTAAACTAGACTGACGAAACAACAGCTGGCTGTCCAGTACACCACTGATGGTTTTCAATGGTTCTCTAACCGCTATCAATCCGTAGTCTAACCTGAAAGAAACAGAATCCCTAGAAATTAATTCTTGAACACTTATTATCGTTTATGTATACAACACCTAATGCAACGACAATTTTGAGATAGCATTAAAATTAGGGACTTCTAGTAAGTGAACAAATTAAGACACTGAATCCTGGATATTTTCTAAAAAAAAACTAATATTTTCCTCATATTTAGTTCAGCTTTAGCAAGATTCAGGTCTTATTATGAGATGATGAATCATTTTCTCACACTTATTACGTCATGTCAACTCCGGCCACCTTTTCTGATTTCCAATAGGTCAACGCCATCAAGACAACACCACCTTACATTACTTAACACACTTTCGAGGTAGAATTTCACCAGTATCTGGTCCTTTCTTAAATATAATTACGATTGTACAGTAGCTTATGAAAATGAATCGTAGAAAAGAAGATTTTCTTCGATGTTTATGTCTTTTTCTTATGGCTAACAATCTACGTCATAGCCATCTGTTTCATATCTGATCAGAAATTGACATCAGTTAGAGAACCAGTGGAAACCACAACTGGACAGCTGTTTCATCCCAATATGAGACACCTCAGTAGTACGCATTCATCAGCGTTAGAATCCAAGACCTTTCGGGGCAAGTCACTGGGTTCCAACTCGATGGCCAATGAAATTACAACTTCTACCAATCTGTGTGAATCTAGCGCATAATCAATAGAGTCCACCATATGTCGAGTATGAAGAGAAATACTCACCGATAAAATTGACTGGTGCTGCCACCAGTTGCGCTAAATGCATCACGAATTGGTAGAAATACTAGAATTCATGGGCTAGCCATTGAGTCGGATCCCAACAGGTGAATGGTTTACGAGCTTACCTTATAGCCGGAAGGTCCTGGGTTCGAATCCTGGTGGTGGGTGTATACTCATGAGAAGTTCGAAACTGGGATCGAAACAGTACTCCCTCGTTTTTCAGCGTTCCTTTAACTGATGTCAGCTTGTTTCTAATCAGAATTGAAACAAATCAACTCTTGAAAAATACTTTTTTTATTTCTTTGAGTTTTGATTGCAACACACATACAGCTGCTTCAAACTTTAGGCTACGACAGTTTCAGTAGGTGTAGTATTGTTTTCACATTATTGGATTTGTTAGTCTCACGCCCAAATTACCTCCGTTCGTTGCAGGATTTCATCATGAGCTGACATTGGTTAGAGAACCATTGGAAAACCACCACCGGAATACTGGACAGCTGTTTCATCAGCCTAGTTTGGGACTCTTCATCAGTACATACCCACCAGGGCTCGAATCCAGGACCTTCTGGTTACAAGGCTAACAAGCTCATAGACTGTTGAGCCACTGGGACCCGATCAAATGGGCAGTCCATGATATCTACGAGCTCGCCTTGTAACCAGAGGCTCCTGGGTTCCAGCTCCGGTGGGTGTGTACTGATGAAGAGTTCCAAACTAGGCTGATGAAACTGCTGTCCAGTACTCCCTGCAGTTTTTCCAATGGTCCTCTAACTAATGTCAGCTCATGATGAAATCCTGTAACCAATCAACCAATCAATCAAATCCCTACAAACCAATACTTCAATACCTCCGTTCGTGTTTATCGGCATTACTATGCGATAGGCGAGGTTTATAAGAGTGCGTCTACTGACCAGGAGTCGAACCCAGACTATATTTGTTTGGTTGGAGAGTATTGTACCACTGAACCATTGAAGCACATGTGTTATACAAGCACTTTGGTGCCTGACTGGTTTCAACGTAGAGCTTTGCAGGCATGTCCAGCAGTTCCAGTTGCCACACACCCTCCTTGTAGCACACAAAGTAAGAGAAGGGAGTACAGAGATAAGAAACACAAATGTGAGGCAAAAGAATCGTAGTAGCATGGAAGAATTCTATTCACGACGACTAAGAACCAATGAATGGCTGAAGACTATTGGTGATTAGGGGGTCACAAAATCGTTGCCAATGGTGCAGGTTGTATGTTCACTCCCTGTAATCTCTCGGATTCTTTAAACCATCAGGGTTTTTTCCACATTACTATTCTTTCTCCCTTACATTTCTACTCAGTCAGTCAATCATGGAGGCTATAAATGTTATGCTCTAAGGGAAAACTGACTATAATTCCATTATGGGTAAATTTTGTTTTGATAAAGTCTCACAGTGTTATACAGTAATATTTACTGATGACGTTTCGAGCACAATTTATTGCTCATAATCATATCAAGGTAATCACACGACTTCCTAAATTCATTTATATAGTTCCATTGTTTTTCACTTGATTTTCACTTGATTTGATTGGTAGTAATATTTTCCCATATTTCAGGATATGAGTGATGAGTCGTTCCTATGGGATGTGTTGGGTGTAGACTCGATGAACAAGGATTCAGTAATCAACCTCTCTCTCCACCTACTTAGATTACTTTTTAGAATTTTAACCCTCTCCCACCCTATTGTGTGGTTGTGTGTTAATGCATGCATTGCATTTGCTGAGCTTTTTTCTAAATAACTTATCTCCTCGGGGTCAACCATTCTTACCTTAGCTAAATTCTTATGTTCTGACAATCTGACTTCCCCTGACCTACTAGTTTGACCTATGTAGTTGACCTCACAGTCATTGCAGGATATTTTTTAAATTATATTATTTTGTCTAATTGGGTCAACGAGACTAGCAAAGCTGCCCAGATCGCAAGCGAAATGAGGAGATACGGACTACAAGTATTGGGGATCTGCGAAAGCAGATGGAACGGATACGGACTCACCAAATTGTCAACAGGTGAGTCAGTGATTTACTCCGGTCACCCAGAAGACAACCACACACACACCGAGGGCGTGGCTATAATGATGTCACCAACGGCAACCAAGGCTCTGATACAATGGGAGGCGATCTCACCCAGGATAATAACAGCCAGATTCAACTCCAAAGGAAGGAAAGTGTCAATTATACAATGCTATGCACCGACCAACAACGCAGACCTCGAAAAGAAAGAAGAATTCTACAGACAACTGCAGGCAGCAATAGACAATACTCCAGCCGGTGACATCAAAATACTAATGGGAGACATGAACGCCAAACTGGGACCAGACAACACAGGAAGGGAACTCATCATGGGTAAAGAAGCTCTGGGAGAGATGAATGAAAATGGAGAACTCTTCGCCGACTTCTGCGCCTTCAATGAACTAGTGATTGGTGGCAGCGTATACAAACACAAGGATATTCACAAGGCTACATGGGTGTCACCAGATGGGCGAACCAAAAACCAAATCGACTTCATCACAATCTCGAGGAAGTGGCGGCGCAGCCTACTGGACACAAAAGCAAGAAGAGGGGCAGACGTTGGCTCAGACCACTACCTCGTACAAGGAACAATCCAACTCAAATTAAAGGCTTTCAGAGAAACAGGAGCTACAGATAGACCACAAGCCAAGTTCAACACTCAAAAACTAAAGGACCAGGATACAAAGGATATCTTTACTGCAAGTATAAAGGACAAAGCCGAGACACAAATCAACACTGGTGAAGAGGTCAGCGTCGAAAAACACTGGAACAACCTGAAAACAGTATGGAGCGAAACCTGCATGGAAGTTCTGGGCAGAAAGAAAAGACAGGACAAACCGTGGCTCACTACGGACACTTGGAGGCTAATAGAGGAGAGAAGGATGGTGAAACAAAAAATTCTGCAGTGCACCGACGAGCAACAGAAACAGGAGTTGAATGTAAGCTACAATACACTGAACAAAGGAGTAAAGAAGAGTGCCAGAGAAGACAAAAGAAAGTATTATGAAGCCATGGCAAGTGAAGCAGAACAAGCTGCAGGCAAAGGAGACCTCGCAACACTTCACCAAACAACTAGATACCTTTCAGGCAAAAATTCGTCACAAATTAAGCCAGTGAAGGATGAAAATGGAAAGTCAATCACCAAAGAAGTGGAGCAAAGGAAACACTGGGCTGAACACTTCAAAAGACTACTAAACCGACCGCCACCTACAACGCGCCCAACAATACCAACAACGGAAGCAGAATTACCAGTGAACATCAACCCCCCGACGAAATCAGAAGTCCTGAAGGCAATCAAGATGCTGAAAGCTGGGAAAGCAGCAGGACCAGATGGAATCCCAGCAGAAGCATTGAAAGTCGACCCAGAGACAACAGCAGACCTGATGACGCCACTACTGGAGAAGGTGTGGAAAGAAGGCAAAGTACCCGAGGATTGGAAGAAAGGATACCTATTCAAACTACCAAAGAAAGGAGACTTAAGTCAATGCAAGAACTGGCGCGGAATTATGCTCCTTTCCATCCCAAGCAAAATACTAAGCCGCATCATCCTGGAAAGGATCAAACAAGCCTTGGATGAAAAACTTCGACCAGAACAAGCTGGATTCAGGAGTAACAAGTCATGTATTGATCAAATCGCCACACTACGGATCATCATTGAACAAAGTTTGGAATGGCAGTCACCTCTCTATCTCAACTTCATCGACTTTGAAAAGGCCTTCGACAGCGTCGATCGAGAGGTGATTTGGCAACTACTTCGCTACTACGGGGTGCCGCCGACAATTATACATCTCATCCAACAGTTGTATGACAACGCTGCATGCCAAGTAATCCACAACGGGAAGCTCACGGAATCCTTCGAAGTGAAGACAGGAGTAAGACAGGGTTGCCTACTATCGCCAATGATTTTCCTGATTGCAGTAGACTGGATAATGCGACAAACAGCGGGCAATGAGGAAACAGGCATAAAATGGACTCACACAAAGAACTTGGAGGATCTGGACTTCGCCGATGATATATGCCTGATTTCCCACAAACTGGAAGATATGCAAGTGAAAAGTAACAAGTTAGCAGAAGAAGCATCAAAAATAGGACTCCAGGTGAACATAGAAAAAACAGAGGTGATGAAGATCCCTGGCCAACACCAACAACAACAACAGACAGCAATCAGCATAAATGGAAAAAACCTGAAAGAAACTACCTCCTTTACCTACTTGGGAAGCATTGTTTCAACTACAGGCGGAACTGACGAGGATATCAAAGCAAGGATCGGGAAAGCAAGGCAAGCTTTCATTACTCTGAAGTCTGTGTGGAGGACAACATCATTCAGCGTCAAAAATAAGATCGGGATTTTCAACTCCAATGTGAAGTCAGTACTGCTATACGGATCAGAGACTTGGCGTGTCACAAAGAGCACCTCAAACAAGCTACAGACCTTCATTAACAGATGTCTTCGCTCAATACTCAAGATCAGATGGCCGGAAAGGATCAGCAACAAAGATCTCTGGGAGCGAACCAACCAGGAACCCATTGTGAAACAAATAGGCAGGAAAAAATGGAGATGGATTGGCCACACTCTGAGGAAACCAGCAAGTGACATCACTAGACAAGCCCTCGAGTGGAACCCGAAAGGGAAGCGACGAGTTGGTCGTCCAAGGGTGACCTGGAGGAGATCATGTGAAGAGGAGATGAAAGCATGTGGGCAGACCTGGAGCCAGGTGAAAACTCTAGCAGAGAATCGAACGCAATGGAGACGCATGGCTGAAGCCCTATGTTCCTCTAGGAACTAAAGGAAATAATAATAATAATAATAAATTGGGTCAACTGGGTCCTATCTGAGTGAGTTTGTAGGTTTGAATGACATCAGCCTAATTCCTGCTTTATTTAGAATCCTACGTAGGGTCTCAGGTGTCCCCTCTTTATATGGTATAACTGTAGATGACTTATATTCTCTCTTATTTATGTTATTATTATTCATCACTCATACCCGAAATATGGAAAATACTACTACCAATCAAATCAAGTGAAAATCAAGTGAAAAACAATGGAACTATATAAATGAATTTAGGAAGTCGTGTGATTACCTTGATATGATTATGAGCAATAAATTGTGCTCGAAACGTCATCAGTAAACATTACTGTATAACACTGTGAGACTTTATCAAAACAAGATTTACCCATAATGGAATTACACTCTACCACAGTGCACAAGTTTTATTCTTATATCAAAAATGAGTACACACCATTTAAAAGCTAGAGACAGAGCCCGCCTCTAAACACTTAGTAATAGTAGTAGGAGTCTAAACCTCGAATAACTTAGAGCAACAACAGAAAAAGGGAAACATGAGTGAGTAGATTAGTGTGCGTCGGTGGCAAAACGGTAGAATGCTCACCAACCATGCCACACGTGGTTCGGAGTTTGATCCCCGGGCCAACAGACGCACTCCTCCTTTACCTCGCTAAGCCAGTAATAAGACTGATAAAGAGGGAAGGTTGGGCATGAGGGCGTGGCTTGCAACCTCCTATCCAGTAAAAATAAACACCACTGTTACCAAAACTTCAAGCCTCTAGCTTGAAACCCTATGTTCCACTGCTGGGAACGTAAAGGAATAAAAATCTTTTTAAATAGTAATAATAAATAATCATATAGAACTTACCAGGAAACACTCGCCTTATCTAGAAGTTTTAGAGGAACGTTTATTACTGCTAGACGACGTAACAACATTACTATTTAATCGACCACGAGTAGTTGAACCACTTTTCCCTGAAGGACGATAACGTATCCGTCGACGTGTATTCGACAGATGTGGTAAATTCTCAGGCGGTAGAACACGATATATCCTTACAAGCCAATGTTTCGATGTAAAAGCTTCTTCGAGAAAATCTAAGTCGAAATTTTTACGACCAATTTCTACACCTCTTGTTCTATCATAACCACTTGGTGTATGCATATCTAAGCGAACTTCACCGAAACGATAATAGCTTAATTTATACATCAGACAATTGAGCATTGTTTGAGAAGCTTCTCTGTCAACACGATAATCCCCCTGAAAATAAGGAGGAAGAAGGCATAAAAAGATAATGAGGATTAGAGAAATTCAAGGGTGGTGGTATAGCAAGTGAGATAATTACGAGGAAATTAAGAAAATCAGTTCAAAGAACTTTTAATGCTGGCGGCGAACTACACGTCTTATTTTC
>OX235276.1:20881318-21032732 GCA_944472155.2 Trichobilharzia szidati | reverse complement strand
CCGATATCACATGATGAAAATTCCATATCTGTACCAAAAATACGGTGTGGAATCAAGCTGTAATCAGAAAATACAAAAAAGAATATTTTCCACATGATAGACTATGATTTCGAAAGTCGAAGACAGAGTGCCTTGGTTAATAATAATAATAATGATTTGCTTTATTCCAAAAACAGTACTTGTGATACAGAATGAAATTTTCAGCATTAATCACAATACTGCATCTAATTTCCACAAATTATAAATAAAATTAACCACACAGAAAATTTTCCACATTTACAATAGGGGTAATGTCAAAAAACATGCAGCATATAAAATGGAAATAATAATAGTGATAGCAGCTAAGGTAATGATAATAATAAAACTGGAAATTGCCGTGGGCTTGTTTCCCACAGTATTGTCGATTCGGTATGGAAATCCTAGCATGTTTAAAAATATTGAATATAATGTACTCTTTACAAGATATGGTGAGGGGAAAAACAAAGATCACGGCAGTCATAGAGATAAGTCAGTGTTTGCAATTATGAAAGTAAAACAAAGAAGCAACAGGACCATAAATATAATAGAAATAATAAAAGTAAAACTTGAAGGTATATAAGGATGGATGGAGGAGATTGTTTATTTACTAGATGCCCACTTATGCAAGATCAAAGTGAAAAAATTAACGCCAAACTGCTCTTTCCCTTGTCTGGAACCGAGTTCATCGACAGTATACCCGATTTGACTCAATTCAGAGAACTGAGTCAGTCCCAGTTTCCCGTATACTGGCTATTTGCTTGAGCAAATACTTGTAATATATCGGGGCAAATTTTCAATTTGCAACTCGAAGAGTGGACATTTCAAATCGATGCTCTTCACAACACACTTGCAATGTGCTTGATACCATATACAGCAGTCAGTAAAGCAGTCGTAAATGCATGATTTTATATACTAGCGACTGATTGATTGATGTGACAGTCTGGATACCATTGATATTAAATTACGCATTTTGTTGAAGTTCGCATTATTAAATGTGTGCTTTTACACTACTCATAAGTAGCTAAAATAATTAGGCAAAATAATACGAGCTCGTTTTATTTCGTGGATTCTCATCAACTGCATACATCCTAAACAAAATCAAATTATAGGTTTCAAGAAAGTTGTGGAACATACTTTTTCATAATAACTTTGAGTTATAGATAGAAGGCATAAGGAACATAATTTTTTGTTTTGCCTTTCTGTCAGTAGGCCTGTGTGTTTGTCTTGTTACGTAACATTCTACTCAATTTTGACCTTCAAGTTTCTAAATCTACTTAATTGTTTGTCTGTTTAAGTTATAAATGTCACTTCACTATTCACCCCCACCCTCTTAAACTCTCCACCACAATATGTGTAAATTTACTTTGTCCTCTGACCCTGACCCTGTAATATGCCTCTAACCAATCTGTGTTGTTTTCCAATAGAAATCTGAACTCTTACCCCTCTTATCTAATTCCACTATATATAATTAGTTGTTTTTTGACACTGAATAATCTGTCTAACTACATCGAATTCTGGAATTATGTTTCTTATGCCTTCTATCTATAACTCAAAGTTATTATGAAAAAGTATGTTCCACAACTTTCTTGAAACCTATAATTTGATTTTGTTTAGGATGTATGCAGTTGATGAGAATCCACGAAATAAAACGAGCTCGTATTATCCTGCAAACATGTTCATTCTTTCTCTCTTCAAACTAATAAAGGGATCCGGTTGCACGAAATTAGGCAAAAGTTTGTGAACACCACAAAATAAATGATAATTCAAATGGTTATACAAAGACTCAAGACTCTAAAGGTGCAGTTGGAGGGGGTGTGTTTTATTACTCTGAAGATAATGGACAACAGAGGACGAATACATATTTGGCTTGTGTATGCTGTTTAACACGGGCTGATAACTGGTTGCATTCTTATTTCTCTGACAGAATGCAGTATACTGTAATATAAAGGCAAATGTTTCTCTCTCTCTCTCTGCCTTACTCACTGAAGTCTGTGTCCCTCAACATGCTCTTCTCTCTCCTTTCACCTTTTCTCTCGTTCTTTCATGACTTGCCTCTTTCAGAAGAAATCAACTTCGGTAAATACTTTGATGATCTGACTGTTCCAAACTTAATAGTTTTTTTATGCAACCGGTTCCCTTTATTAGTTTTTTGTCCGACATCAACAAGTGGTCCAAGTTATCTAAATTGTCTTTCGTTAAATCCCTCAAAATGTCAGACATTTAACTTCACCTTTAAACACAGACTTGATCTAGACGAACTGGTTGATCCACAAGACACTTTTAACATACAGGGCACTGAAATAGAAACTAAGTCAAGTTACAAATACCTCTGAATGATTCTATCCTCTGGTCTGTCGTCTAATAACTTGTCAATTTCTAGGAAAAGGTGTCGTCTAACCTTCCAAATTAAGAAGTTAAAACACTAAGGTATCACTGAGAATCTACTTTTACAGCTTGTTAACTCTCGCATCTTACCTCTTTTTCTTTACTGCTTCCCCTTAGTCTTTCCTCGGCTACTCAAGGAGGACTGTATCATGTTGCGAAAAGTGTTAAAGGCTGTCAGTAGGGTAGTTAGTGTACTAATAAGTCGAATTGTTACTAGTGTAGTCGACAGACACCTGAACTCATGTGAGAAATGATTTGAGTACGTATTAACTGACTGTCAACACCCACCCAACCCCTATTCCCTACTTTCCACTTGCATCTCACCAAGTACGACTAGAAGTCATTTTAAAGGATTGTATGCTTGCACAATACCCTATTCGGCCCGCCTGTGTTCTGTGTGATAGAGAAGTTGTTAGGCGTAAATCTTACAACTTACCATGTGATTAGCAAGAAAAATGTAGCTGTGTCGTCTTCTCCTGTCTGTAACTTACGATTGATACTATTTGAATCAACCTATAATCACCTTGGTTATTAATAATATTGTGATTATATACGTTTTGTACATGTTTGGCTTCATTGTTGTTACTCTTGATGCCATAGAGTTGCAATTATCAATTTTAATTACTCATACCATGTAATTTGTTTTGTTGTTGTTGAGTAAACTAGATGTAATATTGTACAATCGAGTCATTTTTGAATTAAAAATGGCATCCTACTGCAGGATTTTCAGCAGAAACCACTTATCCATGTAGATTTTGTCAGTAACCTTAATAAGTGAGAATCACTCATTGAAAATGAAAGATTTCTAGACGACCAGCTTGTTCTAGTTGTAGGGTTTTCAGAAATAAAAGTCGACAGTGCTAAATTTAGTTGGTTAGCAAACTATTCAGTTAATTGTGAGAAATATTTACGCAGAATCTTTGAATATCTATGAAGTATGCGCTGAAGGAGTTGCCTAGTAGGGCAGTGAAAGATTTGCAAATAAACCACTCAGCTTAGAGAACACAACTACATGAAAGTCTACATAGAACCTCTATTCTGTAAGTTGATGCTGAAGATATGACATCATTACCACTCAATTTATCATAAAGAACTGACTGACTGGTTTCCACGCAGAACTTTGCACAAATATGTAGCACTTTAAGTTGCCACACTCCCTCCTTTTAGCACATAAATCAACAGAAGACAGTAAACAGAAATTCAAAAAAGACACAGATAATAAACAGAAATATGAGGCAAAAAGTGCAGTAATATGAAAGAAGAATAGAATTTTATTGGATATGATTTAATGAATGACAAAGAGTGAATGCGTCTGCCACAGACATTGAGAACGACGATTTTAAGCCATATCACCAATTGTCTGGAGCGGCCACCATTAGTTCTTACCATCGTGAGGACCCCAGTCAGTCACTCACTCAGTCAAGAAGTCCTCGGGATGGTAAAAACCAATGGTTGGAAACAATTGGTGACATGGCTCAAAATCGCTCTCAGTGGCGCAGATGCATCCACTCCTTGTGACTTATGATTTCCAATTAAACTGTTCTGTTCTCCGTTATTACTATTCCTTTGTCTCACACCTCTGTTTACTGTCTATATTATGCATTTCTTCTACTTTCTTCTCTTGCTTTGCGTGCTACATGGAGTGTGGCGACTTGAACTGCCGCACATATGTGCAAAGTTCTATGTCGAAAACCGACCGACCGACCAAGAAGTCTACACCCCTACACAGCTGCCTCGTTGGCCTAAACTAACCATTGTGGATTTATTTCATTGGCTGTCTGTCCTGTTGTCGAGGAAGGCAATCGGTGGCTGAGCTAGTCTAATCATGCGTAGCACATGTCCTCCTCACAATCTCTATCAGTCAATGCAGCCAGCTTCACAACCTCGTCGATTGGCTTTCCCCTCCAACTATTCACCTAGCACTCGACCGATGCCTCACCTCAATATTGCTCATCTTATTATTATTATAGCACTTAACACAGGAGATAGAACACAGGCAGACAACTATGATCAAAGACATTTAGGTGGCTAGACTTTTCATATCTTCCACTTCCAGTGTGGACCATGTCTCACAGCCATAAATGAGGGTGGAACGAACTGCTGAGCAGTACATACGTCCTTTGGTTAACAGCCGGCTATCGCGTGCAGAGAAGGCGTAAGTTGGCATATGGCAAACAAGCCTTCTGTGTCTGTGCTGAAATAACCAAACAAGTTATATAATATTATTCCATCCTGAAGCTGGAGTAATGTCATAAAAAGGAACTATGTTAAATATGAGTATATACTATTGTTTGTAGAGTTTATTTCATGTTCTTTAGGGATTTAGTGTAGCTTTGAATATGTAAATTTTATAGGAAAGGGGTTTCCGATCATGAGAAGAGGAAATGAAAGCCGTCAGCGGTTACTGAGCTAGTTAGAAGTGATTTCAGGAAACCAAATCGAATAGATATGTGCCGCTAAAGAAAACTACTTTCCATTAAAAAGGCACAAAAGGTGAATTATAACAATAATAATTATTTTTATTATTATGTGGAGTGAGTTCTGCATACTTCTTCTCCAGTTCTCTTAGATTATCCTTATAATTCACTAAATGGTGTATACTACGGATGGTGCATTTTGTACATGTATGCTTAGTGTATACAGTAGTATGAAATGTGTCGCAGACACGTTATATTTATGATCATATTAACAATAAAAAGCTGTTTTTAAGTGTAGGCCTTCAAGGATTTGGCTGGTTTCAGGTTTGATGAAGAGCTGATATCAGTTATAAAACCACTGGAAAACCAACTGGGAATACCGAACAGCTATTTCTTGATCCCAGTTTGGGACTCTTCAGCAGTACGCGCCTATCAAGATTTGAACCTTGATCCTTTCGGTTACACGGTGAACTCAGGTACGGCTAGTCCACGAGGACTCGATCGAATGGCCAGTGCATGGATACCAAATTCTGCCGATTCATGATACAGCGCGACTGACAGTAGCCAATGTCACCTCTGGCGAGTATTTGTCTCCGCACCCAACCATCTGTATCCCACTCCAACAGATGTCAGCCCATGAGGAAATACTCAAACTAATCAAATCCCTGAGAACAAACACTTCACTTCAATATCCATCTGATGCTCACTGGCAGGGACTGGCCCTATTCAGGTAAACAGATAGGTAGGTAGTCACGTGGGTCATATGGAGAAGTCATCACAAGTCAGTGGAATACCGTAGAGGTGGTCAGGTGTGAAGACAAATACTCGTCAGCGATGACACTGGCTAGTGCCAGTCAGTATGTATATCATGTGTGAATTGGCAGAAGTTGGAATTTTATGCACTGAATGGCCATCTGATTGACGGGTTCCAGTGAGTGTATTAATTGTCTACTAGCTAGCTCGTCACTCACCTCATTCCTTTATTTAATATTTGATGAAAAATAAAACAGTTTTTTCTGTAGTTAGGTAACCTGTCTTATTAGTGATGTTGCGTATAATCCCTGTTAATTATTCTGTGTCATTATGAGGAAAACGTATGTCCAACACCTTTTTATGATTTATATTCTTGTACTGTTGAGGCTATAAACAATTGGAAGGGATCCTTGAAATATTCTCCCAGTAAATTTGTTGTTCTTCCTTACTCTATTCAAGTCTCTTATTGAAAAGAAATATAGTCAGGAAGGAATCTTATAGCTACAAACAGGAATAAAAAGTAGTATGTGCAACATATGCACTTATTTATAGCTTTTCTCCAATAAAATTTTTGAAACGAATATCTAAATAACTCCACTTGGTGATTGAAACTAAAAAGTTTAGCTAATGTTTAGAATCCTAGTAGTAAAATCATTAGGTTCCTTTACGAGGCAGTATTTGACAAAAAGGATAAACAGTGAGTGTTTAGATATCTGTTCTATGTTTATTATGCAAATGAGACAGAAGTCACAGAAATCTGTTGATGAAACAAATATACAGATCAGTGACTGCGTCGACTGCGAAATCACATTCACGAAATGTGAATAGAGTGTTACCTTATGGGTAAAAGCAAAAATTCACATAGTTATATTAAAGAAAAGGCGTTCAGTGAAAGAGTTACTCCTCTTTTCGGTGATATCATTCTCAAGCTGTAAAATCGCATGTATATATGGCGAATTTTCTCAGCAACAGAAGGAATATTTCCAAAGATTGCGTCATCAGAATTGAGAGCTCTTTAGAAAACACATTTCGTTAGTTGGTTACAAACTAAAATTAGATTAAATAAGCAAAATAAATCTAATTGACAGGGTTGAGCAGGGCTCAAATAAAATTGAAATCGAACAAAAGTCACGTTAGCAACAGTGGTAATAAGGGGTAGAGATTGAATTCGGGGTGGGGTGGGTTGGTGTGAAGGAAGAAAATATCATACAATTAAGAAACAAACAAGCATGAAAAAGACGAAGTAAAAATTGAGTATTCGGTGTTAAGATAGATCGGTTAGGTCCATTGTAGATTTAATGACTGAACGAACTTCTTCTTTTGAATGCGGAGTCCTGGATTTAACATGTGAATTGCCGTCATGGTTGTTTCTGTTGTGTTTGAAGAAGTCTGATTCGCACTATTTCAGCGAGATTTCCACGTATTCCATAGATAACTTTGAAGTTCCTTTGTGAAAGGGTTAGCCTAGTGTCTAGATTCTGTTGATCAGATGTTCCACGATAGAGCTGCTGTAGAGGTGGGAGGCAATCTTTTTTCTCCTTTGTGGAACCATGACTATGGGTAAGTAAGTGTCCGATGATACGTTTGGTTAGCGAACGGTGGGTACGGCCGACATACCTAGCTCCCCAGGTGGAGCAAGTGAACTGGTAGATGCACAGTGATGAGGCAGCCAACAGGGGTAACTTATCCACGTTCACGTTCATGTGAATCACTGGTTTCGTAGAGGAAGTTAGTCATCGAAGTTCTGTGGAGAAGAAGATGTTCTTCGATGAGTGGAGCAGGTGGGCAGTTTCTCAGTATTTCTGTCAATAATGAGTCTCTATTGAATTGTAGATTCATGTAGATACGTTATTCGGGAGCAGAACCTGTAGCTGGTTTAAGTCGTTTAAGTTTCATGGATTTCGTGATAAAACTTTCTGGATAGCCATTTTCGAGGAGGATTAATTCCAGAGTGTTCAGCTCTTCTTCCATAATATCAGGGCTGCAAATTGTGCTATGTGGATTCTGTGGCTCAGTGAATAGATCATGTTTCATTTCGTATACATAGAACCATCCAGCTATGAAAGTTAATGAGTTGTCCGTTCTAAGTTGGCTTTCTCTCTGTGTGTGTGGATCTTTTAAGTATTCCATCTTGTTCACGACGTCTTGCTAATTGAACGTTCAGAAGAGATACTTTTGTTTGCTGACTGCTTCTGTAATGTGAACTGAATCTCAGGATAGCAGCTGTTGCAAAAGTCTAGAATGTTCTCTAAATTTCCCTCGTTATTGCAGATCATGAAAGTATCGTCGATGTATCTCTTTTAAAACCCAATATTGTCAGTCATTTTCTTTAGGTAGATGTTTTCTAGTCTCGACATGAAAAATATGCGTGTAACTGGCCAGGTGGTTAGCTCATAGCTATACCATCTTTTCGTTAATGTATTTCGCTATTGAAACAGAATTGGACGTTTAGGGTACTTCTCAAAAAGAGTACAAATCAAACTTTTTCAAACAAAGCAGAAGGAGAAATGGCGGCAATTCACATGTTACATCCTGAACTCTGCATGCAAAAGAGGAAGTTTGTTCAATCATTAAATCTACACTGGACCTGATCTGTCTATCTTAACACGAAAAACACAGTTTTACTTCGTCATTTTCTTGCTTGTTTGTTTCTTAATTGTGTAATAATTTCTTACCCCACCCCACCCCACCCCGAATTCAATCTCTACCCCTTATTACCACTGTTGTTACCTTGACTCTGTCTCGTTCAATTTTAATTTTAGCTGAGCTCTACTCAACCCTATCAATTAGATTATATCACTCAACTTGCTTATTTAATCTTATTTTACTTTCTAACCGATTGACCAAATTTGTCATCTAAAGAGATTTACAATTCTAATGACACAAATCTTGAGAAATATTCCTTTCTGTTGCTAAGAAAATTCGCCATATATATACATGCGATTGTACAGCTTGAAAATGATATCACCGAAAAGAGGAGTAACTCTTTGCTGGACGCCCTTTATTTTATATATCAGAGTGTAAATAAAGATTCCCTCACCAATATTGTTGTCACCTCTCTCGCGCTCTCTCTTCACTATCGTGTTGTTAGATGACTGGAGGGAATCGGCCAAAGCAAGCCGTCGTGTCTGTTGAATTTCACCAGTCGCCAAGGTATATCTACAATCTTAAAGGAACTCATACGCAGTCTGAGATTTGTTATATTACCAACCAAGTCTTTTCTCTTCTATCGTTACACACGGACGGTGTCGTATGCATAATAGACACACGCATAGTGATGTATTGATTTTTCAACTGATCAACCTCTTCTATTTCTTTCGTATTATAAAGTTCACATGGTTTTGCCTGTTAGCATTAATGTTATTATTACTACAACTATTGAAGAGGTACACAAAGTTCACTAACTTCTAATTTAAATAAATAAAAATAACAATAATATTAGTGATAATGAGTATCATAAGAAAACTATACTTTTCTAGGGTCAACATTTACGTGAACATTACTCATAATATGCACTTGCATTGATTTTAAACACAGTGCAAAGAATTCATCAATAACTGAGAAGAAGAAACGTTGGTTTCAACGGTCATAATTTAGATATTTTTCTAAGAAAAGACTGAGTAGTGCTGTAGAATAAATTCTTGTAACAGTTGAAACATACTAAGCATTATTATTATTGTTCCCTTTGGTTCCTAGTGGAACACAGGGCTTCAACTGCACGCCTCCACTTGCCACTGTCTTCTGCTGTACTTTTCACTTGCATCCATGTTAGTTCATGCTGTTTCCACTCCTCTTCACACGATCTCCTCCATGTCACCCTTGGACGTCTCACTCGCCGCTTCCCTTTCGGGTTCCACTCGAGCGATGGCCTGACGCGCGGTGTCACCCAACGGCCTCCTCAGCGAGTGTCCAATCCATCTCCACTTTCTCCTGCATATTTGTTGGGTGATTGGTTCATTTTTTGTTTGTTCCCATAGTTTCTTGTTGGTGATTCTTTCTGGCGGCCATCTGATCTTGAGTATAGAGCCAACGAAGACAGTTGTTGATAAAGGTCTGCAACAGGCTGTTGAAAATATTCTTTGTGACTCGCCAAGTTTCTGATCCATACGTATAGAAGAACTGACTGACTTGACGTTTGTATTGAAAATCCGAATCATTTTGTTGTTGATGCAGGCTGAGTGACGAAGATTTCCAGATTAGTTTCAGGTTGATGAATGTGTTTCTCGCCTTCCCGATTCTCGATTTGACATCGTCGTCCGTTCCACCTGCCTGTAGTTGAGACAATGCTCCCTAGATAAGTGAATGAAGTAACTTCTTTCAAATCCCTCCCGTTGATGGTGATTGACGCTGGATGTTGTTGCTGTTGTTGTTGTTGGTTGATTATTTTCATAACCTCCGTCTTGTCTGTGTTCACCTGGAGTCCTGTCTTTGCTGCTTTTTCTTATACCAGTTTGTCGGTTTCCGATTGTAAGTCTTCGATTCTGTGTGACATCAAACATAAATCATCCGCGAAATCCAGGTCTTCTAGGTTCTTCACATCGGTCCAGGATATCGCTGTCTTCTCGTTTCCAACTATCTGACGCATAATCCAGTCCACCACAATAAGGAATAACATTGATGATAATAAGCACTCTTGTCTGACTCCTGTGTTTACTCCAAACTCCAAAAACTTCAACGCACAAACGCTAAGCATTAATGCGATGAAAATACAGAGTTGGATATAATGCAATTGAGGATAAGCAATGAGGAAGAAGGGAAGGAAAGGTATCTACTGGATGTCTTGTCGAACTACTGAAGCAGGGTGACTTAGGCCTCTGCAAGAACTGACTGGTACGAAATCATGCTATTGTCTATTCTAAATTGCATCATCCTAGAGAGAGAGTCAGAGATGCACTGGATGCAGAACTCTAGCAGCTCGTCGGAACACAGCTGGATTCAAGAGAGGCAAATCATATGCTGACCAAGTCGCAACTCTGCGCATCATCATCACAGAAAAAAGCGCAAAATGGCAGTCAAACATCACTCTCTATCTCATCTTCATCAACTTCAAATAGGCCGTCGACAGACAGAGTTGACCAAGAAGTAATTTAGAAACTACTTCTAGACTATCGCGTGCAGTGCCCAAGTCTTTATCAACAGCTGGCTATATGACAACTCCACGTGTCAGGTGATCCGCGACGGGAAACTCATCGAAGTCTGACTTTTAAGTGAACACAGGAGTAAGACACTCCTGGCCGACCATAATCGCTGATGATATTCTTAAGTGTGCTGGATTGGAATATGCGTCAGACTGCGCGTCTGGGAGCGTCTGGTGAGAAGGCTCTAGAAGGTCTGGATTTCGTAGAAGATTTATGTGTAATATCAAACAAAGTCGAAGACTTATAGGAAAGCGGAAACCAACAACCTAGCTGGAGAAAAAACAAGGACGGTATTTAGGTGAACTTAGGTGATACGGAGGTGATGAAGATAACCAAATAACCACCATCAGCGGGAGAAATTTAAAAGAGGTTACTTCCTTCTTTCACTTATCTAAGCGACATGGTTTCAACGACAGGTGACAGCACAGAAGAGGATGTCAAAACTAACCAGAATCAGGAAGGCAAGAGAGAAATTCACCACTCTGTGACCAGTTTGGAAATCTGCCACACCTAACATATGCAACGAAATTCAGATTTTCAGCATCAATGTTAAGACATTCAGTTCTTCTATATGGATCAGGACATTGGCGTGTGCGTCATGAAAAGCAGTTCAACAGGTGACTGCAAACTTTCATCAACAGGCGCTTTCATTGAATGCATACTGAAGATCAGATTGGCGGTTAGAAGGGACCAGGCTGTGGGAAGGAAACAATCGGGGATGTATCACTCAACAAGCATTCCAAAGAAAATCGATATGCATCAGGGACACGCTGTTGGATACCGTTGAGGGCATCGCGTACCAGTCGACTGATGAAGAGGAACCGAAATAGGTAAGGATGAGTTGTGAATTTGTGGAGATGTGTTATTGAAGCCCTATTTTCCACTCAGTATCCAAGAGAACATTGATAATAATAATAATAACGTAAGGAGAAGCTCTGACAGGCGGCTAACCAACCAAAAATTGACATCCACAAAATACCCGGAAGCAAATGAAGATGAGGAAGGAGAAGAAGAAACCGTCAAGTGGCCATAGCACATCCATCGCTCATGTTCACTTGTGAAGAAGAACATGATGGTAGACTACAATTCCTTAATGTCCAATTGAGCAGAAGAGAGGATGGTTCACTCAAGAGATGGAGATTTATGGAAAACCCACATTTGTAGGACAATATACACATTTCTTCAGTTTCGTACCAAACCGATAGAAAATCAAATTGGTCATATACCTCAATAATAGAGGAAGAAGGATGTGTACAGATGACTCCGTAGAAAATGAATTAGGACACATACATCTAGAATACGCAGACACATGAACGCCAGGTATGAAGTCCAGCGAGACAGACAACAGTTAAAAAGAAACAACTGAAGATGCAATTCAATGGGTATGTGGCTAGTAAATTCCTACATCTGAGATTATCGAGAGCAATCAAATGGACTTATACTGCTGCCACCCTTTGTTCGTCATTTTCCATCCGCCGACCAATTATGATTATCAAAGCGAAAGCCAAGTTGTCTAGCTGGCTGTGGCACTTCTATGTATATCTACAAACTTACCTGCTCCTGCGGAGAAATCTACACAGGGCGAGCAACTAGACAGTCCAACAATCGTATTAATGAACGTCTTTCTTCATAGTTAGGAATGGGCCATGAAAAACCTCTAAGAAGTTCTACTTTATCTCATTTGATTTATGATAGTGGTCACCAAGTGGACAGAAGTAGTGCGCCTTCAAAGTTATCTATCCCACATTCCATCAAACCCTACGAATGGAATCCTTTTACACATAGTCGAAGCTATGGGAATTAATTCTAGAGAACAATCCTAGTGTCTTTGCATACAACAAAAGAAGTTTGTTCTACCTTTGTCTTTCCTTTGCTTGGCCTAGGTAAATTCTTATTTAAAGCGAACCTCCCACCTTTTCTTATTTTCCATTTCCTTCGTACTTCTATGATATTTATTTAATCTCTGATTATCTGTCCACTTCATCTTTTACTATTACGCAACTTTTAAGATTTGACCTTCGTTATTCTTATCGCCACCTGCATATACCTTAATATGGTCATTCTGTTATCATTGTAATCATCGTTAACACTGACATTCAAAAAATTTAACACATTTTCATTATTATTTGATTCACGAACTCACCGTCATTGGTTAAATTTTTTATTTATACAAATCTATGTAAATTAGAGCAAAGCCTGAAGATGATCTAATTGAAAAGAACAATATTGTTTGCTTATATTTGTGGTTCTGATATTAATAATGCGAATATTTAAGGACATTATCTTTTGATTTTTCACATATTGCTCTTGAGTGAATTTTCCTTAGTAATTCAGGTAAAATAATGTTGAATTGTTAAGAAATAACAAAACAATGAGTTCTGTGACAAATGTGTTTCAACAGTTTTTACTGATAACGACTAAATCGAGGTAGAACACTGACCGGGTACTTTTTTACAACCCTGTTTTCACACTCTCCTCTATTACGAGTTACTGGTCGATTTCAGTGATGTTTTTTACAAAACACAAAATAATTGAGCAAAGAATATCCTTTTCGATAATTTCCTCCTCTTCTGGCTCTACAATTATATATGCATGTTTATATACATAGAATATTCTAGAATAGTAGTCAATAACAATATTAGTGTTTTTTAAATAATATCGATTTGTAAAGTATGATCACAATGGAATTACAGTTCATTAAAGATGCTTAAATTATAATAATAATAATAATAATTTGTTTTATTCCAAAACAGTACTTCTGATACAGAATGGAATTCTCAACATTTTTACTACAGTATGGCATCCAGTTAGTACATTATCAATAAATAGAATTCTACATAGATTAAGGGTAATCTCAGTTAGTTTTGACAACAACACATTGACATGTCGGTAGCAAAGCCAAAGTTGAACAGTGTTTGAAGGTGTTAGAAATGTAAGTGCTATCATATTTACTGGCGTAAGCGGAAGAAAGAAACAAAGCAGCACATAACGGAAGAAAAGGAAAAAGAGAGAGAGAGAAAAAGAAAAGAAAAAAAGAAAATGTTGTACCTATAAATGATATGAGTTGGAAAGACGAAGTCCAGTTGTTCTACTGACTATTTAATGAATTATAGGTGTCACGCATAATGCTTTCTTTATCGCACAGAACACGAGCTTATTAGGGTACGACTGAGTTTTTGTACTTGTTAGTGAGAGCATATAGTTCTCTATATTAGCTTCTGGTTCTGCCTGATGAGATTCAAGGGGAGAGTTGTGAATGAAGAGGGTAGTGTGAATTAGATAAAATGGATTCGGCCCATTTTTCATATGAGTCCATATGCCTGTCAACCAGAATATTAACAAGCTAGTTAAGTGGCACGTTGCTTACCCTGCTGATAACCTTCAACATCCTGCGTAATAAGGTATAGTCTTTCTTCAGTAGCCCTGCAAAAACTAAGGGGGAACAATAGGCAGAGAATAATAGGCAGAATGCGAGAGTTAACGAATTGTAGGAGTAAGTGTTGGGTTATACCAGAATGTTGTAACTTCTTGATGTAGAAGATAAGACGGAATATTTTCTTAGAAATCGCCAAGATATGAGACGACCAGGAGAGATCAGCAGATAGAATGACGCCTAGGTATTTAATTACCGACTTGGTTTCTATTTCAGTGCCATCTATGTTGCATACCTCATGAGAGCCGACCAGTTTGTTTAGGTCGGATTTATGCCTAAAGGTGAAATTGACTGTTTGGCATTTGGAGGGGTTTAAGGTAAGACCGTTTTCCTGGGGCCACTGGCTGATTTCTGACAGAAAGCCATTTAATTTAGAGCAGTCACTTTGACATTTGACAGGCAAAGATACTGTCAGGTCGTCAGCATATTTGACAAAATTAATGCCATTTGAAGATGGTAAGTTATGTAGAAAGAAAGAAAGAAAAGAGAAGTGGGGAGAGTACAGCACCTTGGGGGACACCAGCTTCATTGAGCACAGCAGAGAAGGATTTACCTTTGTATACACTGTACTGCATTCTGTTTGAGAAGTAGGAATGCAACCAGTTTGTGACCCAGGACTCAGTTTGTGTCATCGAGAGCTTATTTAGCAAGAGACATCTAGGTACAGAGTCAAAAGCAGAAGTGAAGTCGAGAAACGTGCAGCGAACGTATTTGACACCTTTATCTAATGATAAGACGATACTGTTGTGTAAGACGGCTGCAGCGTCTAAAATGCTCCTACTCTGTCTATATTCAAATTGTTTGTGGTCTTCAAAACTAATAGGGGAGGGTTCAAGTTTAAGAAGTACTAGTTTATCCATAAGCTTTAGAAACGGGGAAGTAATGGCAATGGGTCTGAACTTTACGTTCTTGCTATTTCTAGGTTTAGGGACAGGGACTACTTTAATGTGTTTCTATTCAACAGGTACAACTAAAGTTAGGGAAATTTCCACAAAAAATGAGGATCATTCAAACCTAGATGGTCAAGGTAAGGACAATGTCTGAACCAACTTCTTCTTTTGGACACATAAATTAGACTTCTTAATGTTGTTCCCAACAGCCAGCATCAGCAATATTTAGTAGTCGAACTCTTAAGGCGAAGTTAAGATTTGTTAGTATGCGGTAAATGACCCTGAAAGCATGGTTAACATCAATGTTGTGTTCTGCATCCACAAGATGAGATAGAATAGCGTTGCCAATAGATTTTGTTTGTTCTTTACTTAGCCAACATGCAAGGTGAGATTCAGAAATCTAGCGAGAAGCACGCCTAATTGTACGGCCTATGTAACTGGCTCACTCCATAGGAGCAGTTAAATTGGTAGATACACATCAAAGAGGCGAAATTAGACAGTTTATCTTTTACTCCCGAAAGCAAAATAGGCTGGGTGGTTTTGAAGACACAGCGTAATTCGGCAGCAGGGAATGCTCTTTTTACCGCATTTATAAGGCGCTGTGTTAGTATCTTATTGATGTTATCTCCAAGGTACTGTATTTGTAAGAATAAGGCCTTTTTAGGAACTATCGGTACCTTGGGCTGCTTTGATTTTAGATTCATATTCTTATCAATAAACTTTTCTGGATAACCATTTTCACTCAGCAACCGTTTAATATTAATAAGGTTTTAACAAAATCCTGGAAACAGTAAACAAGAGTTTGTAAGGCGAAGGAACATTACAGAACACTAAATTGAATTATTTCGGATCATTAGTACACATGATCTCTACGAACGGAAATCATTATTTACTGAATGTGTGGATCCATTCTGACGACCAATACAGAGTGAAGTTTAAACGTTCTTGTTGTTGTTTTCTTATTTTTTGATTATAGCTTGATTCCACACCGTATTCTTGGTACAAGTATGGAATTCTCAGCATCTGATATCGGTTGCCCAAATTTTGCAGGCCGACCGTAGATATCAGGTGTGCGTCGGCAGGGGATCGAACTTCGGACCATGTACATGATCGGCGAAAGTCCTAACCGATGTGCTACCGACGCGCACAGTATTGAGGCTAAATTAAAGGCAGATAGCTCAAAGTCTAAATCTAAGTGAGCAACACAATGACTAATATTGTGGCTCACATACTGGCAATATTCTGAATTCTATCATTCTGTGTAGCTGAATGTTTGATGGGCAAAGTGTTTAGTCTCATTTCTTAGTAGTACCATCTACTTACTCGTAACTGCAAACTCTTTGGATCTTAAAAGATGATTATGACGGCGAATTAAACCAAGTTGTGTTGCCAATCCATTCACAAAATTCAATAAGCGTTAGTTAAAAGGAATTTTAATCCCATCAAGTATCATTAGTTGACTAGTATATGAAATGTATTCCTAAATCGATCACATCAGCCCCCCAAACGTTCTTTGATTCTTTTATTCATTATTTCCCTGAACAGGGTGCTACGTCTGATTGATTTGTCTTTCTTACGCTAATTGTAGTTTTAGAATCTGTACGAAAACAGATGTGCCACTATTCTCTCCGTGATACCTTTTAATTCGTCGACTTTATACAAGATTATTAGGTGGCACTAAATAATTGCTCAGCCAATATACATATATCAGCGATAAGAATAACGATAATTAAAATGTTATAAGGGATAAAGTTGAAGCGAATAAATTACAAAATTATTAAAGATTGTTTTATAAGTGAATTGATATCAAAAATGTTTTAAAAATGTCAAGTGTTGTCCAAAAATTTAAAAAAAATAAGAGTACGATTACGATGAGAATGAAGATGTGAAGTGAAGTGGAAAGAATTCAAGTGGTAAAATAAAGTAAAAACTAGAAAGAACATTACTATGACCACCAAGGTAAAGAAGGGGGTTTGACAAAACGGTCGAAGAAGAGTTATCGGAAATTCTTGAACCAGTTAGACTAAATCTATATAAACATAGTCTTTCCGACACTTTTGACTTTGTCAGTGGTGTTGATGACCGGTAAGCATATGATTTCGTTAGATGTTTGTTCATTGTTCACAAAAGTACCACTAGTAGACACTATGTGCTATCTATGCCAGTATATTGATTCAAATAGCATGAACATTGGCTTACCAAGTGAATATCTTAAACAACTATTATTGAGATGCACACTGTATATGCAATTTAGATTTAATGAAGTCATCTACAATCAAAGGGATGGAGTAGCCACGGGGTCTCCTTCAGGGACCGCTCTTAGCGGACGTCTTCATGGCAAGCTTAGAGAATGGCCCACTAAAGGAAACCATCGATAGTTTGTTTATATATAAAAGATATATAGATAATACCTTCATTGTCTGTGAGGAAAACTCTTTAACTGCCGAACTTCTTGGAATATTTAATGGCTCTCACCCATCTTTGCTTTTCATGGTCGAAGAAGAGTCGAATTCCTCGTTTCACTTCCTTGATGTAAAGCTAGATAGAAGAGAGAATGGAACGCTGTTAAGGTCGATTTACCGAAAGCCAACATTCACATGGCAGTACACTAACTTCAACAGTTGGGTACCGTTAGGGAGAAAGAGAAATCTTATTCATTCCTTATGCTCCAGAATTTGTGAAATCTGCTTTACAGAGACAATCGATAGTGAACTAGATAACCTTCGATCAAATCTCCTTAACAATGGTTATCCTACAAGGTTTATTGAACGTAACGTCAAGAAAGAATCCGCCCCTAGACAAATCACAGTGCCAAAGAAAAAACTGTTTATGAGTCTGGCATTCAAAGGTGACACCATTTCTGAATTGTTTGAAAATCGTTTATCTAAATGTATTAAACACACTTTTCCTGCAGCTGACTTGCAAATAGTTTCTACCAGCCGAAATATGATTAGATGATGAGTCAAGGATAAATTACCGCTTATGTCCACATCTATGTGTATTAACTCTTTTACCTGCTCCTGTGGAGCTGGTTATATTGGACGTTGTAAGCGTACTCTCTGAAAACGTGTAGCGTCGGTGGCACAGTGGTTAGGACTCTCGCCGATCATTTACATGGTCCGGGGTTCGATCCCCTGCCGACGCACACCCGATATCTATGGTTGGCCTGCAAAATTTGGGCTACCGATATCACATGCTGAAAATTCCATACTTGTACCAAGAATACGGTGTGGCATCAAGCTGTAATCAAAAATAAAAATAAAATGAACACTATCCGGTTGGGTTAATGAAAGGCGAACGTAGAACTGCGAAGTCGTCTATTTGTGATCACCTGTTAGAGTCTGGTCATTCAGCCCTACGCTCCAAAAGTTTAAGTTTCCTTCACTTATGCATAGCCAAAGCTTTAGCTATGCATGAACAGAAACCTAAATTATGAGTTCAAAAACGTTTTGTCAAACCCCTTTCTCTACCTCGGTCATAGTAATGTTTTTTCTAGTTTTTATTTTATTTTATTTTACCACTTGAATTCTTTCCACTTCACTTCACATCTTCATTCTTATCCTAATCGTACTTCTAATTTTAAAATTTTTAGACAATACTTGACATTTTTAAAACATTTTTGATATCAATTCACTTAAAAAACAATCTTTAATAATTTGGTAATTTATCCACTTCAACTCTACCCCTTATAACATTTTAATTATCGTTATCCTTATCATATATATATATATATATATATATTGAGTGAGCAGTTATTTAGTGCCACTTAATAACCTTTTTTCTGTAATATAAATACGACTGTACAGCTTGAAAATGAAGTCGTTGAAAAGAAATTTCTTCGCTGAACAAAAAAAACTGTGTTTTTACTTATGAATAAATGGGTATTTTTCGTGATGTATACAAGATATCAATGTAACGAACACAAATATGATCTCTCTCGTGACATTGAGTCACTATTTACCAATGTTACACTCACAGAAACTGTCTGTCATATTTATCAACGTATAGACGAAAACCAGCTGAACATCGAATTACCGACGAGTTGTTTAAAAGAACTTCTACTGAGATGTACACTTAATGTACAATTCATATTCAACGATGTTATTCACAAACAACAAGGTGTCATCGTAGTGGGATCTCCACTGGGCCCACGGCTAGCAGACTGCTTTATGGCAGAACCTCGAGAACGGCCCACTCAAATCGACTATTGATAATTCCCAATTGTATGCTTGATATGCGGACGACATCCTCATTATCTGTGATGATGGTCACGATCTTAATCAGTTACTACAAATATTCAACAACTGCCATTCAGAGACCAAGTTTACTCTTGAAATTGAAAACAGATCTAAAATTCCTTAACTTGATGTTGAACGTACAAAAAGAGCTGACGGAACTGTAAGAAGGTCCATCCATAGGAAACCCACATGGTATAGCCAACTGACAAGCTTCTACAGCTGGGTACCAATCAGTCGAAAAAGAAACCTGATTAAATCCCATGCCAATCGCGTCCGACGCATCTGCAGCTCTGATACCCTAGAAGAAGAACTACACTTCCTGAAAGAAACCTTCATACAAAACGGTTATTCACCAAGATTCATAAAGAAAAACATCAAACAGAAAATCCAAAAGCAAGAGACGTAATTCGTACCAGAAAAGATAATTTATATGAAACTCGACTTCGAAGGTGACCCACTCAGTGATGTCCTTAGCAGGAGAATATCCACTTCTTTAAGAAGAACTTTCTTCGCGGCAACATTGAGAGTAGTGTTCTTTAGTTTCCCGCTGATCTGCAGAAGCCCAAGGGACAAGATCCCGCACCTGACCACTTCTATGTGTAAATATCAGTTCATCTGTTGCTGTGGAGCCAGGTACATCGGTCTTTCGATGAGCATCCTGTTAAAAATGGTCAAAGAACACATTCCAGCGTATCTGCAGAAAGGAAGCAGTGGCTGTATAAGGAGCGCAAGAATCGAACATCTCGTCACCACTGGTCCCTCCATCTCAACAAACGCCTCCCCCTTCAAAGTAATCTACAACGAACAACCTGCCAAAGACAATACGTTTCCGTCTTCTTTGCATTGCAGAAGCCCTATCTATTCAGTTGGAAGAACCAGAACTGTGCATACAAAAGAAAATTATTCAACCACTTCTGCTATCCTGGTAACAATTCTGTTAATTTGACTTAACTTTTGTTTGTATGCTTATTTTTCTAACTACTTAAAACTCTTATGTAATTCCGCATGTTATTTTGTTTCCATGTACACTCTGAGCACAACTCTTTCATCGAACTATTCATGTTATTACGTAACTCTTCTTTAACAATCGTTTGTTACTATCCTCTTATATCAACATCCAATTCATCTGAACTTACTGATTGTATTTTCGTCTGTTAAATTTAATGTAGACACACATACAAAACAACCATATACAATATTTGCGATTGTACAGTTATGAAAATAAATTCGCCGCCGAAAAGAGACTCTTCGGTGAACTATTGGTCTTCCGTCTATTAATGTTCAAATGGGGATTTTTCATGAATTACATTAATTAATCATCTAATTCAGTGATCTCAACTCACTGAACAAATCTCAATCTTATAAACTGTAATCGCTTTTGTTTTTTGAGTTACTATATAAGCCTACAAGGCAACACTGTTCGTTAATTTTACCTGTCTTACTCCTCGACCCTCTTTTCTACTTTGAAAGCGTAAAAATTGATGATGTAAACTTCAACTAAAAGTTGTAATACTTTCATTTTAGATGCGTCAGTTTTATAGTATCTCTTCTCCACTACCACTCAAACATTAAACTATGTTATGATCATCAATATAACCTTTGTAATTTCAGGTAGTGGTGTGCAGCTGATGAGAACCTGTGAAACAGAATGATGATATCATTTTATACTGCAAATTTCGTCTTCCTTTCTTTATCGAAATTTATCAAGGGAACCAAATCTATGAAGTTGCTTACATTAATTGCAGTTTTATGTTCTTTCCGGCTTTTATTTATAAACCGTAAAATCATGCAATCAAAGTACTGCATTTAATGCAATAACTAATTCTACCATACCTATTCTAGCTGACATCTTCATGGGTTATCTCGAACAGACGCGACTGAGTGACGCTATCAATGAAACAACATACTATCGTCGATACGTCGATGATACGTTTGTTGTTTGTAACGACATGAGTCAGGCATCCGTATTATTTGACTGCCTTAATGAGATCCATCCCCAAACATTAAATTTACCATGGAATATGAACACAACGACGAGTTCAATTTCCTGAACCTAAATGTAAAAAGAAGAAACGATGGAATGGTTGAAAAGTTCATCTACAGAAAAGAAACCTGAACTGGACAATACCTTCACTACAACAGCTTCTGCCCTATAAGCTATAAGCGGGGATTAGTAAGGATACTGTACGGCAGGGCCAGGAAGTTATGTTCACCAAACAAGGTAGATGAAGAATTAAGCTTTGTTGAAAAATGCCTTATGGAAAACGGGCATCCTAAAGGATTTATCCTAAAGTACAGCAAAGAAAGTGTTTATTCGTCCCCCATTCTAAGGAGACGCAGTATCACAAAAGATTGAAAAGAGGATGAAAGGAGCAATTAAAAGAGATGTTTCACTGCAGCTAAGCAGCTGGTGACAATACACAGCACTACATGCTCTTTAAGCCAATCGAAACTGGATAATTACCCTTATGATGTTACCTCCAACTGCATTTATAAATTTATATGCACCTGTGGCAGCAAGTACATTGCAGGGACAGAAAGAAGGGCTTCTATTCGGTTTTCAGAGCATATTCCGAGAAACTTATGCTTAAAAGGAAGCAGATATTTACAAAGTGCAATTACCAGACAAATTGTGGATACCTTGGATCATTTTGTCGAGATTTCCATTCCTTCAAAATATTCAACATACAAAGGACAGAGAATCTACTACGATTTACTGCTGAAGCGATTGCAATCAAACGTCTCAGACCAAACTTATGCACACAGAAAGAGAGTGTAGTCAATCTCTCATTCCCTCCTTTGGTAATCGTGTTACTTTCATTACACTGATTAGTCATACACACTAGTGAGCTCAACTCTCATCAAGTTTTCAATTTAATGAACTTTAACCTTCTTGAGTTGTCATACTGATGTAAAATCTAACACTTTATCAGATTTTTCTGTTTTCTGTCTTCTCTCACCCACCCACTCTTTTTTTCCATGGTCTGATAACATATAAATTGACTCAAACCAAAAATTGTAATGCTTATATTCCGAATGCGTTCATCTTATAATGTTTTCTCTATTACTTTTCAGACACTGAAATATGAAATGTCATTATTTATAACCATTGTAATTTCAGGCAGTTTGCAGCTGATGAGAACCTGTGAAATAGAATGATGACAACATTTTATACTGCAAATCTGGTCTTTCTTTCTTTATTGCAGTTTTATCTTCTTTGTTGTTTATATATATAGATGACGGTTTCGTTAACAGTGCAAATTATCCAAATCCAAATAAACTGTAACATCGTGGTATCAAAGTATGAAGGCATTTTGACTGGACACTAGTCAGTAACTAGTGTAATGTGTGTGTCTAGTCCTACTATGTGCTTGGTGCAGACTGAATACTATCAGTCAGGTTTTGTAATGTGGCCACCATTCTAGGCAGCTAGCCATCACGGTGCACACATTGATTTGATGATATTAGATGGTTGGAGGCAATCGGCGACAGGAAGCCTTGGACACCACTTAGCTTTCGTGCTAGTTGGCTGGCACTCACCAGTCAGTAAGGCGTATCTGCAACTACCGTTGAAGGAACTCATGTCCCAACTATTTAATATCATCAAATCAATGTTCACCGTGATGGAAAGCTATCTAGTGGTATGGTGGCCACATTGCAAAACCTGACTGATAGAATTCAGTCTGCACCAAAGATAGGAGGACTAGGCACATCACACTAGTTAGTAGTTTCCAATCAAAGTATCCACTACAGTCCTACAGGAGGGAGGTCAATCACGAGCCTGAATGGCTCAGTGGTAACGTCTCTGACCGACTGCAGCACTCACTGGGTGAAGTGGGTTCGAATCTCAGAAAGGATATGAGTTTCTTCAATACAGTTCCAGATACACCTGCCTTGCTGACTGGTGAGTGACAGCCACCTTCCACGAAAGCTAGGTGGTGTCCAAGGCTTTCTTGTGGCCGATTGCTTCCAACCATATAATATTATAAAGGCATTTATTTCAGTATTTCAAAAGCCATGTCGGAATTCCACTGATGAGTCAGTGATTCACCAGTTGAATGACCACCAATAACGCACATGGTCGACGAATTGATTTACTGCCGACTAGCTTCTGAACCTCTTCTACAATGTATTCTAAAAGATTTTTGTGAAACAATCTAAAAAGTATGAAACGAAGGACAATGGAAGTAGAATATGAAGAACTTGGGGAAAAAAGAAGTTTCAATATAATCTCTTCTACATATTTTGTCATCACTGTGACTCACTTTGACAAAATAGTAACAGTTATACAGTACCAAATATTACTGCATTCTGCCGTTTCACATGCAGATCAAAAACAGTTGACAAGCAGAAGAACAATTCCAATTTGTATATTTCAATATAGGTTTCATGACAAACAAAATATCGATTAGAGATCATTAGAAATCAAGTAATTCTCGGCAGTTGTTTCATCCTAGTTTGGGCGTCTTCAGGAGGGCTCATACACATCCTCTGCCACATATTGGGCCCAGCAGCTTCAGGTTACGAGGCCATCACTGGCAACCAATCCTGTTGATGATCGACTAATTCATCCCTGTAATTATGGACCCCACTGGTCATGAAATCCCACCAAAAGCCTCAGAACATCCATTCACTGGTGATCAATGAAATGAAGTTTGGTATTTGGACTATGAGCTTGTTAGTAGAGAATTTGATCTTTCAACTATTTGCTGTTTCATGACGAAATTTACATTGAAAATTATTCTTATTTCCTTTAATTCCTAGAGGAACATAGGGCTTTAGCTGCACGTCTCCATTGCGTTCGGTTCTCTGCCAACGTTTTCACATGACTCCACATCTGCCTACCTGTTTTCATCTCCTCTTCACATGACCTCCTCCATGTCACTCTCAAACTGATGATCAATTAACTCACCACTTCCCATTCGGGTTCCACTCAAGCGATGCCCTGTCTAGTGATGTCACTTGATGGTTTGTTTTCTCAGAGTATGGCCTCCAATCCACCTCCATTTCTTCTTGATTATTTGTTGCACAATCGGTTCCTACAGGGTTGGTTTGCTCCCAGAGATCCCTGTTACTGGTCTTTTCTGGCCGGCAGCCTGATCTGGAGTATTGAGTGAAGACAGCTGTTGATGAAGGTCTGTTAATCACAATCTAAACAAAAAGATCATAATCCAAAAATCTGTGTATTCATGCACACACACAAACACACTGTATGAGCATCTTAACGGAATTAAACTTTGATATAAGTATAAAACTTGGGCATTGTGGCAGTAGAGTATAACTCCATTATGGACAAGATTTTATTTTGATAAAGCGTCACACAGTGTAGTGTTATAAAGTAATATTAACTGATGACCACGTTTCGCGCACAATTTATTGCTACTCATAATCATATCAAGGTACTCACACAACTTTTTATTTCATTTATATACATGAGTGGAATTGATGATTAGACATTTGAATAAATATCCATATGGGATAATGTATATTCAGAAATAATAATATGAGTGTTATCAATCAAATACAGTCAGATAGGAAATAAGACAAGTGTTTTTATCGTCAAAATAAATAAGTGACTTGTTAGAATGTTATGATGTACGTTGACTGAAATAGAATACAATTTAAGATTATTTATTGTCCTCCTCTGATTTGACTGACTGGTGGTAATAATATCTTCCATGCATATCTCTGGTATTTGCATTGAGTCATTTCTGTTGCATGTGTTGGGTGTAGACTAGATGAACAAGGATTCCGTAATCAACCATTCTCTCCAACTACCTATATTACTTCTTAGAATTTTAACCCTCTCCCACCCTATTGTGTGTTTGTGTGTTAATGCATGCATTTCAATTGCTGAGTTTTTTTTCTAAATTACTTATCTTCTCTGGGTCAACCATTCTAACCTTAGCTAAATTCTTATGTTCTGACAATCTGACTACCCCTGACCTACTAGTTTGACCTATGTAGTTGACCTCACTCACAATCATTGCAAGGTATTTTGTAAATTATATTATTTTGTCTAATTGGGTCCACCGGGTATTTTAGCCTACAGAGGTTGTCCTGGCTGAGTGAGTTTGTAGTTTTAAATGCCACCCTTATTCCTGATTTATTAAGAATCCTACGAAAGGATGGTGTCAGATGGCAAAACAGTAGATGCCTTATATTCTTTCTTCTTTATGTTATCATTACTAGTTTCACAATTATTTTATTTTGTTTTTGACCTGTTTTGGTATTCCTAATGAACTTTATAGCATAGTTATTTGACACCAACGCTTCTTCTTCTATTTGTTTCATTTGATCATTTAAGTTTTTTTTGTACTACTTAATTCTACTACTCGGTTTTTTAGACACACTTAACTAAGTCTGCCTTCATAGACAGATAACGAACGGATGAGATGAATTAAAGTCGAAATATCTATTAGCAGAATGAGTTGACGTTTTATAAACACTAGTGTGCAATTTACCTTCTGATCAATGTAACACCATAGCTAATTCTCCTTGTTCATTTTCTGAGTCAAATATGAATTTTATTCCCTTTACTAGTGAGTTTATATATGTGAGTGAAGAAGCTAGAGAGAGATATGTTCTGTTTTTAACACTGTGAGTGAAGGTGTCATCCACATATCTCTACCATATTCTGGATTAAACTCTCTTATATTTTTCGACATATTGTATGAGTGATTTCTACTTAACCAACTAGAGTAGAATACATAGACAATTAATTGAAAAAACATGGTTACCTAGACAATTTTTCATCGCACAATGTCTCATGATGACACAAAGGTTTCTACGACTGGAATGTTTTTTAAAATACAAAACATGTATCGATTTGTTCTCAGAAAAAAATTCATCAGTTATTTGTTGTTTTTTCTTTTTAGCACATAAATCGATTTTATGTGCTCTTAGAACTGCTGTCGATTTCATTTCTGTCAGAGAAAAACCAAAAAATGACCAGTCTGCTCAAAAAACGATCAGAAAAACCATGAGTTAAAGAAGCAAATTCTTCATTGATTTCGTAAATACACACTTCTAGTAATCAATACTGGACGTAAATCAATGAGAGTAAGTTCAAAATTGAACTAAATGCTATTAGCATTGGTAAGTGTCTATCAGTTATCTTAGGTAATCGATCTTGCCTCATCCACTACGCTAGCCAGTGAAGTTATTGTGAAGCGAATAGGTCTAAGGACAATTTAGATAGCCATCTGAAAAGCTTCTACTGATTGGGAGTTAATTGGTGGATGGTGACACTTCGTCCTATCTAGGACTCGTCATCTGGATGTACCTGCATTCCCCAGTCAGTCAGTGATGGCTTCCCTCCACCATGGCTCGAACCCAGTGCCAGTAGTTTTAAACTCCAAAGCGTTATCCACTAGACCACTTGGGCCACGAGATCCACTGCCTCTTGTGTAATCGGTCTTGTTAATTATTTATTTCGATCTCAGATTTTCCCGTCGATTGATTGGACCTAAGTGCTTGGTCTCAGGTTGACATGTCGGCTTCTCCTGCAGATGCTGCGACGATGTCTGGGCATGTAATTAGAACTTAATTGGTGGATGGTGAATAGCAGTGGAATCCAGGATAATGTGCATTTCGTCCTATTCGGGACTCGTCAACTGGATGTGCCTGCATTCCACAGTGAGTGATGATGTTCCCACCGATGCTTCTACTGATTAAACAACTCCACTTCGGCCAGTGTTTGGGGGTTGGACAATATTTTTTTCCACACTGGGACTCCAGTATCATGAAAACACTATGCCTCATCTGAGGTAGGGGTACCGAGGGAGCAGGCGAGTTCAGATGATGATGGGTACAGAATAGAAGGACATAAGCGTCCTAGATTCCGTTACTAACCACTCCGTCTCACTGAACGAAGCGATATGTATACCGATAGTTGTTATTCAAAAGCAAAAAAAGCGTAAATAGCGTCGGTGGCACAGTGGTTAAGATTCCCGCCGACCATGCACATTGTCCGGGGTTCGATCCCCTGCCGACACACACCCGATATCTATGGTCGGCCTACAAAATTTGGGCTACCGACATCCATACTGAAAATTCCATACTTGTACTGAAAATACGGTGTGGCATCAAGCTGCAATCGAAATTTTCGACGATTCATTTTCAAGAGCTGCTGTACAATCGTAATTATATGTTCAACAAAGAAATCTTGAAACCAATCAGACACTGGTAAACTTTGTCCTCAAAAAACGTATTACATAATGTAAGGTGTAACAAGGGATAACTAATTGTAAGTTAGAAAAAGGGGCAGAAATTGGTATGACGTAATAGGGGTAGGATAATGACTAATCAATCAATCTCGAACACAACATTTCCGATTCTTTGATAAGTCAACTGCACTTATACAGGAGATAGGTAGGTGATACGTTCATACTGTGTGATGAAAAATCTGATTTAGATTATCTCCTCAAAACCTTCAACGCAGCACATCCATCAGTAAAATTCACCTTAGAACGTGAATCGAACATGGCATTTCCATTTCTCGATGTACTACTTACCAGAAGACACGACTGTACTATCCAAAGATCGATATATCGCAAGCCAACACGGACGGGACAGTTTATCAACTTCCAGAGCTTCGTTCCACTGATCCGAAAGCGAAACCTAGTGCATACATTATGTTCAAGGATTAAAAAAGTATGTTCGGAAGACACGATAGAGAAAGAATTAAATTTATTATGTGAAACCCTAAAAGAGAAAGGGTACCCACCTAGATTCATAGACAAAAACATGGAAGAGAAGCCTCCGTCGCCAAAGATCATAGCTGTTCCTAAGAAATCTCTCCTCATGAACCTGGAATTCAGAGGTGACATCGAAGCAGAAATTCTTAGAAACTGCCTTTCTAAATGTCTGAAGAAGACATTTCATGCAGCCACCTTACACATCACATTCTCCATCAGACAGTTAATCCAGTCTAATGGTAAGGATAAGATACTTTTGGCCACCGCACTGGGTATTTATCAAATTATTTTTTCTTGTGGAGCAAAGTGTATCGGCCGTACACAACGTCAAATATGGAAACGGGTTCTGGAACACTGTTCAGCTTGGCTAGATAGACAGAGGAGGAAAAAAGAACACTAGCGGCTCCATCCTCAAACACATCCCTTGTCAATTATTGACATCGAGCATCCCCGTCGCCACCGCAGGAATGCTTCATAGTGCTACTACACATAGTTCCTCAATATCATAGGAAAGGACTTAGCATACGCCATCTGTACATAATTGAATCATTAGCAATTCGGGATCCGAAACCGGACCTCTGCATTCAGAAGCGATACATACATTCTCTCGCCCTACCATAGCCAGAGTAAAGTTCTTACTACAATTTTGCTTCTTCTTTTTATTATATAAGTTCACTACTATTTCATTACCATTATTATTTCCACCATCCATATTTTATTATCACTCTATTATTGTTTATTAATAACATTGGGTTTTCATACAGATTTTATATAAAAACACTATCGCCTTTCCACTAGTTCCTGTCCATTTTACACGAGCTTATTGATTAGTCATTGTCTCACACTTATTACGTCAAACCAACGTCTCCCTCTTTCCTAACTTACAATTAGTCATTCCATTATGTAATACATTTTTCGAGGACAAAGTTTACCAGTATCTGATTGGTCTAAAGATTTCTTTGTTGAATATATAATTATGATTGTACAGCAGCTCATGAAAATGAATCGTCGAAAAGGGAAAATTTTCTTCGCTGTTTACGCCTTTTTCTCACGACTTAATATGGGAATATTTCGTTTATTCAAAAGGACCTGAGTCATTTTCACTTGGTTGTGTTCTCTGATCCAGTTGAATTAGTTGCACAACTTTCATTGTTCTCCTAGAGAACATCTTCAGCCCAGGCTTTGATATAAAGTGGAATTATTTGAATTCTTCATGAACGATGATATATTAATTGTATCTCCTGACAACCAAAGTCGTGATCGATTGGTTATTTGCATTTTTATTGATTATTTTTATCGACTTGTAACTTTCTTATCATTTGATTTATTTTTTCTCATTGGCTGGAAATTTTGATCTAGAATAATGTGTTCGTTAATTGCCGCTTGATCTGAGTGCCAGACTTCTAGAAATTCCCCTGCATTTTTGGTATTTCCCCTGTTTAAAATTTCTACATTCTCCCAAGCAAATTCGTATTCACAATTGTATGCATTGTTTTATGTGTGTAGACAATTGTGGAGACCGACTCGATTGGGAAAATGTTTAAATTTTAAACAGTGAAACCCAGGAATGCCAGGGAATTTCTAGAAGCTGGATATTTAGCGGGGGGGAATCAGCGATTAACAGACACATCAGTGTTGTTATTATTTATTCCCTTGTGTTCCGAGTGGGACATAGGACACCAACAACACATCTCCACTTTGTGTTCTATTTTCTGCTGTTCTCTTCACCTGGCTGAGCTCATGATTATTGCGCACAAAATCTCATCTCCTCCTTCCCAACACACGATCTTCTCCATGTCTCCCTCCCACTGACGACCCACTCATCGCTTCTCATTGGGATTCCACTCGAGCGATGGTCTCCTCAGTGGCGTGTATGCCCAAACAGTCCATCTCCATTTTCTCCCAAATATGTGTTGAGCAACAAGCTCTTGACTGGTTTGTTCATCACCACAGTTTCTTGTTGCTAATTCTTTCTAGACGGCCAGCCAGACAGCCATTTGGGCTTCAGTATGGAGCCGATGAAGCTAACAGCTGTTGATAAATGTCTGTCCTCACCTGTTGGAAATCCTTCTCGTGACTCACGTGCAGTGCGAGTTTGTGACCCGTATAGAAGGACAACAATAACCCTAACAGATTTTTATTCTTATCCGACAAACCTAATGTACACACACACACAAACATAAAAGTAAGTATATATAATTGCGGTCGTACAGCTAAGTGAATGAATTCGCCACCGAAAAGAGACTCTTCGCTGAACTACGTGTTTTGTTCTAATTAATGTCTTGATGGGGATTATCCTTGATAATTGTTTCCTAAAATCATAACTGTATTCGATCAGCCAACAACAACACTAAGGACGAACCAGTTATATTGTAACAACAGAAGACAAGGGACAGGCAACAGATCGTTTATTAAGAAAATCAAGAGATATTTATAGATTTCTATGAACATCATTATTATTCGTTATTGTTAGCAGAGAAGCCACATCTTCTGATTGGTTGTTTTCTCTCTGAAGGTTATTCCCTACTGCTTGTGACCGTTGCATACCAAGTTATCTATCTATCTGCGAATCGTATTTGCACACGCTAAGTCTTCTGTGATTGGTTGTTGAGTTCCTCAAGCTTAGGCTTTGTTATTGTTTTTGTTCTCATGCCCCCGGTTCGGGACGTCAACATAGACGTAAATTGTTATTTACATTTTTGATTTGCAGACAGCATTCACCACAATATAACAGTGGTTACAACCAATTATTAGTCAGCGGTTCATTGGCAGAAGGCTCAGCAGCCACTCACGTACATCAACAAGAGGTCAACAATGGGTCTCAATAACTCAACCGTAGCATCTCCGACTATAAAAAACAGGATAGCATAGATTCAAATTACTTATGTGTCCTGTCATTGAGTCAAAGTAAACACGAAACCAATCTACGGGAATTCATACTAACCGTCTCTAACTGTGTCGTATGCTCCTGACAGGATTTATCAGTAGTATATAAAGAGGTGTTCATCAGCATAAAAGGAATGTCAAATAGCAGGGAGATAGATTTGATGTCAGAGAAAGCAGATGATACAGAGTTTTGTGGAGATACATAGGAGATGTGAAAGGAAGACAAGGAAACAGACACAATATGAAGGTCAGAAGTGGCAAAACACAGAATATCAAGCAAATGGTGCTCTTAAGATGAAGTGTACATAATTTGGCTATATAAGCAGAGATCCCAAATTGCAAATCAACATTCCTTTACAAAGTCTTACGTCTTCTACCGTTACGTAACCACCTAACATTATCTCAGACTGTACTGAAATGCCGACAAACCAGCTAACTTTGTGATTCCAAGGTAAAACCTCTGTAGAAGAATCCAGTCCCAACGGTCAATGAAAATTAGACATAAGTTAACGTTGATATAAGATATATAAAACTTGTGCACTTTGTCGGTAGAGTATAATCCCACTATAGGTAAAATTTACTTTGATAAAGTCTCACACAGTGTTATACAGTAAGTAATATTTATTGATGACCACGTTTCCAGCACAATTTATTCCTCATATGATTACATATATATATATTTTTTTATGGACAGCTGGGAAAATATTGCTCTTAATACATTTGATCCTCCTCCAAAAATATGGTGGAGATATGTGGATGATACTTTCACACACAGTGTTAAAAACAGAACAGCTCCCTAGTTTCTTCACACACATTTATAAACTCACTAGTAGAGAGAATAAAATTCACATCTGAATCGGAAAATGAACAAGAAGAATTAGCTATGATGTCAGATTGTCAAATCAAACGAACAGAAATAGGTAAACTGCACACTAGCGTTTATAAGAAGCCAACGCATTCTGCTAACAGATATTTAGACTTTAATTCATCTCATCCGTTATCTATCTGTGAAGGCAGGTTTAGTTAAGTGTCTAACAAACCGAGCAATAGCACTAAGTAGCATAAGGAAGGACCTAAATGATGAAATAAAACAGATATAAGAAGAAGCGCTGGTGTCAAATAACTATCCTATAAAATTCATTAGGAAGATAACATAAATACGAGAGAATATAAGTCATCTACTGTTATACCTAATAAGGAGGAGACATCTGAGACGCTCCTTACATAGGATTCTCAATAAATCAGGAATTAGAGTGACATTTAAACCTAAAACCTCAGCCAGGAGAAGCTCTGCAGGTAGGTTGAAGGACCCTATAGGTTGACCCAATTAGACAAAATAATATAATTTACAAAATACCTTACAATGACTGCGAGTTAAATCAACTATATAGGTCAAACTAGTAGATCAGGAGTAGTCAGATTGTCGGAACATAAGAATTTAGTGGCTAAGGCAAGGATGATTGACCCCACAAAGGTTAAAATTCTAAAAAGTAATATAGGTTGGTGGACAGAGAGAGAAAGAGGAAGGTTGATTTCTGAATCCTTGTTTGTCGAGTCTACACCCAACACATGCAACAGGAATGACTCATCATTTATACCGATCAAATCAAACGATGGAAAGTAATGGAACTATATGAACGAAGTTAGAAAGTTGTGTGAGTAGTGCCTCGATATGATTATGAGCAGTAACAAATTGTGCTCGAAACGTGGTCATCAGTAAATATTACTGTATAACACTACACAGTGTGACAGTTTATCAAAATAAACGGTTACACCCTAGCAACAAATACATTTTCATTGTACTAGAAGATGTGCCTGTGTGTAACGGTGTAGTAATGCTACTTAAACACATGACAACTGACAGTAAGTTTAGCTGCGTTGCGATTAAGAAGTATAAATACTCTTTAAAACCACACCTAAATTCAATCGATGAAATTCGAAGTCATTCGAAATTTCATTATTAAACCACAAAAAATCAGAAGGTAGTGATTCAATTTATCAGACAATTAATAGACATAGTCTCCAGAATACAAGCATATATACATATATCATCTATTTAATGATTAACACTAAGGAACTTCAAGGGTGTATTTTTATTCATTGAAACAAAACCTGTAAAAGTCATAAAGTGAGTCATTATGCAGGATTAGCCAGTCATGTGGTTTCTTCTCATTCTTTATATTTCGAGTGGAGCAAAAGGCTTCAAGCTGGAGAGTTTCAGTAGCGGCGGTGATTTTGTCTACACAGTGGAGGCTGTTAGCCTCACATTCAACCTTCCGTCTTCCTCAGACTGACTGCTAGCTAGTAAACTAGACGGAACTCAGGAATGCGGTGGGGAATCGAATCTCAGTCCCTTGTGTGATTGGTGTGCGCTCTACCACTGTATCACCGATGCATATGATAATATGGACTGAAACTGCTCAAATACTGGTTAGAAGTTTGTTCAAACGAAGGATTCTCCTTTGAATAGATCCTCTTCTAGCTCTTTCCAGTTTGGAAATCAAGTCATATTAATATATGTGTAAAACCCACAAACTCAATTATAAACAAGCTTTGTCGGTTAAAGGATTTATCCTGTGCAGCCTTTAAAACAAAACAATTTAGTTTATCTAATACCCTGCCTCAATGATTGTCAGGTCAAATACATGGGTCAAAGTAGTAGAGCAGGGGCAGTCAGACCAGCCAAGAATAAAACCCTAGCAGCAAAATCTAGATTAGTTGACCCAAATAAGATAAGAAATCTAGAGAATAGTTCAACCATAGATAGCACTACATGCAGTTACACACAACCATACAATAGGATGGGATAGGATGACAGTTTTAAAATCTAATGTCACAGGGTGGAGGGAGAGATTAATAACAGAAGCTTTGTTTATCGAATCAACTACAAATACATGTAATAGGAATGATTCATCAACTGTCCCAGATATCTGGAAAATTATACTACCCGTACGACGAAAAATAGGAGAAGACAAAGAAAACTATAAAACTCAAGTTTCGAAGTCGTGTGATTACAATTGATGGAATGATTATGAACAATAAATTTTGTTCGAAACGTCATCCAGTAAATAACACTGTTTCACTGACTGTGCGATACATCTAATAAACAAACTAATATGGAAATCAAGTCGTTTTTTTACCATAACAAAACCCACGTATGTTATCACCACACTTGCACTGTGACTTACTTTCTCTTTAACTGATGATAAAGCGCTGTCCACTGTTTACTGACTTCCAGTTTCAGTAAACTTGAGAGAAATTACATTTCGAAGGAATATCAGATGGTTAGAAAAGGTGGGTAGACAGGTTGTAGCACAACAATTTATTTTGAAATCTCTCCCTGAACAATCTGTGTAAAATATTGATAGTTATTTGAGTATTTCAACCGATTTTGTAATTTAAAAGAAAAGGCGTTCAGCGAAGAGTTACTCCTCTTTTCGCCGGTATCATTCTCAAAATGTACAATTCTATGTATACATGGTAAATTGTATCATTAACAATAGGTATATTTGCCGAGATTTGCCATTAGAATTGTGAATTCTCCAGATAACAAATTTTGTTAATTGGTTACAAACTAAATGGGCTGAATCAATTTTATCTAACTCACACCACCCTCTTCATTCACAACTCTCCCCCTGCATCTCATCAGGCAAAACCAGCCAGAAGCCTATATAGAAAACTATATGCTCGCACCAGCAAGTACAAAAACTCAACCATACCCTACTTAGCTCGTGTTCTGTGCGATAAAGAAAGCATTAAGCGTGACACCTATAATTCATTAAATAGTCATTAGAACAACTGGACCTCGTCTTTCCAACTCATGTCATTTATAGGTACAACATTTCCTTTCTTTCTTTTCCTTTTCTCTCTCTCTCTTTTTCCTTTTTTCTGTTATGTGCTGCTTTGTTTCTTTCTCCCGCTTACGCCAGTAAATATGATAGCACCTACTTTTCTAACACCTTCAAACACTCTGTTCAATTTTGGCTTTGCTACCGACATGCCAATATGTTGTTGTCAAAATTAACTGAGACTACCCATAATCTATGTAGAATTTTATTTATTGTTAATGTACTAACTGGATGCAATACTGTAGTAAAAATGCTGAGAATTCCATTCTGTATCACAAGTACTGTTTTGGAATAAAGCAAATTATTATTATTATTATTATTAAAACAAGATTAAATAAGCAAGTCGAGTGGTATAATCTAATTGATGGGGTTGAGTAGAGCTTAAATAAAATAAAAAAATGAACGAAAATTAACAACAGTGATAACAAGGGGTAGAGATTGAATAAGGAGTGGGGCGGGGTAGGGTGAGGAAAGAAAATATCATACAAATAAGAAACAAACAAGCAAGAAAAAGACGAAACAGAAATTACACATCTGGTGTTAAGATAGACAGATCAGGTCCAGTGTAGATTTAATGACTGAACGAACTTCTTCTTTTGAATGCAGAGTCCTGGATTTAACATGTGAATCGCCAACATTGCTGCTTCTGCTCTGTTTGAAGAAGTTTGATTCGTACTATTTTAGCGAGATTCTGGCGTATTCCGCAGGTAACTTTGAAGTTCCTTTGTGAGAGGGTTAGCTTGGTGTCCAGATTCGATCGATCAGGTGTTCTAGGATAGAGCTGCTGTGGAGGTGGAAGGCGATCTTTTCTGTCCTTTATAAAACCATGACTGTGGGTAAGTAAGTGTCCGATGATACGTTTGGACAGCGAACTCTGGATACAGCCGACATTACTAGCTCCATAGGTGAATTGGTAGACGCATATTGATTAGGGAGCCAACAGTGGTAGCTTATCCACCACACACACGTTCATGAGAATCATTGGTTTCGTAGAGAAAGTTATTTGAAGTTCAGTTGAGAAGAAGGTGTTCTTCAGTGAGTGAGACAGGCTGGTTTTCACTACTTTTGCTGATGAATCTTCGTCGAATTGTAGATTTAAGTAGAGAGATTGTTCGAGAGTGAAAAGTGTGTAGCTGGTTTCAGTGGTGGTTTAGGTTTCATGGACTTCGTGATGAAAGAAGGTTCAGGGTAACCATTTTCAAGCGCGATTCTCTTCAGAGTGTTCAACTCGTCTTCTATTGTGTCAGGGTTGCAAATTCTGCCCTGTGGATTCTGTGGCACCAATAAGGTGTTGAAAAGGGAAATCTCTTCACCTGTTTTCCTTATTCACAAATAAATAGTCACGCTCGTTAAAAAAGGAAGACTCAGATTTCGAATTTTAAACGGAGAAATATACATTCCTTTGTAAGACTAGACAATAAGTTGAGTATATTCAGTGCAGTACAGTACAATCTGGCCTTTGCTATTATTATTACTTATTATTATTTCCTTTAATTCCTAGAGGAACATAGGTCTTCAGCCGCGCGTATCCATTGCGTTCGGTTCTCTGCTAGAGTTTTCACCTGGCTCCAATTCTCCCCTCATGCTTTCATCTCCTCTTCACATGACCTCCTCCAAGTCACCCTTCGACGACCAACTCGCAGCTTCCCTTTCGGGTTCCAGGCAATTTGAATTTTGGTTCGCCTGGTGACACCCATGTAGCCTTGTGGATATCTTTGTGTTCTATTTATTTATTTTTTTTATTTTGATTTACAGCTTTGTCTACGCTGCCACCAATCACTAGTTCATTGAAGGTGCAGAAGTCGGCGAAGAGTTCTCCATTTTCGTTCATCTTTTCAAGAGCTTCTTTACCCATGATGAGTTCCCTTCCTGCGTTTTCTGATCCCAGTTTGGCGTTCATGTCTCCCATTAGTACATTAAGGTCACCAACTGGAGTATTGTCCATTGTTGCCTGTAGTTGTCCGTAGAATTCTTCTTTCTTTTCGAGGTCTGCGTTGTTTGTCGGTGCATAGCATTGTATAACTGATACTTTCCTTCTTTGGAGTCGAATCTGGCAGTCATTATCCTGGGCGAGATCGCCTCCCATTGCATCAGGGCCTTCGTTGCCGTTGGTGACATCATGATAGCCACGCCCTCGGTGTGCGTGTGGTTGTCTTCTGGGTGACCGGAGTAGATCACTGACTGTCCCCGTTGATAATTTAGTGAGTCCATTCCCGTTCCATCTGCTTTCACATATTCCCAGTACTTAAATCCCGTATTTTTTCATCTCGTTTGCAATCTGGGCAGCTTTGCCAATTTCGTACATGGTGCGGACATTCCATGTCCCCATACAGACTTTTTCTTTTGGCTCAAGGAGAATCATCTTGCTGAAGTTTCTGTAGCAGCTTTGTTTACAGGGTGAGGTTGCTAGCCTCATGCCTGAGAAGGGGGTTGTTACATTAAAATATAGTTTACAGAGAAGCGACCTTGTGGGTCGCTACCCTTGAAACCAGTAAAACAAGGAATAAAACAATCAGAACAACACCAGCAAAGGAAAATAATTCACAACAGGAAGGGCAACAAGCGACAACAACAATAAAAATACCTTAGCAGTAGTATCAAAGTCAGATACAGTTAACAAAAACGATATCGAAATCATAGACTCACTGACTTGAGCCAACTTGAACATGTACATCCATCAATATATACAATTATAATTGCAATTATAGATATTAGTTAGTGTTAGACAGTTCCAAAATGGCAATCAGGTAGTTAAAGGTATTATCGATCAACAAGATTATATCCACAGTTTCAGTGTTTGAAAAGCAAATAGTTACACTACTTTCCGAAAGTTCTTGACAAGAAATTTCACAGAAATAAGAGTTTTATGATACTAAGTGAATGTAGCGTAGTAATTGAAAAGCGCTTCAATCGGCCTTCGCTATGCTAATATTAAAGTTCAGACAGCTGGAAGTATGTTCCCGGTTGAAAAGACAACAGTGCAAAGCTACCATCTAAGAAATGAAAACCTAGCGCCTCTAAATCTGAATTCCGTGCATATTTGCAACTGCAAATTTTGGTATCTAACATATGGATAAGCAAGCTTACATACACCTCCTAGTGTGTTGTCTACACTGACGTTTGTGTTCAAGTTAAACCCATCACGTCCGGTGTTTTACATCAAAGCGGTGACGATTAAACCTTACTCTGGATTTCGGGGTAATGATAAGGAAATGTTACGTCGATGGCCTAATTCCAAGTTCATCTGCCTTTCGTGGAGCTAGGTTAAATGTATAACGATTGTTGAGCACCTCCCAGCTTCACTGAGCAAAGAAGCAGAGCAGCAACTGATGCATCCTTTAAGAGAGTCTACAAAATCTGATAGAAATTTGCCAAATTGGACACAAGTGCGCATCTGCTTTGTATAGAGAAGGTTTTCACGATACATCTCACATGAAGCCAAGTAGAATTGAGTCGGAAAACAATTTCTACGATATCTTACGTTATTATCAGGATCTTGTATTTTTTGTATCTCATATGATTCACAAAAACTTGTTTATGTCATGTTCTATTTCCGTTTTGTTTTATTTCACTTCACAATATCACATTTTAACATTTTATTTATTTATTTTTTCTAATTGACGACACTTCATTCATCTTGTCGCATTCACAATTCCGAATGCAATTTATCTTCTTATCATCTATTTTACGCATGCCTATTGAACTTTATTCATTCGCATTTCTAGTCAATACGTGATTGATTTTTTATTGACCTACACGAATATTATCACACTTTAGTAGTTCCACTCACTGTCATACATACACACACACAAAAGAAAACCAATTGTTATCATCTATTGTACATCCATATGCACATACATTTGGTCAGCTATGAAGGCGAAATTATCTACAATAGAATTTTCTTCGTTGAAATCTTTGGAAATACTAATTTTAACTTTTTTTTCAAAAGAATTGGAAAGTTCGGCAAATTCTGTTCTTTTTTTCTATTCGATTGCGTTCCGATTGAAACGTGTGGAGCATCAAGATTTTATTTTTCAGTAGCACACTGTTGTTTCACTCGCTTCTGAGACGGAGTTATTAGTCCCATGCTTAACCCTTCCATCTACTCCGGGCTAGTAAATTGGATGAGATTTATAAGTCCTTCGGTTGGGAATCGAAACCGCGCCACCTAAGTGGTTGAGGGACATTACTAAAAATGAACTACCACTAACGCACAAATAAATCTATACGATATATATATATATATATATATATATATATATATATATAGACCTAAATTCCTACATGTGATTTTTACATGTCTTCATCAGTCAGTGAAATAAATCCATAAGAATAGACAAGGAACAAAGAGTACTCTTTTCGATAAATTCATCATCAGGTTCTACAATTATATATACATTATAATGAATGAATGAATGAATTAGTCTTATGAACGACAATAATGTTGTTTAAATAACATCAAATCAATAATATTGATAGATTACAGCTGAACAGCATCAACATAAAATAAACTGAATGTCAGAAGAAGCCACTTTATATACGACTGCAGTTCATGGGCGATATACCAAGTGAGTTAATTGCAAAGAAATTAAGAAAAGCAGTTCAAAAGACTTTTCATGCTGGCGAACTACACATCTTATTCTCTACACGATCGATGGTGCTACCTCGACTGAAAGATGAAGTACCTAGACCAGTTAGCCACCTCAAATTGTATCTACCAATTCAACTGCGCTTGTGGAGCGAGTTATGTTGGCCGTTGCTCTAGGAACTTGATTTTTCGTGATCACTCGGGAACATATCCCACTATGGCTAAGTAAAGGTGTAGTTAAAACCATTAACAGTTCGATATTGGACCATCTGGTGCAAACCAGTCACAAAGCCAGCCAGCATTGAAGAATCCTTCTCTATAATATACCGGGTGCCTAAAAAACTACCAAAATCGTCGAAGCACCGCATACTCCAAACAGCAGAGGCTATTCAATTCGCCTCAAACAACCAGTGCTCTGTGTCCAAAAGAAACAAGTCCAGCCGCTACTTCTGCCCTGGCCCTCAGTAGAGACTATAAACTCATGAATTTGTACTATTACCTTTCCTAATTCTTCTGACATTCAGTTTATTTTATGCTGATGCTGTTAAGCTGTAATTTATCAACATTATTGATTTGATGTTATTTAGACAACATTATTATCGTTCATAAGACTAATTCATTCATTCATTCATTCATTATAATGTATATATAATTGTAGAACCTGATGATGAATTTATCGAAAAGAGTACTCTTTGTTCCGTGTCTATTCTTTTGAAAATCCATAAGAGTTAGTTCAAGCCAGCTAACCAGACACGTAGGGAGGGAGGTGTAGACTGGCTAGCTGATCCGGGTCCTCGAGATGGTAAGTATCAATGACGGTGTATGGAAACAATCGGTGATATGGTTCAAAGTCTTTCTCAATGACAGCACAGATGCATTCACTCTCTTTGATTTATCATATATCCAATAAAACTCTTCTTCTTTCATTGTGAGTAAAATTTTATTTTGATAAAGTCTCACACAGTGTAGTGTTATACAGTAATATTTACTGGTGGCTATGTTTCGAGTACAATTTATTACTGCAGTTCATAATCATATCATATCAAGTTAATCACACAACTTTCCAACTTCATTTATATAATTCCATTATTTCTCATCGCTTGACTTGATGATTGGTGGTAGTATTTTCCGTATTTCCGGTATTAGTGATGAGTCATTCCTATTGCACGTGTGAGTGAAAGTTTCTTTTTTCTCCTTCATGTTCCCCAGTGGAAAATAGGGCGCCTTCAAGCTAATGGCTTGAAGTTTCTGTAGCAGTGTTTATTTTACAAGATGGGGTTGCTAGCCTCATGCCAACCTTTCCTCTTCACCAGCTTTATTTCTGGCTTAGCAAGGTAAAGGAGTGTGTTGGCCGGGGATCGAACCCCGGACCATATGCATGATTGGCGAGCGTCCTGTGAGTGAAAGTGTCATCCACATATCTCCATCCGCTATATTTTTAGAGTAGGATTAAATGTATTAAGAGCAATATTTTCTCAGCTGCCCATAAAGATATCTGCTACGATAGGGGATATTGGTGATCCATCCCATTGCTACACCTTCTGTTTGTTTATATATATTGCCCTTTAATTTAAAGACAGCAGATGTGAGGCATAATTAAATTCCTTTAATAATTTTCTCAATGGGCAGCTTTGTCCTATAACTAATTTCAGGATCAGAAGTTAGTTCTCTTTTAACCACTTCTAAGGCCATATTGATTGGTTTATTCGTATAAAGACTAGTTATATCAAAACTGACCATTGTTTCATTGTTCTCTAATTGAATGTTATTTAGTTTTCTTTTCATTTCACATGAATTAGTTAACCTAGAGTTTGAGCAATTTCTAATGGGACATCATATTAGAGCTAAGCGTTTTGATAATTCATAAGCAGGGATATTTTTGAAATCATACAAACGAAGTTAGAAAGTTGTGTGAGTGTATACCTTGATATGATTATGAACTGCAGTAATAAATTGTACTCGAAACGTGGTCATCAGTAAATATTACTGTATAACACTACACTGTGGAAGGACTTTATCAAAATAAAATTTTACCCACAATGAAAGAAGAAGAGTTTTATTGGATATGATAAATCAAAGAGAGTGAATGCATCTGCACTGTCATTGAGCAGGACTTTGAGCCATATCACCAATTGTTTCCAGACACTGTCATTGGTTCTTGCCATCTCGAGGACTCGAATCAGTCAGCCAGTCTACACCTCCCTCCCTATGTGGCTGATTAGCTGGCTTAAACTAACTGTGGTGGATTTATTTCATTGACTGATAAAGACGTGTTTTGGTTTGATCACCACTAGCTAACTCATTTCCAGCCTTATCCATCCTATATGAGCTAACATTACCCGTTGTTGAGGAATGTGAACGATGGCTAGGCTAGGAATGCCTAACAACACATGTACTAACCATCTCAATCGGTTTAACGATTGATTTCCTCTCCTTACCTAGCACTCGACCTATGTCTAACCTCAATATTGCTCATCTTAACACGTGAGATGTGACGCAGACACTTATGATCAAAGACATCCGGCTAGCCTTTTCATATCTTCTACTTCCAAAAACATTTTGTTAAGCTGTAAAACAAGCATGGCTTTAAAAAGCCTCCTTACAAATTACATAAAATAATGTGTAGAGCAGGGTGAATTATAAATTCAAATGTGTAGTTAGAATTTAGTTACTGAGATCCGGCATTTCCAGACACCAGGCTATATGTAATCGGTGTTGGGGGGTGTGGAGGGCTTATGATATATACCCGGTTGTTTAGGCTAAAGTATGTGAAGTAGGATTCGAACCCAGAGTCCACTGATTAAGGGGCAAGTCAATGAATTACATTCCCATAACTTTATTATTTACTCAAAAACACTCTTGGTTCATATTATAGACACCAACTGGTGTATCATTAAAATATTTAAACAACAATTTATAAACGAAGTAAAAGAAAAAGACAAGTCCATTTACGTGGTATATTTCAGATGAGTATATATCACTACAAAGTGGCAGTAGCAGTTATAAAAATTTGCATGTTCACTTCTGATTCATGTCTCATTTCTTTATCATGAAACTCAGTCGTGTAATCCCGAAGAAGATTCCAAATAGCTTTTTATGACACACAAACGGATGCAAGCCTAACAAACTAATGCTTCAATTTAAAAGTTGACAACTTCTCCGATTCACACACCAGTCCCATCCAGGGTTGATAAACACTGAGCAGTATGCAAACCGTTAAGATGACCTATGTAATACTTGCTCAAGTCGTCACTGAAACACCTGCATCCAATACAACATCACTTACTGATAGGCAATCTTCATCCTGTTCACATGACTCAGTCAGCAATCGCGAACAATCCCCAGAGGCGACTGATGATCACTCAAGCCAATATTACTGAATATCTACCTCTTAGATAAGCAATTTTTCACTGGTCTGGAGCAAGACAATGCTCAGAGAGACGTTTTCAGGCCAAGGTTTGATGACCAGACACTGACACCAGAACATCAGCAGCAATCAGGGTTTTCGGCATTCGAGTATTACAGTTGGATGATTTCAAGAAAAACAATGCATACATGTCAAACAATTCAAAGAATACAAGCTGATGATAGATAGCACTTTATATGTAGGAGCTAAAAGGTATATTCAAAAGCAAAATAAACATCAGTCACTCGATATGTTTGACTTCTCTTAGACAAAGGCCAATTAATTAAATTGTTCATGTTAATATACTAATGCATTCAATATTCACTTTCCCCATATTGAGGAATAACCAGTTACAGTTCACCCTGCAGGAGTAACTTAAACTCTGCATATTGTACACACGTATAAAATAGATGAATAAGAATGTCAATATGTCAAGGTCATCGTCATACATACGTCAAACAGATGTAACATCCCTTTGAAACGTGAAAATACTAACTAACTGAATGGCTAAAATTTTCTGAATTATTTGGCTAAGGTAGGGGATATTTCTATGCGGCTAAATATAGAAAATAATCAGCGAGTCAAGTGAAAAAGAATGACGCGATTTGATAACCACATACATCGCCGCACACTCACACACACCTTGAGTGATCACACTAGTCTGCTCAGTCTAAGAACTACAGCAAGATTTAAGCCCATAATCAATTCTTTACACCAAATATAAGAACTGATTTGACATGTTACGCGAAAAGAGGAGTTATTCTGTGTTTAATACGACTTAAATATCTGCTAGATACTTCAACGCAGTATACCCATCTGTGGAATTCACATTAGAATGTGAATCGAACATGGCATTTCCATTTCTCGATGAACTACTTACCAGGAGACACGACTACACGATCCAAAGGTCAATATATAGCAAGGCAACATGGACAGGACAGTTTATAAACTTACAGAGCTTCGTTTCACTGATCCGAAACAAAACCTAGCACGTACGTTAAGTTCAAGGATTACAAAAATCTGTCCGGAAGACACGATACAGTAAAAATTAAATTTATTACGTGAAACCCTAACCACCAACTAGATTCATAGACAAAGACATGAGGGAAAGACCTTTGACTACACACTTTACAGACAAGTGGACGGGGTGGTGATGGACTCCCCGTTGGCTCCCATGATGGCTGATTTCTTTCTAAGCAAACTAGAGAATGGACCTTTGAACAACCTTATCAGAAAATTCTCATTTTATTGGCAGTATATGCATGATACCTTTATTCTTTGTGATAATGATTCAGATAGGAATACAATAATTACTCAATTCAATGAAGTATATTCTGTTATGAAATTCATGTGTGAAGGCGAATCCCAGAACAGAATTAATTGCCTCCCTGGATGTCCTCCTTACAAGAAAACTAGATGGTAGTATAAAAAGGAATTTGCATAGGAAAAGCACATGGACAGCACAATATACACATTTTCATAGCTTTGTTCCTTTCCAGTACAAAAGAAATTTAGTAAGGAACCCCAGTGGCAGGGTTAGAGCTATATGCTCAGATGAGGTAACTGAAGATGAAACAAGGATTGTATATGATGCCTTGATTGATTGAAAATAGCTATCCAGACAAATTCATCACAAAAACATATGACTAAAAAAGTTAAAAAGAATTATTATCTATCTGTAAACAGGAAGGATTTATACATACAACTCAGTGATTTCCTTGGCAGGAGAATTTCAACTTCTTTAAGAAGAACTTTCTTTGCGGCAACATTGATAGTAGTGTTCTCCAGTAGCCCGCTGATCTGCAGAAGCCCACAGGACAAAATCCCGCACCTGACCACTTCTACGTGTATATAACAGTTCACTTGTTGCTGTGGAGCCAGGTACATCGGTCGTTCGATGCACATCCTGTCAAAAAGGGTCAAACAACACTATCCAGCGTGTCTGCAGAAAGGAAGTAGTGGCCGTATAAGGAGTGCAGTAATCGAAAATCTCGTCACCACTGGTCATTCCATCTCAACAAACGCCTCCTCCTTCAAAGTAGTCTACAAGGTGACGAACAACTTGCCAAAGGCAATCCGTTTCCATCTTCTTTGCATTGCAGAAGCCATAGACATTTAGTTGGGAGAACCAGAACTATGCATACAAAAGAAAATTATTCATCCACTTCTGCTATCATGATAACAACTCTGTTGGTTTGACTTAACTTTTGTTTGTATGCTTATTTTTCTCACTACTTAAAACTCTTGCGTAATTCCTTATGTTTTTTTATTTCCATGTACACCATGAGCGCAACTCTTTCATCGAATTATTCATGTTATTACTTAATTGTTCTTTAACAATCGTTTGTGACAACTCATCACTTTTGTTACTACCATCTTATTTCAACATCCAATTCATCTGAACTTACTAATTGTATTTCCGTTTGTCAAATTCAATGTACACACACATACAAAACAACCATATATATTTGCGATTGTACAACTATGAAAATGAATTCACCGCTGAAAAGAGACTCTTCGCTGAACTATTGGTCTTCTCTCTGTTAACTTTTAATACTGGCAAATTACAATTACAAATTTTCTACATGACCAGTAATGCTTCCTCAATTGAAAGATGAAGTACCTAGACTAGACTAGCCACTTCTAATTGTATCTACCGATTCAAATGCACTTGTGATGGAGCGAGTTATATTGGCCGTTGCTGCTCTAGGAACTTGATATTTCGTGCTCACTCGGGAACATCTACCTGTGTCGTTAAATAAAGATGTAGTAAAAACTATCAACGGTGGTCCAAACCGGTCACAAAGCCAGTCAGCATTGAAGAATCCTTCTCCATCATTATCTATCGGGTACCAAACAAATTGTCAAAAACATCCAACGACCCCACATAATGCAAACAGCAGAGGCCGCTGTCGTTTCACATGAAACAACCGGTGCTATGTGTGCAGAAGGAGCAAGTCCAGTTGGCCACTAATACTGCCCTTGCCGGCCTTCAATAAAGACTATAAATTCATGAATTTGTATTATTATTTTTCCTAATTTCCCTGATATTCAGTGTAGTGCAGTGTTATGTTGACGCTATCGAACTGTAATCCATTGATATTGTCATGATTATTGATTCAATTTTATTTAAATCACATTATTGTTGTTGTTAATAACACTAATTCACTCACTCACTATTATGGATGCATATAACTGTAGAACCTGATGATGAAGAGCAGGTTATCGAAAAGAATATTCTTTGTTCAGTAACCAGTCTTCACTGAGTCACTACTTTTGTGTCATCTGATTATTCTCAACAATATTGCCTGTAACTATTGATTTGCCCATTTCAGTATTCACTATTTAGCAGCATATTGTGAAACATTTCTGTACCCATCTATTCGAGCCGACTATTACCTGCTAATAACCTGAAGAACAAGGTCCTACATTTGACTAACTCTATATGTGTATACCCCAGTTAGGTGTATCGCCGGTTGTGGTTCAGTGGAGGTCCTGTAGAAAAATGGTGCAGCAACACTAAGCTACATGGTTACAAAGAGACAGAAGCAGTTGCCTAAAAAGTTTAGTAATTGAACATCTTGTCCATGCTGATCATTTTATTTCAACAATCTCTTCTTCCGAAGTTATATTTGTGTGTGTGAGAAACCAAAACTCTTCTACCAAAATAACTAAGGGTCTGCACCATCTGCACTACTGAAGCTTCAGACATCGAAACAGAGAAGGTAGAGCTTATTCGATCTCTCTACTCTTCTTCGTTTTAATCCATTTGTTGTAGTAGTAGTAGTATTATCAAACTAAATATTTTGCGTTCGGGAGTAAAAGACAAACTGCCTAATTTCGCCTCTTCCATGTGTATCTACCAATTTAACTGCTCCTGTGGAGTGAGCCATTTAGTTGCATAGGCCATACAATTAGGAGTGTTTCTCGTCGGATTTCTGAACATCACCCTGTGTAGTTGGTTAAGTAAAGGACAAACAAAATCTACTCGCAGCGCTATTCTATCTCATCTTGCGGATACAGAACACAAGACTGTTAACCAGGCTTTCGGGGTCATTTACCGCATACCAACAAATCTCAATTTCGCCTTAAGAGTTCGACAACTAAATATTGCTGAGACTGGCTATTGGGATCCATATTAACAAGCCTAATTGTTGTGTCCAAAAGAAGCTAGTTCAGACATTATCCTGACCTTGGCCATCTAGGTTTGATTTGCGGAATTTTCCAAATTTTAGTTGGTATTCTATTTGCTACTATATCTTTATTATTATTATAATTTAAGCACCTTTAACGAACTGTAATTCCATTGATCATACTTTACAAATCGATATTATTTACAAACACTAATATTGTTATTGACTACTATTCTAGAATATTCTATGTATATAAACATATATATAATTGTAGAGACAGAAGAGGAATTTATTGAAAAGGATATTCTTCTTTGCTCAATTATTTTGTGTTTTGTAGATGTCTGAATGAATATTTTTGCTACATATTATGTAGTTGGCCATGGGGGAGAAAAGGGGCTGTATAAATTGCTTTTGAACTGACGCATATATTCGGCTTGTTCAGATGAATACCAATTGCCTCTGCTGTATATCTCTGTAAAAGTCGTACTCGTAGACCATGCGGCGACAGGTTGGGTGATATACGATAAATAATTTTAAAACCTTTGTTATAATCGACTTGATGTCCAGTCGGCATCGACGAGATGAGCTAGTATTATGGTGTGTATAGCTTTATTCGGACCCAAACCAAGATGGGAAGTGTTCAGAAATTCGATAATGAAATCGCCTAATCGTATACCCAATGTAACTAGCTCCTCACGAGCAGCTAAACTAGCAAATACACATTGAAGAGACGAAAGAAACAGGGTAGTCTGTCTTTGTTTCTTGAACTAAATATTGGTTGGCTAGTCAATATACACCATAACTTCGCTTTCAACGCGGCTAAGCTAAGTTTTGAAAAAAAAACGAAAAGGATATTCTTTGATCAATTATTTTGTTTTATAGATGTCTGAATGAATATTTCCGCTATATTCGCACGACTTAATTCTTACGCAGTAACCTCTTTGTACCTCCATATTCATTTTATTAATAATTCCTTCTATAAGTATTTTGTCTGATTACGCAACTTTTTATCAGTTTGTAGAATACTAATGTTCTCAACCAACAACAGTGGGGTTAAACAAGATTGTCTAATCTTCATTTCTCTTTAACTTTTCTATCAATGGCATTTTGGAAACAGCTTTGATAAACATGCTTGGCAGGGGTGTAGATCTACTCCTTGGAGAAAGACTTTTCCACCTCGACTATGCAGACGATATCGTCTTACTGTTTGATAGCATGCAGGTAATTTGAATTATTTTGTTAGTTATATTATAAGTTGTATGAGTGCTAGCAGAGGTATGATGGACGAGATTTTCAACTGTATCATGAAAACTAGGATGGAATACATCAACTTCCGCCTCTGGTCTGACATCGTCGCGACTTTAGCCTGGATATCAAAGGTCGGGTTTACAATGCTTCGGTGCCCGCTGTCTTGCTCTACACCTGCGAAACCTGGCTTCTCCGAGCTGAGGATGTGCGGCAACTCTGTGTGTATTCGATCATCGCTGTCTCCGTAGAATTGCTTGCGTCAAATGGAATAATCGTCGGAGTAATCCTGAAGTCCGGCGGCGTATGTTTGGACAAGGTGGAGTTCACATTTCTTTGAGCGTAGCTATCTTTAAACACCAACTTCGGTGGCTTGAATATGTTCTACGGATGTCATTCTAGAGGCTACCATTTCACTCACTGGTTCTGGAGAGGGGGGGGAGGAAAAGCGGAATGATGGTAGCCTTTGGCGTAGTGCCATCGGATGACGAATATGTGTTGGGTTAACATTCGTTGGTGCATCACGACCCCAAGAAATACTCTGAAGCAGTAAGACCAAGAGTTTCAATCAATAGCGAACTTGCTGCTATCTCCTTTCTTCCCCTTCTTGAAAGAAACATAACGTAATGGATGATCTTGATGAGTATGCTTACTTGTTTTCTAGATGACCTCCCTCATTTATTCTAACCTTATTTCCCTCATATATTGATGCTTTATCACTTTTGTGTGGTGGCACATCTCTTGATACCTAAAATGTACCAGTTTCGTGTGTTCAACAACTTTCAATTAACACGACGTGAACAAGATGGAACACTAATAAACATCCATCTATAGAAAGTCAAAATGGAACGGACAACTCAGTGACTTTTATAATTGGATGCCTCTATATACAAAACGAAACCTGATCCATAAAATCCGCGGAATTTGCAGCCTGACATTATGGCAGAGGAGCTGAACACTCTGGAAAGAATCCTCCTCGGAAATGGCTATTCAGAACGCTTCATCACAAAATCGATGAAGCCTAAACCACTTAAACCGTCCACACTTTCTGCTCCCAATCTACAATTCAATAGAGACTCATCATCGGCAGAAATACTAAGAAGCCGCCCACCTGTCCCACACACTGAAGAACACCTTCGCGGCTGAACTTCGAATAACTTTCTCTACGAAACCAATGATATGCATGAACGTGAATGTGGATAAGCTACCATTGCTGGCTGCCTCATCAATGTACATCTACCAATTCACCTGTGGAGCCAGTCATGTCGGCCGTACCTAGAGTTTGATATCCAAATGTATCATCGAACACCTACATACCCACAGTGATGGTTTTGTAAAGGAGAAAAAAGATCGCCCCCCACCACCACAGCAGCTCTATCCTGGAACACCTGATCGATCGAATCTGGACACCAAGCTAACCCTATCCACAAACCAACTTCAAAGTTGATATCCACAGAATACGTGGGGATCTCGCTAAATGAGTACGAATCAAACTTCTTCAAACAGAGCAGAACCAGTAATGGCGGTAATTCACATGTTACATCCTGAACTCTGCATACAAAAGAGGAAGTTTGTTCAGTCATTAAATCTACAATGGACCTGATCTATTTATCTTAACACCAAATACGCAGTTTTGCTTCGTCTTTTTCTTGCTTGTTTGTTTCTTAATTGTATGATATTTTCTTCCCTCACCCCACCCCTTATTCAATCTCTACCCCTTGTTATCACTGTTGTTAACTTGACTTTCGTTCAATTTTAATTTTATTTGAGCTCTACTCAACCCCATCAATTAGATTATGCCACTCAACTTGCTTATTTAATCTTATTTTACTTTCTAACGAATTAATGAAATTTGTTATCTAAAGAGATTTACAATTCTAATGACACAATCTTTGGGAAATATTCCTTTCTGTTGCTAAGAAAATTCACCATATATACTTTCGATTGTACAGCTTGAGAATAATATCGCCGAAAAAAAGGCGTAACTCTTCGCTGAAGGAACACCTTTTCTTTTATATAAGTCAGACCAAGTTCATGGGAGTGAGGTTCCATGTTCCAGGGCCTATGAGACGTATATATAATTACTGTGTGTTATAGCCGATGATGCAAATTTAGTTGAATTCTACTCAACTCAACCCTCTCAGTTGTATGATGTCCTTCAATCGACTTATTTAAATTTATTTTAGTTTCTACCCGATTAACACTTTCCACACACTGCAATTTACAATTTTTTTAATGACACATCTTTGGAAATGTTCCTTCTTTTTTTTACTAAGAGAACAAATTTACCATATATATACATGCGATTGGAAGGGACGTGTGTACTGCTCAGCAGTTCGCTCCGTCCTTCTCTATGGCTGGCTTTGAAACATGGCCAATACGAGTTGAAGACATGAAAAGGTTGACTGTTTTTGATCATAGATGTCTACGATCTCTTTCTCACGTTAGGTGGTATAATAAGGTAAGTAATGTTGACGTTAGGCGTAGAGTGTTGGGCAAAGAGGGAAAATCAATCGAAGAGGCTATAAAGTTACATAGATTGAGATGGCTAGGTCACGTGCTACGCATGCCTAACCATCGCCTCCTCCGCCCGACGGGCATTACTAGCTGATATAGGTGCAGGTTGGAAAAGAGTAAGTGGTGACCAAACAAAAACATGGCCTCATCAATCCATGAAATCCTTGACAGTTAAACTGAGTCAGGTAGGGAGATGCAGACTTCCGGGTTGGGGCCCGCCCTCGGGACTCTAAGAATCAATGGCTGGAGACAATAGGTGACATGGCTCAAAATCGTTGTCAGTGGCTTACGCAGATGTATTCAGTCTCTGTAATCTTTCATATTCCTTTCTACCATTACTCATTCTGTTTCACTCTTATACTTGTCAAAACTCTATTGATTCTCTTCACTCATCTTCTTGTCTACCTTTGTGTGCTATTTGGAACGTGGCAACTCGAACTGCTGCACTTCGGTGCCAAGTTCTATGTTGAATCCAGCCATGCGATTGGAAATCCTCTGCACTCAGCACATAAAGAAAACGATTCCGATTTTCAACACAAATGTGAAGTTAGTTAGTCAGTCAGTCAGTTAGTTATTCACTTCTTCTATAGGGGGGGGGGGGTAGAAATTTGCACTGCGCGTCAGTCAGTCACGAAAAGGCTTTCCAACAGCCAGTTATAGACTTTTATCAACAGTTCCCACTTCACTGGCTGTCTCCACACTGAAGATCGAATGGCTAGGCGGCCGGCTGGCAGGCCAGAAAGAATTACCAACACGAAACTCTGGCGATGAAGGTAAACCAACAACAAAGCAAGAGCCGATTGCTCAACAAATATGCAGGAGGAAATGGAGATGGATTGATCGGTATACACACCACGAGAAGGCCATCGGTCGAATGACATCGTGCTCAATGCAGGCTATTGCTCGAGTGGATCGTCAGTAAGAGTGTGACATGTAGATTTTGTGGTGATGAGAGAGATTATGGGCAATCTTGGGCACAGCCATATTATAAGAGGACAGTGGAGAATAGAAGGAAGTGTAGATGTGTTCTTGGAGCTCAGAAAAGCTTCGTGTGCTCTTGGAAGTGTGTGGGTGTGCAGTTGTTACTTCCCGGCTGCCCACACCATGGAAGTTGATTGATTCTTCGAGTACCTGAGACAGAGAGAGAGGGTTAGCGTTGCGTGACCGCAGAGCCCAGGGGACAACTGCTTGAGGCCGGCTAGTCACACACGGCCTGTATGAACTGGTTTCTGGGATAGGTTCTGTTTTAGTAAACTTACCTCCGGTTACGGACCACCGTAGGTGAGGTAAGTCGGGATGTACAATTTTTGAGGTCGACCTTTTCTAACTCCTTCTCTCCGGAGTGGAGAAAGATTCTTACACAATTCCGGTAACTGCTTTTAGTCTATTCTCGCTATCCTAACAACCTTCCTGGCATGGTAGAACCTGCAGGAACATTGATTCCAGCCAGTGCAGCTTGTTGGGTCATCGTGATGTGCAAGCCCGGCAACCACCACGTCAAGGTAGCGTAGCAGCTATCGGTAGGGTCTTGGAGCTCTATATTCCACTTGGAATCCAAGGGAATTGTACAGCTTAAGAATGATATCGTTGAAAAGAGGAGCAACTCTTCGCTGAACACCTTTTCTTTTATATAATCAAAGCAAGCTCATGTTTCAGGGGCTGATGATGACGTTTCTAACATAAACAAACACACATACACTGTTGTCCCCAAGACTGAAGCAGATGACATAGGTAGGACTTGAACCATGGGACCCACCAACAAGGCACGACTAAAACTCAAGTAAGTTGCTTAGACCCAATGAATGAATGAACAGAGTCTTCAAAAGTCAATTTATGGAAAGCCTACATGGAAAGGACAATACTTACATTTCAATAGCTTTTGTCCAAATAGCTTTAAACGCGGTCTAGTCAAGACTCTGTACTATAGAGCGAGAAGAATATGCTCTATAGAGAAATTAGAGGAAGAATTTGAGTTTCTTGAAAAGACATTGAAGAGCAATGGGTACCCTCAAAGGTTCATCAACAAGTATGGAAGATCTGAAGTCGCAAATGAAAAACAAATCACAGTGGAAAAAAAGCCAATCTACTTTGAGCTTGATTATAAAGGTGAAAACATTACAGCGATGATCAACAGAAGGCTGAGTACATCACTAGCTATAGCCTATCCTGCAGCAAAGCTCGTTCCCGTCTATCGAACAACTTGCTCTTTGGTGCAATCAAAAATCGATAGATATCCTTCTCATGTGAACTCCAACTGCATATACAAATTTACATGTATCTGCGGGAGCAGTTACATTGGAAGGACAGAAAGAAGGGCATATCTACGATTTTCTGAACATGTACCAAAAAGCTTACGTCTAAAGGGAACAAATGCTTTAAACAGTGCCATCGCCAGGCATCTCCTCGACACGGGTCATGAGGTGGAAATCGAGAAATCCTTTAAAATTATCAATAGACAAAGGAGCTCCATTCTCCTCAAGTTTGCCGAAGCAATTTCTATCAAACGCTTCAAACCAGATTTATGTGTTCAGAAAGAAGCAGTTGTTAGTCTTTCCTTGCCATGGTAACTGCATGTCTTTATTCTCTACTCTGATTACGTAATCTTTGTCTTTAACCTCACCCCTCTTTTTTATAATCTGTAATATTGCTTGTCTCTTGTTTCTATGACGTGATTTGAACTCAGTACATCGTTACCAAATTTATTAGTTACTCATCATCTTACTCACCTCTCGTCTTTATTACGTAACTCCTTTACCATTGTATGCATACATTTATTTTGACTTGAACTGCCTGTGTAAAAACTATATAAGCACAATTTTCTGAACACTTTTCACTAATTGTGGAACTTTCTGTCAACTGACAACATGTAAAATTTGCAAGTATGTTAAAACTTTTCTGTACGTAAACCTCACAATTTATTTAGGCTGTAAGCAGCTGATGAGAAGCCGACGAAATAAATGATGGTACCATATTATTCTGCACAAACCACTGTTGTTCTTGCTTTATTTAAATGAATGAATGAGTGAGTGAGTGAGCCATGTATGCTCTTTATAACAATATAAACTCAAATATTATTATGTGACAGCAACAAATTTTATTAGAAAATAAAGTCAAAAAAACAGAGAGAGCAAAAAACAGAAAGAAAACCCAATGACAATGTATAGAGAGAGAGGATAATAGTACAATATGAAGGCATGGTTACTGAATACAAACTATGAAAACAGAACAGAACAGGAACAACAAGAAGGAAACGTCGACGACGAAACGAAGAAAAAGAAGAAGAGCCAGGAAAGAGGTCAACAATGTTGAAACAAGTGTTTCCCATATATTTATATATATAAAAGAATACAAACAGAACAAACAACAGGCATCACAGCTACACATTATTATTGTAATTAGTAGTAGTAGTAGTATTATTGGCAGTTGTACTCGTCGTATTGTCTTTGCATCACAGGCTGCTACGACGTTACAGCCATGTCCATTATGTATAATACAACATGCACTATGTGATGCAACCAATACAACCAATACACTACACTTCAAAGCTTTTCCCGCATACCTATTTAGATTTTTATACATGAATTAGTTGGTCGGTTGGTTTGTTGGTGGTTAGCCAGTCAGTCATTTAGTTATTACGTAACAATGAATGAACAAAATGTGAACCAAAAGATGATAAAAAAAGACAATAATACATAAGAGAATATGGTTGAACAAATAAACATACAAACAAACAAAAAAAGTGACGCACATAGCAAAACAGTTTGCTTGGATTATTGCAAAGACTAGTCGTTCACATCCTATAGAGACAAAGCGGTTGGAGGGGGCGGGGAGGGAAATAAAACAAAATAAATAAATAAATAGATATAATTAAATCATTGTAAATAAATAAATAAATCAATATTGTTAATGACTGACAATTCTACTGGAACACTGTCCAGTTTTTCAATTAGTAGTAGTGTTCTCTGAGCTGCTTGGTTGGTTGGTTTAGTCGTCCATCCCTTCTGGACAACACCCCCCCCGCTTCAGTGCAATTTTTAGCATAAAGTGAAATGATTTAAATTTCTTTCCATGAGTGAGTGATAGAATTGCGTCTCCCGGTAACCATCTTTACATATGTATTGATCGTTTTTTATTGATTTGGATTTTAAACTGTCTGGTGGCATGATTTACTTTTTATTGGTTGGTAGAGATTTGGTCTATATTAACATGTTTGTTAATCGCTGGCTGATTAACTGCGTATATAACTTAAACAAATGATGTCCTCAAGTGTCTTCAATCTCTCAAACCTACCCAGTCCCTTGGTCCTGATGGAGTTCCTGCTGTTATCCTTAAGAAGTGTGCTGACATCTTATGTTACCCATAAACCAACATTTTCAATGAATCTTTTTCCAAAAGTATTATTCCTGACTCATGGAAAAATATCAAGGTTGTTCCAGTGCCTAAATCAACAAGTGGACCTACTGTTAAGTTTCGACCGATTGCTATTACCTCACCTTTTTTAAAAGTTATGGAAAGACTTATTTTACTTAATCTTGAACCCTTTTAATGACCCCAACCAGTTCGCCTATAAACATAGTAGGTGTACCTTAGATGCCACTGTTGTTCTATATCATAATATATTCTCTAGTTTAGATAGAGGAGCCAAATATGTTCGGTGTGCCTTCCTTGATTACACATCTGCATTTGACTCTGTTCCTAGGTCTCTCTTGTTAAGTAAGCTTGCTGCAACACAGAGTGAGAGCTGGATAAATAAGTGGTTGTATTCCTACTTTTCTGATAGGAAGCAGTACACTGTCTACAATGGAAAGTCCTCCACTACCTCACTTACTTTAGCTGGTGTTCCTCAAGGTGCTGTTCTTTCTCCTTTTCTGTTTTCTTTTTTCTTACATGACTTACCCCATTCTGATGTAGTCACTTTTGTCAAGTATGCTGATGACCTCTCCGTTTCCATGTCTGTCAACTCTCAGTCAGACTGTTCCAAATTAAATAACTTTCTCTCGGAAATTAGTCAGTGGTCCTCTTCAAACGGTCTTAAGCTGAATCCGTCTAAATGTCAGGGAGTCAATTTCACTTTCAGACGAAAACGTGACCTACAACAACTAGCTAGCTCACATGGTCCCACTATCATTGACGGCATAGAGGTTGAAACTACATCTAATGTCAAGTACCTTGGACTGAGTATTTCCTCCGATCTTTCCTGATCCTCTCACATCTTGCTAGTCACTAGAAAGATGTTTCGCTTAACGTTCTACGTTATGAGATTTAAGGCAGTCTGGTATAAAGCAGTCTTTGCTTTCTCAGTTTGTCAATTCTTGTATTCTACCCGTCCCTCCTTACTGCTTCCCATTAATCTTTCCTGGACTACTTAAGAAAGACTATGCTTTGCTGAGAAGGGCACTAAAAGCTGTTATTAGGGCAAGTGGGATATCGTTAAACCAACTGGTTAACACCATTGTGGATAGACACATAATGTCATGTAAGAAACTAGCGAATTCTATATTGTCAGACCCCGAACACCCTCTCTATACGCAGCTCTCTCCTTGCATTTCATCTGGTAGAACTAGAAGCAGCTATAGGAGGCTATATGCAAAGACTACCAAGTAAAAAACTCCACAATACCGTATCTGGCAGAGCTGCTATGTGATGAGAAATCCGTTAGGTATGACACTATTGTATTGTTGTTCACATCTTCTATTACACACTAATTTTATATTTCATATTCCTGTGGTGCATTGTTTAAAATGTGAATGCAATGCTGTTCTTTTTTATTTCTTTTATTTATCTTTCTTTCTTTTTGTTGTTGCCGCCTTTTTATTTTTTTAAATCTTATTATATTTATGAGCAATATTGTAATGCACGCTGAAAATACCTGTACCACAAATACTGTTGGGAATAAAGCTGTTATTATTATTATTATTAAAAGCTAGAGAGTGAGCCCGCCTCCAAACACTTGGTAGCAGTAGTAAAAGTAGTCTAAACCTCGAATAACTAAGAGCAACAACAGAAAAAGGGTAACATGAGTGAGTAGATCAGTGCAAACACCATATAAAACGTGTGCGTCGGAGGTACAACGGTAGAATGTTCGCCAACCACACCTCATGTGATTCGGAGTTTGATCCCCAGGCCTACGGACGCACTCCTCTTTTACCTCGCTGAGCCAGTAATAAGACTGATAAAGAGGGAAGGTTGGGCACGAGGTGGCTTGCAACCTCCTATCCAGTAAAAATAATTTATTTATTTGAACGCAGAAAAACTTGGTACAATATGGCACCAAGAAGGATGCGCCACACAAATTTCATTTATTGTGTGAGGGCTGAGATACTGCCCGGGCGCCCAGACCGAAGCAGGTGGTTTTCTTAAGGGACCACCCCCCGAGCCTTTGACTTGGAGTCTAATCCGCAAGGCAGCGGAGCAGCGTCAGGTGCTGCGTTCCCATGGTTGCCGGTGACCCATATGGGTTCGTGCGCCATTTGGTCCGATTGGATTCTGGAGCCCATGTACCCCATGGTAACTGCTTTTAGTCTAACCGCTATCCAAACAACCTTCCTGGCATGGTAGGACCTGCAGGGACATGAGTCCCAGCCAGTTTAGCTTGTTGGGTCACTGCGGCATTCAAGCCCGACCACCACGGCAAGGTAGCAGTTATAGGCCGGGCAGTAAAAATAAACACCACTGCTACCAAAACTTCAAGCCTCTAGCTTGAAGCCCTATGTTCCACCGCTGGGAACGTAAAGGAATAAAATTTTTAAAAAATTATAATAATAAATAATCATATAGAACTTACCAGGAAACACTCGCCTTATCTAGAAGTTTTAGAGGAACGTTTATTACTGCTAGACGACGTAACAACATTATTATTTAATCGACCACGAGTAGTTGAACCACTTTTCCCTGAAGGACGATAACGTATCCGTCGACGTGTATTCGACAGATGTGGTAAATTCTCAGGCGGTAGAACACGATATATCCTTACAAGCCAATGTTTTGATGTAAAAGCTTCTTCGAGAAAATCTAAGTCGAAATTTTTACGACCAATTTCTACACCTCTTGTTCTATCATAACCACTTGGTGTATGCATATCTAAGCGAACTTCACCGAAACGATAATAGCTTAATTTATACATTAAACAATTGAGCATTGTTTGAGAAGCTTCTCTGTCAACACGATAATCCCCCTGAAAATAAGGAAGAAGGCATAATAAGATAATGAGGATTAGAGAAATTCAAGGGCGATATATCAAGTGAGATAATTACGAGGAAATTAAGAAAATCAGTTCAAAGAACTTTTAATGCTGGCGGCGAACTACACGTCTTATTCTCTACACGACCGATGGTGCTACCTCGACTGAAAGATGAAGTACCTAGACTAGCTAGCCACTTCAAATTGTATCTACCAATTCAAATGCGCTTGTGGTGGAGCGAGTTATATTGGCCGTTGCTCTAGGAACTTGATTTTTCGTGATCACTCGGGAACATATCCCACTATGGCTAAGTAAAGGTGTAGTTAAAACAATTAACAGTTCGATATTGGACCATCTGGTGCAAACCGGCCACAAAGCCAGCCAGTATTGAAGAATCCTTCTCTGTCATCTACCGGGTGCCTAATAAATTGCCAAAATCATCGAAGCACCACATGCTCCAAACAGTAGAGGCTATTGCAATTCGCCTCAAACAACCAGTGCTCTGTGTTCAAAAGAAGCAAGTCCAGCTAGCCACTACTACTGCCCTGGCCGGCCTTCAGTAGAGACTATAAATTCATGAATTTGTAATATTATCTTTCCTAATTTTTCTGACATTCAGCTTATTTTATGTTGATGCTATTGAGCTGTAATCTATCAATATTATTGATTCGATGTTATTTAAACAACATTAATGTTGTTCATAACACTAATTCATTCATCATTCACTATAATGTATATATAACTGTAGAGCCTGATGATGAAGTTATCGAAAAGAGTATTCTTTGTTCAGTATCCATTCTTTTGAAAAGATTGGAGAAATCTTAAATTAAAAACCTATCCAGTAAATAAAATCCTACTTCTCAATCGTCTTCAGAGTGTTTGAGTGAAATCATTTCAACTACCATGCAAAAATCACATTTAACCTGCTGTCAATGCATTTCGAAATAGCCGTTTACAAAAATGAATACGAGGATCAATAAGATTGAAATATGCAAGTTAGTTATTAGAAGCGCAGAAGAGACAATTCCTTGAAAGAGGACACTGGAGGTGATCGGGTATCCTTCATAGCTGACTCCAGAATGTCACCGATAGCAAAGTTAAAGAGAAATGATGAGACTGGGCAACCCCACTGTTGGTTGGGAACAGTGATGATAGTTGGTTGTAAGCCCTCACTCCACCTGAGGTGCTTTTGTATAGGGCTTTCAGGATGTTGACAAACTTCTCAGGTACAGTCCTCTCTAACAGACAGTTCCAGAGAACAATTCTATCCAACGAATCGAAGGCAGCTGTAATATCAAGAAACACAACGATTGTTGGCCTGCAATATGTGTGTGGCGGTGTTCCAACAACTGATGAAGGGTGAATATACATGATCAATGCACCCACCCCACGGCCAGAACGAAACCCAGCCTGCTCCTCGCGAATCAACTCCTCATGTGTTTGATAGAGCCTGCGAAGCAAGACAGCTGCCAAAATTTCAGACGCAATTGGTAGCAAACTGATACCCCTATGGTTGTCGCATGTGTTACGTCAACCCTTTTTAAAGACTGGGACGATAATGGCTTCATTCCACACTTTCCTGAACAAACCAGTTAAAGCCATGACGAGAATCTTGCCACCATCTTTAAAAAGAGTCGGGGGTAAATTGTCTGGGCTGGGTGCCTTATGGCGCTTCAACGATTGGAGTTCCTTTTGGACCTCCACTTCGATTGGTGGGCTGGTATTGACCGACCAAGGAGCACTGTAGCTGATGACGATGGAAGTTGGTGCTGGTGGCCAGTTAAACTGCTTCTCAAAGTGCTCTGCACAGCTTTCCAGGTGTCTTTTCAGACTGGTAATTGGTGTGCCATCTGCCTCGCAAACACCTTATTTCTTACTGCCGGTGGCTCAGATGAGCTGGAACACAGAAATGAAGGTCCATCTGGCTTTTCCGATCCTGTCTTTGACATCCCAATCCGTGCCACCTCTAGTTGAAACGATGCTGACCCAAAATAAGTGACAGAAGTGACTACACTTAGATTCGCCCTGTTGATGGTGATTGGTACCCATTGTTGTTGGTTAGGCAATTTCACCCTCTGTGTCTTCTCCATCCCCAGACTTGAAGTCTTGTCTTCGCTGACTCTTCTGCCAGATTGTTGGTTTTCGCCTGTAGATCTCCCAGTTTATATAACTCTAAACATCCGTGAAGTCTAGATCTCCTAAATTCCTTCTGGCGGACCAATGTATGACCGTTTTCTCGCCCCCCAAAGTCTATTACACGACCCAGTTCCCCACCATGATTAGGAATATCATCGATGATCGTAGGCAGCCTTATCCTACTCTTGTCTTCTCGTCAAACGCTTAAATGAGCTTTCCAATGTGAATCATTTGGCATGTAGCATCATAAGGTTTGGGGGGTGCAGGTGCAGTAATATTACATCCTCAAGTAATTCACTATACTTTATATTTTACACATGTATCGTTCTGACTTCTTATACCATCTTTATTTTCCTTTAGTTCTCTTTTCCTTGGCTCTACTTTAATGTATTGGTGAAAGGTTTAGTGACTTGGACGCTTAAACAGTCAAGTGTTAATTACGACTCCACTTATTTCTGTCTGTTTTGTTTCTTTTGTTTGTTTGAACATTATTATTATTCCCTTGGGTTCTCAGTGGAACATAGGGCTTCAACAACACATCTACACTTTCTTCTATTCTCTGCTGTCCTCTGCAGCTGACCGGGCACACGATTATTGCCCATAATCTCGCATCTCTTCCTCATCATCACCACATAATCTCACCCATATCACCCTCGCACTGACCCACCCAGTCGTCGCTTCTCATTAAACTTCCACTTGAGCAATGGCATGCATTGAGCGTGATGTCATTCGACCGACGGTCTCCTCAGTGGCGTATGTCCAATCAGTTCATCTCCATTTTCTCCTACATATTTGTTGCACAATCGGCTCTTCGTTGGTTCCATCCACTGCAGTTTCTTGTTACTAATTCTTTCTGGCCAGTCAGCTTGCCGGTCGACAATTTGACCTTCAGTATGGAGTCGGTGAAGCTGGCAGCTGTTGATAAAAGTCTGTAACTGTCTGTTGCAAATGCTTTTCGGGACTCACACACACAGTGCAAGTTTCTCACCCGTATACAAGAACTGACTGATTGACTTGACATTTGTGTTGAATAGAATCCGAATCTATCTTGTTCTTCACGCTGGCTGGCTGGCTGGCTGAGTGAGTGAGTGAAGCAGGAGATTTTCAAACTGCCTTCAGGTTGATAAGGGCGTGTCTTGCCTTTCGGATTCTGGCTGGCCATCCGCCTGTGGTTGAAACCGTGCTGGCTCCCTAGCCAGATAAGGGAAGGCAGAAAGTGACCTCTGTCAAATCTCTCTCTCCCGTTGATGGTGATTGGTGCTGGTTGTTGTTGCTGTTGGTTGGTTGGTTATCTTCATCACCTACCTCTGTCTCCACCACCTCCATGTTCGCCTAGAGTCAGTCCTATCTTCGCTGCCTGCCCCTTCAGCCAGTTTGTTGGTTTTCACCCGCCTGTGTGTGTGTGACATTAAACATGAATCATCCCACAAGCGAAATCCATATCTTCTAGGGTCTTCTTGTCAGTCAGTGCAGTGTATTCCTGTCTTCTCACTCACCCCCTGTGCACACACAGTTTGAAGCATAATCCAGTCTACCACAATTAAGAATATCAGCGGTGACAATAGACAGCCTTGTCCTACTCCTGTATTCACTTCAAAGCCAGGCTTCGCTGAGTTTTCCGTTGTGGATCACCTGACACGGACTGTTATCATGTACCTGTTTTGCTTGAACATACGACTACCCAATGTGAATAAATTTGGAAAATCTACGCCAGAAGACTCTAGCATACAGACGTATATATACATATATAAGCGTACATTTGATTCACACGTATTTGTATGCCAATTTGTTATATAACAAGTCAAAACTAGTTACAACATGTAATATATCTGTTATAGACTAAAATCAGTGCATAGAAGTCAAGAATAATACATAATACAAAAAGCTACGAATTCATCGACTGACAATTAGTAGTTTGGGTTGTTTATCTGTGCGTGTGTGTGTGTGTCGGTAGAGAAGCAGCAAACTGACTAATTAGTTACCAAATGTAATTCCATGTAGTTGGCAATGAACCACACCTATTGTATGTGAGGACCAGTGATACAATTTGGCTGGCCAAACCTCAGTAAGTGGAGCACGCTGATAACCTGGAAAGCTCTGTGTGCTTATATGAAATTAAGAGTGGGCGGGTTGTTACTTCTTGGCTGCTCACACCGTGGATGTTGATTTCTTCTTAGAGTGCCTGAGACAAAAGATGAATTACTATCGCGTCACTGTAGAGCCCAGAGGACGACTGCTTGGGGCCAGTCACAGATTGAAGTGATTTTTAAAGTTACGCCCGACTATGGGGACTGCTGCGATGTGAGTCAGAACGTATGCTTTTCGAGGTCGACTTTTTTTGACACCTCCTCTCCAAAGCGGTGGTAGAGCAGCTAGAATGCCGGTTATTTGAGGGAAGCACCTTACTGCCGCTGCATCCCTATTCCCCAGCAGTACGACTTCGCCCACATACTCCCAACATGAAGAAAAATAACACTACGACGGTAACTGCATTTACTCTAACCGCTATCCAAACGACCTTTCTGGTATGATAGGACATACAGGGACATTAGTTCCAGCGATATGCACACCAACCCCCCCCACATCAAAGTAGCAGCTCAACATTGTATGGAAAGACGGGTTCGAATCCGTAACCCACTGGCTCGAAGTTTACAGTGTAGACCAACGAGCCACAACCTAACAGAAGGCGAAGAAGAAAGTGGCAATTCGGAATAATAATAATAATAATAATAGAAACTAACAAACAACTCACATTTGAAGTAAGGAAATCTTGTTCACGAATTTCATTTGGATGTTCACCACCACCAATACGTACCATCCATAAGAATTTATTGATATCGTCACCACTATAACCAATATAACCGCCAAATATAACTAGTACATAGTCAACATCTAAACTTTGAATTGTCTAAAAACAATGGAAAGGGCAAGATATAAAACACCTACAGGATGAAGACAGCGCTAAAAATTTGGTAAATATTTAATGAAACAGTGTAAAACATCAAAAAAGAGCTTTCCAAGGGACTTAAATTGACTTTTATTTTCAAGTACTGGTTTTTTTTGTAGGGATTTAGTTTGATTGGGTGGAGGACATCATCATGAGCTGATATCAGTTAGAGAACCATTGGAAAACAAGCTGGGGGTACTGGACAGCTGCTTCGTCAGCCTAGTTTGGGACTGACTCTTCAACAGTACGCACCCACCGCCGGGGTTCGAACCCAGAACCTTCTAGTTACAAGGCGAGCTAGCTCATAGACCATTAAGCCACTGGGACCCGATCCAAACACAAAACCTGGTACACTATAGCACCGCAAAAAGATGCGCCACACAATAATAATAAAACAACATATGAGAAAAAAACAAGGTAAGGAATGAATAAGGGATTTTATCTGGAAAGAAGGCAGTTATATTTGACAGCACCAAACAGCATTCGTCGAATTATTGTCAGAAAGGGAAAAAAGAAGGAAATTGCAGCACGTTCACCATTGATTGTGATTTTTGGCCATATACGATGAGGTTTCGAGTCACCACCGATTTGAGCTATCTCTCGGACTCCAACCAGCGAGACATGACGCGCCAACCGATGCCAACCTAACACAAATATCCTTCATCTCACAACATCCCGTCATGGGCTGATCACCTCTCCGCTTTGTCCATCCCGTCCCAGGACTGGCTAGCGAGCAGAGACCTGTACAGAAGTCTCTGGGAGGATATTTGTAGCACATGTCCAAGACACAGGAGTTGGTGTTTCCAGATGACGACATTCAATGAATAGTGATCTCCATTGTGTTCAAACACACGCCGCCGGACCTCAGAATTACTCACACGATGATATCATTGAACGCAAGCAATTCTACGGAGACAGCCATAATCGAATACACAGTCGGCGCACATCCTCAGCTCGGAGAGTCCAAGTTTCACAGGTGTAGAGCGAGACAGCGCGCATCGAAACATTGCAAACCTAACCTTTGACATTCAGACTAACGTTGCGACGACGCAAGACAAGAGTTGGCTCAAGTTGACGTATACCACCATAGCTTACATGATACAGTTGGAAATCTCGTCCATCATACCTCCACCAGCACTCATACAACTACTGAAATACACGAACTTATCGATAAACTGAAGCCATACCCCTCCAAGAGTGAGTGCGGGTACAGCTCCTGCTAATCTTGTAACAGCACCTTGCACTTAGATGGCGCAAAGTACACACCATACTTATTGACACTGACGTTAACTTCCGAATGGCAATAAAAGTCATTCAGAAAGAGTGTATGCATATCCCGGTAATGTTATTTTCAGGAAACTGTAGAGTAATGCGTCAGTGGTTCAATGGTAGAATGCTTTCCAGTCACGCACGTAGTCCAGGTTCGACTCCCGGCCGACGCATTCCTAAACCTCACCTGCCCGGTAAAGATGCACGTCTGTGTGTGAGGCTAACCAACCAACTCCGTACAGAAACTCTCCACCGCTATTGATACTTTAAAGATCACGCATGAATACCAATGTTCCATTCTGAACGCAAAGGAGTGATGGTACAGCAAGGTATATGATTAGGGAAAACAATACCCTCATTATCAAGGTGTCCAGTCTTTAGTTAAAAACATATTCGCACTAAAATTGCCTAGCCAATAAACGCATGATAGAATAAGAAACTACAATGACTGTTGGAAGAGACTCAAGTGTGTTATATCACGAACTGTCTCCAGCCTTCATTGGTCCTTATAATCTCGAGGATCGCAACCAGTCAGTCAGGCAGCCTACATCTCCTTACGTGTAGCTGGCCGGCTGTCTTAAACTAACTGCTATGGACTTATTTCATTGACTGACTGATGAAGCCATATTTTGATTTAACCACCAATAGCCAACTCTTTTCCAACCTGATCATATTATGTTAATCAGACTGTGGTGTGTGATACAGACAATGTGTCCAGCGAATTTATTCTCACATGTTCTAGTGCGATTCGGCATTAACAACAGGATACGATATATCTATTTGAAATTCTAATCAGTGTTAGAGTCGGAATGTTATCCCTCAGTTCAATACTGCATTGGCAACAGAATACTATGCATACTTGAACCTTCTACTTCTTGTCGTTTGATGCAAACCAAAATCACACGCTCAGTGATTGGTTAACGAATATAAACTGTAGATATATATAAACAGCGGTTTAATTAATGGAAAATATACCTTGGCTCCCGTGTCTTGCCTTCTGTCGAGGAAGGCGATCGCTGGGGTTAGGCTAGTAATGCGTAGCACATGTCCTCATTACCATCTCTCTCAATCAATGCAGCCAGATTCACAACCTCGTCGATTGATTTCCCCTCCCAACTTACCTAGCACTCGACCGATGCCTCACCTCAATATTACTCACCCCATTATACCATCTAAACCACGAGAGATAGAACATAGACACCAATGATCAAAGACAGCTACCCTTTTTCATGTCTTTCACTTTCAATGGGGACTATATCTAACAGCCATAAAGGAGGACAGAGCGAACTACCTCTGAGCAGTACACACGTCCTTTGGTCGACAGCCAAGATATCATGTCTACTAATCCAGAGATGGCGTGAATTGGGAGGTATATGCCAAACGAGTCTTCTGTATCCGTGCTCAGATTTCGTCAGCCATCAACCCGTTGGCGCTGGTTGATGCTACTTCCCAAATAAGTAATATGGTCAACACACTCCACCAACCACTTCACTCCTGCATATCTTTAGGTTAGAAGTGGGTCGATGTAGTCCAGTCCTGTAGCATCGTCTTACATTTAACGGGAGCGAATCGTATGCCAAACATTCAAAAATTCTTACTACTGAAAATTCAAAACTTAAAGGTCCATATACTCCACTAGAAATGCAAAAAGCCTACCTTATAGGCTTCTGATTCATTTGATGCCATAGCTTTACCTACTAAAGCAATATGACTATTATTCCATGTATTATTATCAACGAGAGTTGTTCGATTCGCCATTCCAGCAATTTGATAACCATAATCCCACCAGGACATAACACGAGCATCTGGTTTAGTATTTTGCCATAACCAGAAATAAGCTTCACTGTGGACAGAAAAGAAAAAGAATAGAAAAAGAAATTAATTGTTAGCAATCATTCAGTTAGTTAATAATATTATCATTAAATGTCTGATGACAGGTAAATGAAGAGAATATCTCTGGAGAGTAAATGCGTTTCGCGAGTTACATTTTTTCAGCAGCTGCAAATTTATGTGATTTTCATTTCTTTCTGGGTACTCATTATTGAGACACACAGTACAACACACCTAAAAAAAATAAGAATTCTTAATATATTTGATAAGGCTGCCTATTATCACCCACGATGATATTCTTAATTGTGGTGGACTGACTGTGGGGAGCGACGAGTCAGGAATACGCTGGACCACCGATAAGAAGACTCTAGAAGACCTGCATTTCGCTTGTGGATGTCTAATGTCACAGAGACTCGAAGACTTACAGGTAGGCAGGCGAAAACCAACAAACTGGCTGAAGAGGCAGGCAGCGAAGACAGGACTGACTCCAGGTGAACATAGAGAAGGTGGAGACGGAGGTGATGAAGATAACCAACCACCACCAACAGCAGCAACAACAACAACCAGCACCAATCACCATCAACGGGGAGATTTAACACAGGTTACTTTCTTTACTTATCTGGCCAGGAAGCATCGTTTCAACTACAGGCAGTCGAAACGGATGAAGATGTCAAAGCTGGCCAGCCAGAATTGGAAAGGTAAGATCGCAACGCCTTCATCAACCTGAAAACCAGTTTGCAAATCTTCTGCTTCACTCAGTCAGCATAAGGAACAAGATTCGGATTATACTTAACACAAACGTGAAGTTAGTCAGTTCTTGTATACGGGTGAGAAACTTGCACTGCACGTGAGTCAGTCACGAAAAGGATTTCCAACAGGCTAGTGCAGACTTTCATCAACTGCTGCCCACTTCACCGGCTCCATAGTGAAGATCAAGTGGCCGGTCAGAAAGAATTAGTAACAAGAAACTCTGCAGTGAAACAAACCAACCAGCTCAACAAATATGCAGGAGAAAATGGAGATGGATCGGGCATACATTGAGGAAACCGTCGAATGACGTCACGCACCAGGCCATTCCTCGAGTGGAATCCCAATGGGAAGCGACGAGTGGGTCGTCGGCGCGAGGGTTACATGGAGGAGACCGTGTAAGGAAGAGATAAGAGCTTATGGGCAATCGTGAACCCAGATGAAGAGGATGGCAAAAAATAGAACAAAGTGAAGATGTGTTGTTGATGCCCTATATTTCACTCGGAACGCGAAGGAATGAGAAAGAGAGGGAGGGCAAGTCATTTATCTAAAACATGTATCTGAATGATGAAGACGATTTATTTTAACACAACTTTAATGATTTAGTTAACAGACATGATCAAACTATGTTTAGAAGATTTCGTGAAAAAATGACGAACCAATGTTGCAGTACTGAAAGTAGAAATTCACAATACACCGTTACTCTATATCTCAATCTAGGTGAATTGTTGAAATGTAACACTAACCTCAAACACTAAAAGGTAAGGAATAGTGTTTTCATGCAGCAAGGCTGTGCCTTACAACAATGAAAGAGTGAATGAGAAAGTCCGGCGCTTACAACCAGACTGGTGAACATGCATGTTTAAATACCCATGGGAGGTGGAAAATCCCAATTCCAAACCTATGGTGTGTACAACAGCTCCAGAATCCGAAAGGATCGAATAGTATATGATGAACCTGTTTTGATCACCAGTAACCATGGGAAACCTGACGCTACTCCACTGCTATGTGGATTAAAAGAATTGTAGGAGGGTGGTGCTTTAAGACAAACACACCTGACTCGGTTTTTGGGCAGCCGGGCAGTATGCAAGCTCTCGCACAAACTATAAGATTTCGTGTGGCGTATCTCTCGCTGCTCAGAATGCACAAATCTTTGTGTTTTAATAAAAAAAAATAACTAATAACTTTGTAATTTCCTGTATTATTGTGTTAAGTATTTTTGTCGCTAGATGTACCTCGACAAGATTTATCCCAGAACATTCTTTAGCTGGTGAAGAAACAGTTACTCTTGGAATCTAAAAAAGCTGAGTAGCTTGTGCTACACACGTTGCAACTGCGCACACAGTACACGAGCATTTGCATCCCCATCTCTATTAGAACCTTAGCAAAAGTTATTCACCACAATACGCACTCATTTATGATATTGACGTCTTTTTTAGAAGAATATAGTCAGAACTGTCGACTAAGTAACACTCTTGCGGAACACAGACCAATGTAAACCATTTACTCTTCCTACTTTATGAAGGTCAAGTGACAGAAAGCAAAGGTCAAAGTTCTATTCGGAAAAATGACATGAGGAGAGAAAAAAATGCCTACTAGCCGTCTTCAAAAAGAATGGATATCCCCTTCACAATTTCATCAAAAAGTTTTTAAACTCGAGTCATAACACCAACAATAACAAGCCAACATCAAAGACCACAAGAAAATTCATCCTACCATGTATAAAAAAATATTTATGAAATAACAGCTATTTTAATTTTTTTAAATTTTTTATCATAGTTTGTTTCCACACAGTATTTTCGGTACAAGTATGGAATTTTCAGCATGTGATATCGGTAGGCCAAATGTAGCAGGCCGACCATTTGATATCAGGTGTGCGTCGGCCACGGATCGAAACCCGGACTATGTGTATGGTCAGCGAGCGTCCTAACCACCGGTTCCGAGTGGAAGATAAGGCTTCACAGATGTGTTAATTATCCATTTCACTCTGTTTTCTGCTACCTGTGTTTAGCTGCCTCCCGACTACCCATTTGCTTTCATTTACTCCGCCTCACCACCAGATCTCCTTCCATGTCACTCTGGGATAGACCATTAATTCGCCGTTTACCAAAAGAGATTCTATATTAGGCCCTGCCTGACAGGTGATGCCGTTCAGACGCCTCATCAGCTTATATGCTGAGCAATGAGTTCTTCGTTGAGTTTTTGCCAGAATACCTTATCGCTTATTCTTTCTTCCAGCCATCTAATCTCCAGTATGGAGACAGCAAAGATAGCTGTCGATGGACGTCTACAGTAGCCTGTTAGAAATAACTCCGGTATAATCAGGCCCACAGGATAGAATCTCATTTATCCTAAGAGATGTTTACTACTTTAGATAAATTATTTCTGAATTGTTGATTAAACCTGACTGATTTCGAGTATTTTTAAATGTAAAACCAAATTTTTCGTATGAATCTATATACTACTGAGAACCATTGCGCTTATAAGTAGTCTACTGAATCCTACAAAACAACAAAAAAACTAGCGATACATCACTTGAAAATATAGTAATGCATGAAAAAGTCAACAAAATTTTGACATCCACATAGTAAAATCACTAATAAACCATGTCCTGAGTCCATTTTATGTAACATTGTCAAATTGTAGTTTTGATTTAAGGTATACGAAAAATAGGCAGGTACAGACTGTGTCGCTGGAAGAAGTCATAAAAAGGGCCTCCATCATATGTACATGATGACCAGTTCATTACACTAAAATGACTGGGTGGAATGGCAATCAAGACATTTCAGAGGCATAATATTTGAGCACGGGACAGTCGGCTACAATTTATTGGCTGACGTCCCAAAATCTACAAAAGAGAATCAGTCAGATGCTGAGCTTTGAGCTTCTGCTCCAATGCTCCGCAGGTTACGACGTCTAGGATGGTGTATCCCTCCGGACGTCGGGCAGGCAGAAATCACACTCAGATGGATGAGTACAGAGGTTCACTCACAATAAGCCACTAGTCAGACAGCTTGAATTACAAAGGACAGAATATATTAAGACCGTTTGAAATAGATACAGCACAAAAGCCAGCCAGCACAATCACTTCATTCGACATTGTGCAGGTCGAAAGATCCAACAGAAAAAGATAAAATTAATACCATTTACAAAAGAATGATTACTGAACAAAGAATACTCCTTTCGATAACTTCATCATCAGGTTCTATAGTTATATGCATACATAATAATGAAAGAATTAGTGTTATTAACAGCATTTATGTTGTTTAAATAACATCGAATCAATAATAATATTATCAATGGACTACAGCTCGATAGCATCAACATAACACTGCACTACACTGAATATCAGAGAAATTAGGAAAGATAATATTCAAATTCATGAATTTATAGTCTCCATTGAAGGCCGGTCAGGGCAGTAGTAGTGGCTAGCTGGTGGGACTTGCATTTTGTGCACACAGAGCATCGGTCGTTTCAGGCGGATCGCGATAGCGGCCTCTGCTGTTCGGAGCATGCGGTACCTCGATGTTTTTGGCAATTTATTTGGTACCCGGTAGATGATAGAGAAGGATTTTTCAATGCTGGCTTTGTGGCCGGTTTGGACCAGGTGGTCTAATATCGAACTGTTGATGGTTTTTACTACACCTTTACTTAGTCATACTGGGAGATGTTCTCGAGCGAGCACGAAAAATCAAGTTCCTAGAGCAACGGCCGATATAACTCGCTCCACAAGCGCACCACCATTTACAAAATAAATTGTATGCATGAACTGCAAATAAACATTACATCGGTCAAAGTAGGCGTCCCCTTCGAATCCGATTCCAAGAACACAAGTTGGCTTGGCTGTGGAAAGACATGACATGTATTCTTTCCTAACGACGCATGTAGATAATTGTGGACACCAATTTGGTTGGGATAATGTATACATTTTCAATAAAGGAAACACCAAAGATACAGTCAGAGAATTTCTAGAAGCCTGGTTGGTACTCAAGTGAATCAGTCAGTGATGGAAATCATCACATGACAAGAAAGTTTGAATTCCAAGTCGATAATAAAAATGATCAATAGAGATGTAAATTAACACAAACAAAGAATCACGACAATGGTTGCCAGGAGACACAATTACATCACCGTTTATGGAGAATTCAAATGAGTTCATTTCACACAGTTAAGCCTGAGCTGAAGGCGGATGTTGTCTGCAAAGACGGCGAAGGCTTCGCAATTAAATCAAATAGCTCAAGCTCAGAGAACACAACTAATTGAATAACTTTTATCCATTGATTACTCCAAAGCCTCAGGATGGTCGGGGGTGGGTGCCTTGCGCTGCGGGTTGGCCACCCCTCCGCACACCTCTTGAAATGCTCCCATATGACCGGGTGTCTTACATAGCCTCTCCTGAGGAAGTCCTACTCACTGCCTTCACGTGGCGGTGTTTTTTCACCAAAGTGAGAGGGCGAAAGCGGATGCCCGGCGCTCTTCACCGGGTTGACTGTCCATTGGATGACAGTCTAGGGGAGATGGCTAAACCCTGATTCCAAACCTCCAACGACTGGCGTATGAAGCTCACTGGAGCTCACCGGCACACGTATGGACAAAGGGCTTGTTGGATGTCCTGGATGTCTGGCCCCATTCAAAAAGGCGTATGAACCGAACTCCGGTCACCGGCTGCCAATGGATAGTGGACCCCCTACTCCACTCCTACTGCCTTGTAGGTCACACTTGGTTGTGTAAAGACTAGAGCTGCACTCTCAAACAAAAGGCCAAGCGGTTCTGGGGACATCACTCGTACCACATTCCCATGAAACTTCGTAAACTCTCTTCATCAGATCGCTGCGCCTGGGCAGCGATGATTCGAGATGTTCATGAAGCCGGCTCATCCTTCCGTAGGAGATAGCCGAAGCAAAGTAAAGTAAGTAATTGATTACTAACGAAATTCACAAAAAGTGAGCAGCTGTAAAACTTTCCATTGAAAAACACCAAATTACGAAACAGCCTTGTGTATCTATATAAATAATAATTAATTTAACACCTCAATAGTAATCACGACTACCATATTAATTTTCGAGTATTGGTTTTTTTGTAGGGAATTTTGTTTGATTGGATGGAGGAGCTGACACATCATCAGTTAGAGAAGCATTGGAAAACCAGCCCCACAGGGAGTACTGGACAGCCAACTGTTTCGTCAGCCTAGTTTGCGAAAATATGAATTTTGAGTCAGAAAATATCAATTGTTGGCTTAGTTACGTCTTTGAAATGAGCTCTCTTAACAGTGAGAGAGGCGAGTTTCATCCTAACATATATGACTTACATTCTCACCTGTTGAGAGGAGTGATTACATGATGGGCGACAAACATATTGAGGTGAATGTGGCAGAACAGTACAGTCTGTTTCTTCATATCACCTATCTACCCCTCATACATCCAACAGTATGACACGTATTGCTTGAGTTACTCCACGGGATGGATATAGGTTTAAAACTTGGGCACTGTGGTAGTAAGTAATTCCATATTAGTTTGTTTATTAGATGTATCACACAGTCAGTGAAACAGTATTATTATTTACTGGATGACAAGGTTTCGAACAAAATTTATTACCGTTCATAATCATTCCATCAATTATAATCACACGACTTCGAAACTTGAGTTTTATAGTTTCCTTTCTTCTCTCCTATTTGTCGTCGTAGGGGTAGTAGAATTTTCCAGATGTCCGGGTGGGTGGACAGGTGTTGAATCATTCCTACTACACCTATTCTCCTCAGTTGATTCGATAAACAAAGCTTCCGTTATCAATCTCTCCCTCCACCCTGTGACATTAGATTTGAAAACTGTCATCTTATCCCATCATCCTATTGTATGGTTGTGTGTAATTGCATGTAGTGTAGTGCTATAGCTGAACTAACCTCTAGATTTCTTATCTTATTCGGGTCAACTAATCTAGATTTTCCTGCTAGGTTTTTATGCTCCGCTAGTCTGACTGCCCCTGTTCTACTACTTTGACCTATGTATTTGACCTGACAATCACTGCAGGGTATTAGATAAACTAAATTGTTTTGTTTTAAAGGCTCCACAGGATCCTTTAACCGACAAAGCTTGTTTCTAATTGAGTTTGTGGGTTTGAATGCCACTTTTATTCCTGCCTTGTTAAGAATTCTCCGCTAAGATTTCCGAGGTTCCTTCCTTGTATGGAAGTACTACTGATGATTTAGATTCCTTATTGTTGGTGTTGTCTTGCGCATGTTTGACATGCATGTCGTCATTAATATTATTATTATTATATATTATTATTACCACTATCACTACTATCATTATTTATTTTATTTTTACATTTCCCTACATACTTCCTGACTAATTTATCAGGGTAATTATTAAGTTTCAAAGCTTCTCTTATATGCCTCACTTCCTGTCTTAGATTTTCCTTGGTACTACTTAGTTTTTGTGCCCTATTATCACTTAAACATCTCACCAATCCTATTTTCACTGACATAGGATGGGATGATCGGAAGTTCAAATATCTGTTTGAATGTGTGGGTTTCCTGTAAACACTAGTGTGTTTTAACTTCCCATCTTCTTTCCTTTTTACGCTACAATCTAACATTGGAAGCTCCCCTTCCTAATTCATAAGTGAATTGAATTGCCTCCACCTTTGAGTTAATGTCTTCGAAAAATCTATCTATATCCTGTGTTCTAAGTACAGTGAATGTGTCATCTGCATATCGCCACCATACTTTTGGGGTCAACTGCAAATACGTGTAATAGGAATGATTCAACACCTGTCCACCCACCCGGACATCTGGAAAATTCTACTACCCCAACGACGACAAATAGGAGAGAACAAAGAAAACTATAAAACTCAAGTTTCGAAGTCGTGTGATTATAATTGATGAATGATTATGAACAATAATAAATTTTGTTCGAAACCTTGTCATCCAGTAAATAATACTGTTTCTTCACTGTGTGATACATCTAATAAACAAACTAATATGGAATCTACGGGATGGAGTTGTTAAAGAATTCGTATATATTTACAGATTGACTGTACAGCTTGATAATAAATTCGCTGAGAAGAATCTTCTCGATGAAAATTGTGTTGTCAACGTTGTTACACTGGGAAATATCGAAATATACCCAAACTAGGCTAACGAAACAGCTGGTTTTCCAATGGTTCTCTCTAACTGATGTGTCAGCTCAGTGATGAAATCCTCCATCCAACTACCATATTACTTCAAGAAATTAACTACACTACTGTGACTAAGCAACATGATTGATAAAAGTTCCATATGTGATAGGAATTGTGCGTCGGTGGCACAGTGGTTAGGACGCTGCTCGCCAACCATGCACATGGTCCGCGGTTCGATCCCCGGCCACTGGACGCACTCCTTCACCTAGCTAAGGCAGAAATAAAAAATGCTGGTAAAGAGGAGAGGTTGGGCATGAGGCGGCTAGCAACCCCACTACTGCTACAGAAACTTCAAGCCTCTAGCTTGAAGCCGCCCCTATGTTCCACCACTGGGAACGTGAAGGAATAATAAAAACGTGAAAGGAATGCGGTAAATACAAATGTGTAAGTAATAGTAAGCGTAGTAGCAGAACAACCTACCGGAAATCATCCAATATATACCGAGATCCATCTTTACCATATGAAGCTAGCACAATAGACGGACTTGAATAAGCATTAGATGATACCCAGACACAATGTGAAACAAACAGGTACAAAATGAATATAATTAACACATAGGCAACTGCACGTAGATTGTTGCCATTTGCTGGTGGTGACTGTTGGGATGATCGATTGGTTGCAGTTGTACTTGATGAAGTGTCTTGATCGACAGAATTCTGCTAAGAAAAGAGGAAAATAAGGTATAAATATTAAGCATAGATTTAAATACATTGTCAAGTATTGGTTTTGTAGGGATTTTGTTTGATTGGTTGGTGGATTTCATCATGAGCTGACACCAGTCAGAGAACCACTGGAAAATCAGCACTGGAGTACTAGACAACCAGCTGTTTTGTCAGCCTAGTTTGAGACTGACTCTTCAGAAGCACCCACACACCCAACTGCCAGGGTTCGAACCCAGGCCATTGGATTGACGGGTCTCAGCGGCTTAATGGTCTACGAGCCAGCTCGCTCGCCTTGTAACCTGAAGTTCCTGGGTTCGAACCCCGGCAGTGCTGGGATGCGTACTGCTGAAGAGTCAGTCCCAAACTAGGCTGACGAAACAGCTGGTTGTCCAGTACTCCTGGTTTTCCAATGGTTCTCTAACTGATGCCAGCTCATGATGAAATCTTCCAACCAATTAAATATATTGAACATACTGGTCAAGAATATCCCACTTTGAAATGTAAGTCAAAGTAAAACTGATTTACTACTGTATGCTGTTCGGTTATATCGCAGTAGATTACAATTAGTAGAAGTGACAAGTTTAGTAATGAAATTCAAAACATTGAGAACTGTTGTGCAAGACTGATATTTACAATGGCCTGTGTTAGTAGTTGAAGTTATGCAGTTGAGTGTGGTACGTGTTTTTATTGTTTGAATTCATATCTTTCATGTTCCAGACTATGAGCCACACTTTCTGAGTGAAGGCTGACTTGGGTGTGATTCGAACCCTGAACCCACCGGTGGAAAGTCGAGTGCTTACACCACTGAGCTAGAAAAGATCAGAATAGAGGTAAGTGGTGGTTGTGTTGCATATTCTTGTCATCCACAACTACTCTGTAAAATTAAAGTTTTCTGAAGCATTTTTAAGTGACCGTCGGTAACCTTGGGTTCCGAATGGAACATAGGGCTTCAACAACACATTTCCACTTTCTTCTATTCTCTGCTGTCCTCTTCAGCTGGGATCACGATTGACCACAATCTCTCACTTGCAATCTCCACCAGGACACAGTCCCACTGACCACCCACTCATCACTTCCCATTCACATTCCACTCGAGCCATGGCCTGCATGAGCGCGATGTCATTCGACCGCCTCCTCAGTGGCTATGCCCGATCAGTCCATCTCCATTTTCTCCTACATATTTGTTGAGCAATCGGCTCTTCCTTGGTTTGTTCATCGTCAAAGTTTCTTGTTGCTGATTCTTTCTGGTTAGCCTGCCAGGTGGCTAGCCATTTGATCTCCAAGGTGGAGCCGGGAAAGCTGGCAGTTGTTGATAAAAGTCTGCACCAGCCTGTTGGAAATCCTTTTCGTGACTCACGTGCAGTACAAGTTTCTCACCCGTGAAGAATAACTCACTGACTTAACATTTGTGTTGAATATAATCTGAACCAATCTTGTTCTTCATGCTAACTGGCTGAGTGAGTGAAACAGAAGATTTCCAAACTGGTTTCAGGTTGATGAAGGCGTTGCAATCTTGCCTTTGCGATTCTGGCTGACTGGTTTCAACATCTTCATCCGTTCTGTCCGACTGTCTGCCTGCCTGTGGTTGAAACCATGCTGGCTTCCAAACCAGATAAGTGAAAGCAGGAAGCGACCTGTTTCAAATCTCTCCCTCGCGTTGATGGTGATTGATGCTGGTCGTTATTGTTCTTTGTTGGTTGGTTAGTTATTTTCATCGCCTCTGTCTTCTCTATATTCACCTGGAGTCAGTCTTATCTTCGTTGCACTCCTTTTTTAGCCAGTTTGTTGGTTTTCACCTGCCTGTCTGTAAGTCTTTGAGTTTGTGTGTGACATTAAACATAAATCATCCATGCGTGACAATTCAGGTCTTCTAGTCTTCTTATCTGTTAGTACAGCATATTCTTGTCTTCTCACTCACTCCATGTGCACAGTCTGATGCATGATCCAGTCCACTACAATTGAGAATATCACCGGTGATAACTGGCAGGCAGCCTTGTCTTATTTACTCCTGTCTCCACTTCCAACGCCTCACTGAGTTTTCCGTTGTGAATCACCTGACACATGGCAGGCACTGTCATATAGCTAGCTGTTGAATGAGGCTGATAAAGATTTGGGCATTGCACTCCGTATTGTTGAAGTAGTTTCCGAATTACTTCACAGTTAACGCTGCCTGTCAAAGACCTTTTCGAATTTGATGAGATTCTTGAGGTACAGGTTTAACTGCCACTCCATGCTTTGTTTTGTAATGACGATGCCCAGAGTTGCAATTTGATCAGCACATGATTTGCCTTTCCTGAATCCAGCTTTTTCCGGTGAGCTGGCGGAGTTCTGCATTCAGTGCATCCTTTATTCTCTCCAGGATGATGCGACTTAGTATTTTACTTGGCGTGGACATGAGCATTATTCCACACCAGTCAGTTCTTGCATTGTAAGGCATAAGTCACCTTTCTTTGGTAGCTTGACTAGGTAGCCAGCAAGCCACTTTCTTCCAATCGGTAGACACTTCTCCTTCCTTCCTTTCAAACCTTTCGCAATAATATTAGCGTGAGCACACATTTGCCGCAGTCTCTGGGTCCATTTTCAGTGCTTCCCGGGGGAGGGGGGAATTCCGTCTGGCTCTGCTGCCTTCCCGACTGACTCTCAATAGCTTGATCGCATTCAGGAATTCTGCTGGCAGGCAGTTCTGTGAGTGTTGTTGGTGGTATTCCTGGTATATATATATATATATATATATGTATATATATATATATGTATATATATATGTATATATATGTTACCGTATATCTACTTTTTCCTTACAGTAATATCTCGCAGTTTAAAGAAAACTTATACTAATTTATCCAAAAAAAACAAAAGTTCAAATTACCTTTTTATTTCCTTTGCTTGGTTTATCGTACAAACGTTTATCCCCTGTAGAATTCTGTGCATCACCACTTGTATGATTATTTGCCGCATTATTACTACCACTACTACTACTACTACCGCTATTCTCCAAATTATTTTCATCCAAAAACAGCTCGAATACACGTGAGAAAGCGATAGCAGAGAATACACAGACAATCGGTGTCAGTGTAAGCATTAGCCGAACCATTACACCAGCAAAATACGATGCAAATATTGCATACAGAATGACAAAAACACGTTCATCGTTTAAATCTTTAAAGCATAGTCGTACACCGGCTGGAAATGTTGCGACTAACACGTGCAAATCGAAGAAGAAGGCAGCCCATGAGGTAGGTTGATGCTCAGAAACTGATGTAATAATTGGAATGTGAATTTTTGCATAACCCGTATCCCACAATGAATAAAACCTACAATACAATGCAAAATTGAAGATAATTTTGTTAAGTTTTCAATGACAATGTACAGCATTTTATCGACAGGAAATAAAAGTGCTTCAAACTTCTTATTGTTACAAAGAGTAGAAATACATCTATGGTATAAATATTGGCAACCAGGGTGCAGAAAATGTCCCCTGACTGACTGGCTGGCTGGTTTCAACATAGAACTTTGCACCGATGTGCAGCAGTTCAAGTCGCCACACTCCATGTAGCACACAAAGCAAGAGAAGAAATGCAAAATAGAGACAGTAAACAGGGATATGAGAAAAAAGGAATAGTAATAACGAAGAACAATATAGTTTCATTGGGTATTATAAGTCACAAGGAGTGGATGCATCTGCACCAGCCATTGAGAACGATTTTGAGCCATATCACCGATTGTCTCAGCCATTGGTGTTTACCGTCCGAGGACCCCAACCAGGAAGTCTACACCTTCCTACGTGGCTGGCTTAAACTAACTGTTGTGGATTTCATTGACTGATGCCATGTTTTGGTTTGACCACCACTAGCTCTTTTCCAGCCTGACCCTATGTCAGCTAACATCGCCCGTCGAGGAAGGCGATGACTAGGCATACGTAACACATGTCCTAACCATCTCAGTAGATGTAGCTTCACAGCCTCTTTGATTGATTTCTCCTCCCACTTACCTAGCACTCGACCGATGCCTCACCTCAATATTGCTCACCCTATTATACCACCTAACACGGGAGATAGAACGCAGGCACCTATGATCAAAGACAGCTAGTCTTTTCATGTCTCCTACTCTCAATGGCCAGGTCTCACAGACATGCATGCATGCAATTGTTGATCGATAAGGTTGTGAAGGCTTGAGTAACACGACTAGGAGATATGCTACACATGCCGAGTCACAACCTTCCTCGACAAGCAATGTCAGGTGATATAAGACTAGCCTGTAAAACAGTTATGGGTGGTTAGAAGAAAACACGGTATAAATCTGAAGGGCGAATTCCAATGTTTAAAGACTTTGTTTTAATGTGTACATATACGAACTGGCTCTAACGCTATTTTGCGCTTTTCCGTTGTGCTGTTCAACACGCACACATTCCTTGAGTTTGTAGTAAAGCCATATCCGTTAGATAGGTTCAAGATCTTTTTCTTTGGATTATCTTTACCGTTTATTTAACTTAAATATATACGGTGCATCAGAGCACATTTCCTGAATAATTAAGTCTTTTTAACTTGCGTCTGGTCGTCAGTATACTTACAGGTTAGGTAGATTATTGAATTATTGGGTACATAGGGAAATTACGTTAAGGGAGGGTAAATGTTCCGTCGAAGCTAATAATACATCTGGAATCACTCAACCTCTGCTTTTACAATTTGTTAACTCTTCCATCTTACCTATTGTACTTTACTTCTCCCCTGACCTTAATCTTTCCTAGTCTACTGAAAAAGGAATATGTCATTTTGAGAAGGGTACTAAAGGTTGTCAGTAGGGCAAGTGATGTGCAACTTTGGTCAACTTGTCACTATATCAGTTGATAGATATCTAAACTCATGCGAGAAGTGGTCTAAATCTACATGGTCTGACCTTCAACACCCCTCCCAATTCTCAACTCTCTCCTTGCTGTATCTCATCTGGTAGAAGTAGAAATCAGTACAAAAGATTATATGCTCGTATTACCAAGTATAGGAACTCAACGATACCATATTTGGCCAGCCTGTGTTCTATGCGACAGAGACAGTGTAAAGCGTGAAACCTATGAACTACTATGTTGTTAGCAAAATAATCGGTCCTTATATTATCTCTTATTTGCAATCTATGGTGAAGCTATCTCAATTAAACTGACAATCTTAGCTACTGACATTATTATTTACAATTTTTTGTATATATATATATATATATATATATATGACTTCACCGTCACTACAAATACCAAATAAGAACTGGCATTAACAATCCTGTAATATTATCTTTACAATTGCTTTTAATGTTATTCGAGAAAATTAGATGCAATATTGTACCAAATGCTGAAAATTCCACACTGTAACATTAGTACTGTTTTGGAATAAAGCAAATTATTAACTATTAAGTACAGCTTATCAACGGCACTACCAGTACCTACCTACCAGTTCCAATGGTTGGAAACAATTGGTGACATGGCTCAAAATCGTTCTCAATGGCGCAGATGCATCCACTCCCTTGTGACTTATGATTTCCAATGAAACTGTTTTGTTCTTCGTTATTACTATTCCTTTGTCTCACACTTCTGTTTACTGTCTCTAATATGCATTTCTCCTACTTTCTTCTCTTGCTTTGTGTGCTACATGGAGTGTGGCGACTTGAACTGCCGCACATATGTGCAAAGTTCTATGTCGAAAACAGACAGACAGACCAGTACCTTACAAGTCTATGAAGTCAAAAACTGGTGAATAAAACCACATAAGGTGGTATAACCTTCCTAACCTCAAGAAGCGACGACAAATAGGAGAGAAGAAAGAAAACTATAAAACTCAAGTTTCGAAGTCGTGTGATTATAACTGATATGATTATAAACGGTAATAAATTTTGTTCGAAACCTTGTCATCCAGTAAATAATACTGTTTCACTGACTGTGTGATATATCTAATAAACAAACTAATATGGAATTACTTACTACCACAGTGCCCAAGTTTTACACATATATTAATATGGCTTAAAATCGTTCAAAAAAAGTCTGTAAATGTATCTTCCAGATTGTAAACAGTTTTCATCAATCTACAATTGTTTATTCCTTCTCCCGTGTACATCTTCATCCATTGTAGTTTCATTACACTTTTTTTCTATACTTTTCAGAGTTTTCCCAATATGTGACAAGTTGAACCAATGAACTTTTTGTTCGCTAAGTTCTACGCTTATAAGCTAATCATAGAAATGTTTTTCAATAAATGCTGAGATTGCAAATCTCACAATTGATAGGTTTAATTTACCAATAGATTGATAAAATAATTAAATACACATTTATTGGGATCAGTCGGAAACCTCTTTTCTGCTACTACCTGCTTGAGGCTGTCAAGATGCTTGAGATTAGCAGACTGGGGCTGTTTTTCGATGACAAGGGAAATGTATTCCTCGAATTGTCGGTGTTCGTCAGCTGAAAGTTCAAACAGAACGTGACCTCTCAAAGATATGTTCCTGTTTAGCTCTACAACACGAGAAGTGATTGCATCAATACGATTAAGCGTATGGCGCTTTAATGTTTTGGAATTCGGACATATAACAACCATATATATACGATTGTGCAGCTTGATAATAACTTCGTTGAAAAGAGTCTCTTCGCTGAATATTGTGTTCTTAATGATACAATGGGAATTATTAAATTATTAAAAAATTGCAAAGACCCAATGACGATGAAGGAACTTAATGGGTTCCTACGGTATTCTGTCAAACTTGCGTTAGTGAAATCTGAGATTAACTTTTTTGAAAGTTGTATTAATAGAAATGAATATCCTAATGTATTCTGGAAAGCGTTTAGGCGTAACATTCAAGCGCCATATACTTAATCGTATTGATGCAATCAGTTTTCGTGTTGTAGGTTGATAAAAGACAAGGGACAGTAGGACACTAAAATGCAGCCTTTTCCTAAACAGCTAGACTCATCAACGAGAAAATAACACTACCACCAAATCACGTATTGTAAAGCAAGCCATAACATAACACAAGAAATTACTCAAATACTACCACGCTCAGTTATCCAACAGCAGCATTCCATAGACTAACATTTCAATAGAAGTACATATAACAATAGTAATGCATTTAAAAGAATGCATATAAATACCTTCCACTCCATGGTGCAATAACACCAGCATAGGTAAGTCCAACTACAGCAAGGAAGATAATTCCAGCAAAGAAAATAGCTCCAAATGTGAAAAGTTGTCTTAGTGTATTACTAGGAACACGACTTTGTAAGTATTTGAAGAAAGCAACAACCTGAAAATTGAAATAATATACGTGATGCTAAATATTCGCATGAAATCAGCTACACAAATAAAGTAATACTGCAGTATACCTGCGATAAAGGTGTTACGTTTCACCAAATATACCTGTCGCAAAACATACAGCTTAGCATAAATACGATACCATAATTTAGACGTGTGAATACCCACGGATTACTAAGACTAATTTCAAAACCATAAACTTATAAAATTGTCTTAAAAATTATAACAGTTTTGTGAACTCCTACTCACAAGGATACACGAACTAGAAAACGGAAATAAGTGATTAGATTTGAGAGGTGATAACAAGCTAGATTACACGCTTCAACCAACAGACCACTTGAAGAGAAATAGCTGATTAGAATTCGTCATCTCACACAACAGTGTCCTTGTTATCAAGATACACTAACCTGATAGTGAGCAAATAACACCATAGTTTCAAATGTCCGTTATCTAAAAAACACAGATTACTTTGACTGGTCGATATCCTAAATTTAGAAGGATCACGCCATTTTTGTTTTGTATGACAGTACTTACACCATGGGAAATATGAACACTGCTCGTAGTTACGACTGATAGCTGCCGCATTGACGTGGTGGTCAGTCTTGTATATCGCAATGATCCCCAACAAGCTACACCGACTGGAACTGATGTTCCTGCAGGTCCTAACATACCAAAAAGATTGTTAGGATAGCGATTAAACTAAAAGCCGTTACCGGTATAGTGAAAAATTTTTTACACTATGCTGGGGAACAGGGATGTAACAGCATGCCAGCTATGCTGTCTCTCCACTGTGGAGAGAGGGGGTTAGCAAAGGTCAACGCCAGAAATTTTACATCCCGACTTACCCCACCTACGGTGGTCCGTAGCCGGCAGTAAGTTACTAATACGGAACCAAACCACAAAAACCAGTTACAACTGAATTGTACGTGCCTGTTAGGTTAATTAATGTAACAAAGACTATAATCACAATAAAGTAGTCAGTAAAAACTTGAAAGAGGCTGCTTCTCTAGAAACATTATAGCTCTTTCGCATGCAGTGAATAAAACTACTAGAAAGTTGACTAATATTATGTGGATATAAGACTCCATCTGGATTTGCATTCTTTGTTCAGGATACTATAGTATCCTGAAATTATAATGGCAAGATGGTGTCGAAACCTATGAGTGATGTTTTATAGACAACAAACTGCCTACTTTCTTGGAAGTCTAAGATAAGCGATGAATTAAAAGCCCTACACCTTCAGTCCTTTGTTCATGATATCCACTTATCACACTGTAGAAGGACAGTAATGGAGATCAATACAGAATTGCATCAAGTTGTGATATGTGACTCCCTCAAAGGTAGTTTTAACATTCAAATAGTAGACAATAGAGAATATGATATATTACATTCCTTTTAAAAGAAACAAAACCAGCTTACCTGAAGAAGAGCAAATACTCCAACTGATGCCATATGTTCACTTGTACGCAAAGGTTGAAAACCAACGAATGGTATTTGCATTGACATTAACAATCCCAAGACAAAAAATGTTGTATAAGCTACATACAACTTAGCACTATAACGTTGCATAATAAGTAATACAAAGATGTGCAATGGGATAAGATTTATGATAAAGACATAACCACCCCAAGCAGAAACCATGTAGAAGTAGGAAATTGCACAAAATGCCGCCCAAGAGACTTTTCCTGTTTTCACAGCTTTAATCCATAAATAATATGTAAACATAAGCGCAAAGATAGCGATTCCTTCGTTATCATAACTTCCAGCCGTTGAACGACTTATATAACCAGGTGCTAGAAATAAAATAAATCATACTTAACCAACATTACCTATAGCAATAAAACAAGCTGCAAACAATCCTGCTCCTTCATTCCATATTTCTTTTGTGAAAAAATAGGTGGCCACAGCAGTCATTCCACTGAAGATAGGCGCAAGAAACACACAAACTTCACGAATATGAACCGGGAAACTCAGGAGATGGCACACATAATGTATGAATCCTTAAAGAAATACAAAAGTAAGGTAAATGCAAATCATCACAAACCTGAAGTTATCATTAAACCAGGATAAACAGTCCCTCCGACAATCCTTCCTAAAGGATACCAAGCAGTGCTATCGAACCAGTTGTAAAAGCTCTTGAAACTATTCTCAACCATTTGTTTTGTCGCCCGGTAGTTGAACCATGGATCAAACTCATGGATGACACTTTCAAAACGTATTACTGAAAAGAGACGTATGCTGAACCCAACAATCCATGCCAGAAGCAAAATGCAGAATGTCACAAGTCCAGTACGGCCCTTAGTTGAAACTGAAGACAATCTTTTCACAGCCAAACCAAACATTTCTCACCAACCCGAAAATCGCGGGTTGACGCAGTGCTTAGAATGTTGACACGTGTGAGCCAATTTCCAACGTTCTAGGTCACGTACAGTGACACGTTTAGAATAATCAGGATTGGTAAATTATCAATATTAAGTATCAGTTTACAACTTGTGATTGATAACCCGCACACAACAATCCCTTAGAAAGTAATGGTAGTATTGTTCCAGTCAGCTCGATTTCTGAAAGTAGAAGCCATTGGGAGACCATAGCAAACCATAGCTGGCTAAGCAGTCATTTCTGCTCTACATTTCTGATACCGAAATATATTTCTCATTTCGGATGATTGGTTTGTTGTCTTAACCTCTGGATGGTTGTCTCGTCTAAGTGGAATAAGCGCTTTGGGAGTTGGAAGCTGTGCGACTGCACTTACATATGCCGTATCTTACGTACTTGTCTATATTAATCCCCCTCTGTATTCATAACAACATAAGCACCATAAACCTTCAGCCTACTAAATTTCTCGTCTGGCTCGTGTTCTTTTGTCCAGACAATGTAAAAACATGGTTTCCATATGCTTGGAGTTACTGATCCACATTCACAACTCCTAGCTGTTATACATGCTACGTTGCGGCAATTACACTAGTGCACTACCACCAGCATGATCACCCTGGAGGTTAGTATCCCCTATGAGATGTTTAAGAAACAGTACTAAAGGGGAAAGGTCTCTTAAGTAGCCGACGTCTCAACTAACCCATGCACAATATAGAGTTAGGAGAGAGTTTGGCTGTACACATGGTTTCACGAATACGTGAAGTCATAGGCCAATGCAAATTCGATAGTGCGCTGTTTGCAGAGTTGTTTCTGGGTAAACTGCCAATCTGCACAGACTGTGCTCCTAACACTTCAAGAGGTCTCCATCGATGGTTCAGCTGCATCAACAGACCATAATCTGGAAATGTTGCGACGGCAATTTCTGAAGTTTGTTCGATCGGTTCTCGACCTCCGAGTACCGACTACGAATCGGCAGTGTTATTTAACTCTTCTAAAAAAATTCCCAGGTCAGCCGGCTCTCGCAGACTTTCCAGGGGACGGAGGAACCCCTCTCAACATGGCCTTTTATAAACAAAAGCCCACCCTAGTGTTAGCATCGTGATACCTGCATCCAGGAAGCTAACCGTTGCCGAAAACTCTGCAGTTTTGTTGAAGACGCCTTAGCGGCGACCATAGCCTGTGACGTTAGCAGTTTGCTGCACATCTGGTGTGTCGTTAGTAAAACGTGGCGCCTTGTTGACCCTGATGCACAAGTCATCGTCCTCCTTGCTTCAGAGACAAATCACTGGAAGGAACACCTTGCAGACTGCAATTGGAAAACTAGTTGCAATTTTCTGGGGAAGTGAGTGTTCCGTCTAATATGCACCCTTAAACATAAAATTTGTGCTTTATATACCATTTGCAACTAGTGCTAATCAGGCCGTTTTTGGCTCACTAAACTACTGTACATTTTTTGTCTGAATGTGAATTTTTGTTAACCGCAAGCCATTTTGGGTTCACCCATAATGTTCTTGGTGTTTGGCTGCCGGGTAACCTAATATTTGAAGGTTTGTACCACGTTTGTCAGACACATTCTTTTCAATAGAACAATAATCCTTCAGTTCTTCAACCTTCTGTCACCAATGTAATTCTGTTCAGAACCATTCGGTTTTTTTTGGATTTTGGTGTGGGAATGCGAGTTCGTTTCTTCAGAGCGTTATTCGTGCACTGGCTGTAACAAAGTTCTTCAAATTTGGTTTAGTTGTAGCAATTAGTCTATTTATATGTTTACTCAAACCTATTCAGTGAATTTCCTTTCTTGCTGATGTTACAATGCCTATCAAATGCAGGGGTCTAAGTGTAGATGTCCGCCGACGACAAATGTTAGATGGTACCACTAAACTGTCTATCAAGTGGAATCACCGACACAAATGGGAAGTTGTTCCTGGTTATGGAAATCATAACCGATTTCACCTTCCTTTTATACAAAGACATTTACGGAGACTGCTGTACCATCAGTCATCTGGAATCGGGGTGAGTAGAAGACGATCCCATCAGTCCTGACCCAAAAGCCTCACATGGCACTCAACCGACTGAAAACCCGCTAGCACTCGAGGAGGCAACCGGAGCCGTAACGGCAACAGGAGCTTGTGGCAAGACAGAAAAACATGTTCCACATGGACAGCGAAGTTCTCAGAGCACCTTCATATTTATGTTATAGGCTTAGATAAATGTGTCACACCGTTTTAAAAAGTGTGCTCCATTTCACAGGTTAAACTTAATCGCGTTCATGACTTTACATGTATCGTGTTGACTGCCTCAAGAGACTAAATTTTTCGGGTTGTGCCTGTATGTCCAAAATGGAAAATAATGGATTAAAATGTCTGTATGTGCCTCCACATAATAAAACTGTTATGTACACTTAATTTGTCTAAAGCACTAAACTGCTATCTTTATTTACAATGACGTGGTGTTTGTGTTTCCCTCCATATTACAGCCCAACCCTATTGGCTGCTGACTTTTTGACTTACCAGTGAAGTCAGTGCCTCTCAAAGGTCAATTAAAACTCATATATGCCTTTTAGCTGTTGATTCAGGAGTGTAAAAGCCCATCTGTGAGCATACTGTTTTCTCTTTCTTCCTCAACATGTTGGGGGTATCGTGTCATGGTGGTTGTCGTCGTGAATAGTGATTAAGACAGTAGACCCGCAAATCTACTAGGTAGGAAAATTCGATAACGCAAAGGACTCTTAAACTACGAAGATATATTGACGGTCGCATCATCATCCTTTTGTTTCCATTTGTTTGAGAAATCCGCTTCTGCTGGTGAACTTTACTAATGCAATAATAAAAGGGCATGTGATTAGATTCCACCTACCTCCAGCTGTACATCCCCCAATATTAGATGTGTAAATGTAGATGTAGCTTTTCCACACTTACCCATTGTCTTTTCTCAGTTACATTGGAGAGAAGTTGTCGTCGTCCCCCTCAATTTTAGCCGCTGACACTGATGTAACTAACCAACATTCTGGCTAAACTTTCTTGCTCCAACAACGCCAACATTTTCCGGCCACCCCTTCTACTTCTGTACTATGTAGTGCCCAATCCTTCTCTAAAAGTTCCTAGAACTCACGTAGGACCCGCTTGGCCCTCAGCATCAAATCAGATTCTAATAATTGACTCATACGTTATGTTCGGATGTAACACTGTGAGGTATTCCATTTCAGATGAGTTTCTGCAACCGACCGTAGTCCATATATTATTAAGGGATTTTTGTTTGATGACTATTCCATCGGCACATGGATTCTGCTACATCTTCATCCGGTGGAACACAAATACACCGATACTCATGGGTCAGGCTATAAGCTGACGAAACTCTGCTAGCCACAAGGGCCTTAGGTTGCTTATCTGTACTGAGTGTAATACAAGACAGTTTTTGAGTCTGTCCGAAATGCCACCTTTATAAAGTTTATGTCCATTTCTGCACACATCAAGCATAACAGGCACTAGGTTTTTTTGACGGTTTTTTCTTTTTCACTGTATTCCATATATTAAAATTTACTCAGACTGTGAGGGTCGCGTCAGAAAAACCACTTCTTGACTTATCTCAGTTATTCTCTGGCAGTCTTAGTCAAAAGCTTCCAGGCAAGTTAAGACATGATTTAGGAACTGGCCGCTCAAGAGGTTTGCCTTGTGTTTTCATTGAGATCTGTTTTCCCGTTACTTCATATAGTGTTTTAGCTGCTCGCGCTACTTCTCCCAGTAGATGAATTCATTTTTTGGAGCTGGATACTCTTCCAGTGACTAAAGTCTTATCAGCTGTGTCTGCCGACTCATTTCAACATTGATGGCAAACCAGATAACTGAGGGTTTAACACAGAGTGGTCTGAAAAGTTAGTTATGTCTTCTGCTGTGGAATCGACAAGACAAGTGTATCTTATTGAGCCTCGTGTTGGTGACAAGGGACCTTATATCCCTAACTAAATAAATTCTGTAATATCCTCCTGGCCCTGTCATATCAGAGCTCTAAAGGGGGAGGTGCTGCAGTGTGTTTCTTTACCCTCAAAACTGTCCTCTTCAGACACCGAAGATATCCCACTTTCCGTGATGGGCTCGTGAAGTGTACAATCAGCCACAGACACACTCTTCTTTTCGCAGAGCCTCAATGAAAATGATGAAGGCCTTACACACCGAACACTCGATGTACGGGTCAGACTATCATCTAATTTTCATTTAACCCTGGCAAAACCACACCATTATCTCCTTCATTTTGCCTCAGCCGTTACCACTGATGAAAGATCATTTACTCTTTTCCTCATAAACGCTCGTTCTATCTGCAATCAAGTTCCGTACCTCCACTCCTTGCTTTCACTTTGCATGCCCTCAGTTTGTTAGTTACCGACACCTGGTAACCATCTGACTTCAATGACAGACTGTTAAAATCTCCAGGATATGCAAACTTTAGAAATGGCAGAGAAGAAGGATGTGGCTGTCTCATTTTTATTAACAACAAATTCCACGCTGTAGAAGGTGATGATCCGGGTTGCCCACTGATAGATGCAGTATGGGTTACACTGAACACTAACTTAAATACAAGGCTTTTGTTGGGATCTAAATACCGCCCGCCCAGTTCTGATACTATCACAACGAACCATTTATGTGAAATTTTCGAGCACGTCTCTTCTCTACATTTTGACTATAAAGTTATAGCTGGCGACTTTAACATGCCTGGTATCCACTGAAATAGCCTAAATGTTCCTACATACCCTGATCGTTTTATAAATACGGTTGAATTCTATGGATGGACACAAAATGTTAATCACCCCACACGTAAATCCGACATCCTGGATCTTATTTTCACATGCAACATTCTTTCTGTCAGCACACCAGCTGGGCCTTTATTCCCTGGTAGCGACCACAACACGATCATTTCTACCGTTAGCCTGGCAGCAAGTGGGTCATCTAAATGCCTTCTCCGGACAGTAAAAGTCAAGGACTTTTCAAAGGCTAAGTGGGGAATAACGCTGTCCTTTATTCGTTACCAAGACTGGGATATGTTTTTCTCCTCGGCAGACATTGATAGAGTTCTTGTTAGTTTCTACCCCAACATATCAGTTTGCTTCAACGAATCTATCCCATGGTATACATCCAAACGTAAATGTGTAACTCAACTACATATACCGAATGCTACCAGGAACAAGCTAAGGAGACTTCGTAAACCTTATAATAAACCTACGGACCTCTACTCACTCGTTAGCATCCTAAAAGTATATGATAAAATCAGATCAGACAATGCCAATGAAATTTACGAAGAAGAACTTGTTGCCCCTAAAAGCAACTGCAAAATTAGTTCTCTTTGCGAACTCTTCCAAAGAAGACTGCAACAAAAACAAGGTAGCATTCCTTACATTCTTCATAATAATGTTTTTTAAGGATGATGCAGGCATAGCTGAACTCTTCAACAAGCACTTTTCTGATTCATACACGCACGATATTTTTTGCATGCATCGACTTTGACTCTGTAACAAGCAAAACGTTGCCAAATATATGCTTGGCTGTTGCCGTGTGCAATCGGTTCACTGAAATCTTCCAATACTCCTGAACCTGACTCAATTCCCTCATCTTTCCTAAAAAATGGTGGCCCAGATCTCCCTCTTCTTTTGCTTAAAATATTTTCAACGTCACTTATGAACAGAGTTTATGCTTCCAAATGGAAGCAGACATATATTATCCCTAGATTTAAGTCCGGCTCAAAATATGATGTAAAGAATTACAGGCCTATCAATATAACATCTATTTTTGTCAAGGGTACTTGAGAAGACAATCAGTACTATAACCACTGACTTCTTATTGGCTGAAAACCTCAAAACACTTTCTCAGCATGGTTTTATAGAGTCCAGGTCAAGCAATACCTGCCATCTGGAGCTATTTGACTTTATCACTGGACTTACAGATGAAACATTTGTTGTACTTATCATGTATATTATTCTTAAGAAGGCATTCGATAAAGTATGTCACAGTTTACTCCTGAAAACAGCTAGAGGCCTACGCTATATCTGGCAATCTTTTACAGTGGTGTAATTTATTTATATGTGGTCGGTCCCAGTGTGTTAAGATTAACGACACATTTTCTAGTACCACCCTAATATAAAGTGGAGTAATTCAAGGTAGTGTACTGGGGCCTCTCTTATTTCGTATATACTTAAATAAAGCATGACAGACCCTTCCTATCTGGCGATAACTTAAAGGTGGTTTACAAGAGAACCCCCCGAAAAGTAACAAATCTGTTTCATAAAATTCAGTGGGATATTGATAACACTGAGACTTGGTGTAAGTCATAGATGATGGAGATCAACATGGAGAAGTGTGGTCTGATATGTTAGCTCGCCTTCGTATCTCAACACACATAACCATATACGACAAGCCGATCACTATTTTCCTTCGGCACTTGGCCTCGGGTTCCGTCACTCTGCTGATTTTAAATTCTCCCTCTATGTTACCAACCAAGTTTCTAAAGCCAGAAGATTACTTGGATTTATATTTCATAACTTTCGAACCCAAAAATCCAAATGCTACCACATTAAACGCACATACGGCCCCTCCTGGAGTATTGTCCATTTATTCTAGATAGCACTTCTGTTAAGGACAAACTAAAGATTGGAAGTGCCCAAATGAGATTTACGAGTAGAATTTTAGGAACAGGTCCGAAAGTTCCCTACAACTATCGCTGCACAACTCTCAAGACCGAGCCCCTTTGGTTCAGGTGCCAACGACTTAACCTCATTCTCCTGTTTAAAATTCTCAAAGGAATAGTGTACTTTCCCAAAATAACCTTTACTTTACTTCCTCAGCCTACGAATTACGCAGCAACAGGTCTTCTGTAAGTCATATTCTTTGTCGAACGAAGTTTCGTTCCAACTGCTTTGCAGTTAAATATAGGCAAATATGGAACTTATTGCCAAGTGAAATCTAAACCAGCACCACAGCACAACGATTCACCTATCTACTAAATAAATATTTATCCGAAAATAGTCTGGATACAGTTTGTCACACGCTGAAAATTCGTGATATTGTTTCCTACGTACCTAAATAGCTCTGTTCAATCAACAAATTAACAGAAACAGTCAGAATTATCATAATTATTTAATATTATCAATGTTGCTCTAATGCTGTTCCAAGTTCCCTTTTTATTTGATCCAATTATTTGTTTAGCGAGCTTCATCTCAAAATATTTACAATTTTTTCATGCGAACCTGGAGTTGGATACACAGTCTAACATACTCACCGAGGAAGTTGCACCAAACCTACATGAATTACCCTCTCTACAAACACATCACTCTCATCGCCTGAAAAACTGACAGCCTCATTCGCCATATCTTTTCAATCATTCAACTCCACTTAACCTCAGCTGTTGACCGCCAAATTAATCAAATACTATAGCAAATATCCCTGGCAACACTGTATTATGAGCACTTCAGTGTGGTAAGAGCTGTGCCTCGAGGTCGAGTATTAAACAACCAGAATATGGTTGGGATTAAAGTTTCCTCTGGGAACTACCTAATGCTATGCGTAAATACCATCTAGGTGTACGCAAATTCCAGCCCCATGGAGGATCGCCTGAATAATCAGCCACATAGCGCGTCTCAAATACTAACGGTTTTGATTTTACTGTTCTGTTACTATAATCCTGTGTAGTCAGATTTGTCTGAACCACACATTATAATCTACTACTGCCTCTTCCTAAGCAAACATATGTAATGATGTACCATTATGCGGTGTTTTCTGAAGTTTTTCATATTTCCCCTTCGTTTTCATATGTTTATATCTAAAATCTAGAAAGTAGACTAAAAACTCCCGATTTCTTTACATTTTTATATATATTTTAAATGCTGTAACAGGCGAGATGGCTGACTGAAAGTAGTCGTTCATACCATGGACGCCATTGATTTAGCTAGTGAATGCAAAAATGTCTTTGTGACAAGGCAATAAAAATGTTTAAAAAAAGCATTATTTCGTCACGGCCTAGCAGATCAAAAGTTTGGAGGGTGGTGACTGCTATTTAGTAGATGTAATGGTAGGGAACTAAGAGAACCACTCTTATCTGTGTAAAAGCGCTCTATTGCTAAGGCTGCTACCATTACCCTATTCAGATGGGGACAATCATGATTCGTTTCTCTCCCATTTTGTTTACTACTATAAACTTGAAATAACCGCTAGTAAGAAACAACAAAATTCACTGGCTATAAATTTCTCTCAGTGAAAAGGGGAATGCACTCGGCATTCATATGATGTATCATATATTGTTCACTTTTAATTTATGTTTGTTGGCTGCTTCCGTACATTTCTTGTCACTTTCTTCTATCTCCCCTTTTCAAAGGTACTGCATTGGAGCACTGCGTATGTATAGTAATGCTGCTTTCTACGCTTGTATTACTTGAAAAGAGTGTTGAAATAACTAGAACTTACGTTTGGCAGATATTCAGATTATTGTTAGCACATATGATCAATAACGGAACAACCATTATCATGAAATCTGTTTATCATCACAAAGTTGGTCCCATAAATCTGTGGCGGCCTAAAAACATATCAAATTATAGGTCCACGAAAAAAAGAAGGAATTCAACCTTAAACCTTGAACAGCGCGCAAGGAACGAATCGTTCGCCCTCTCTCCGGCTGCTCGCCCAGCACATCTGCTGACCAACGCTGTCTCGCACTGGTTGACACATCCCCGTCAAGAACTTTGCTCCTATCTGCCTTACTCTACGTGGAGACTTCCGACGGTTGACAGCGCTAAGTTGTAGTGGAGAATTTGTATAATCAAGAGAAGGACAATTACATTCCTATAATTTCGTACGTCTATAATTTGTGTATTTTGTGACTGTTATAGCTTTCTTTAAATAACCTCAGTCCTTTTTTGTGTATATTAACTTAAGTGAACTGAATATTTTATATATACGTATTTGTTAGTACTTGTTCTGTCCTTTTAATTGCGTTTATATACTTACCTAGCTACTAGGTCCACTACACTTAATTGGTGAGCCCGTTTTGGAACACGGATTGTTTTCACGTATCTGTATACTTATTTTTGCTATTTTGTACTTTCATTGCAAGTTTTTGTTGGTGGTCTCATATTTGTATTCCCCTTTGTATCAATATTCTCACACCTATAATGTCGTCACCAATACTCACCGCCATTGCAGACTTAGCGGCAAGGCTTGACAAGTTGGAAACACATAGATCTGATCGGCGAGTCGAGAGGCGGAGTTCACAAGCACGGTCACAATCACATAGACGATCTCACTCCCGACAGCGGTCCCGCATGTCTTCTAGGGACAGTAATATATGTTGGTATCATAGGAAGTTTGGACGTCATGCCTTGAAATGTGCCAAACCGTGCATCTTTAGTGAAGAAAATCAGGCTCAGGGGAAACGTCTCAACCAGACAGTGATGGCGACAGCTGTTACTGGCAACCATTCAAGTCGCCTTTTCTACGTGAAGGACAAAACCACAGGCACATTATTCCTGGTAGACACAGGAGCCGAAGTTAGTGTAATACCTCCTTCACTCTCCAGGCGATCTTCTAGTACAACTGCAAAACTCTCACTTCGAGCAGCTAACCAAACTAGCATACGGACTTACGGTGAACAATCACTTATTTTGGATCTTGGTTTACGCCGTCGTTTTACATGGATATTCATAGTAGCTGACGTTAGTCATGCCATTCTGGGTGCCGATTTTTTAAGCAATTTCAATCTGCTGGTTGATGTCAACAAGAAAAAGCTGATTGATAACTGCACCCAGCTTCAAGTCCACGGAATCATCTCAAACTACTCTGTTTATAACATATGCATCGAGAAGCCAGATGACTGCATGTTTTCTGCATTACTGCATCGTTTCCCAAAAATTTTAAAGCCATCTTATAATATCGAAGATGTTCCTCATTCTGTCACGCATAAAATTGTCACAACTGGTCAACCCGTCAGAGCACGTCCTCGTCGACTACCACCTGACAAGTTAGCAGCAGCCAAAGCTGAATTCGAACACATGATGCAATTGGGCATCATCCGGCCATCCAACAGTCCCTGGTTCTCACCATTACATATGGTACCAAAAGCTGAGCATGATTGGCGACCGTGTGGGGATTACCGACGTTTGAATAACGCCACTGTTCCAGATCGTTATCCCATTCCCCACTTGCATGATTTCTCTCTAACACTGCAAGGTAAAACTATTTTCTCCAAAGTGGATTTAGTCAGAGCTTATCACCAGATACCAGTTGCTCCAGAGGACATCGAGAAGACAGCTATTATAACACCTTTTGGCTTGTTTGAATTCCTACGAATGCCTTTGGGGCTGAAAAACGCTGCACAAACTTTTCAGCGCTTCATGGATCAAGTCACGCGGGGCCTTGACTTTGTATTCGTTTATATCGACGACGTACTAATTGCTAGCAAGTCGGAAGAGGAACATAAGAATCATCTTAGCACTTTGTTTCAGCGTTTCGAACAGTATGGTGTCGCTATAAATCCTAAGAAGTGCATTTTCGGTGCCTCTTCTATTCAATTTCTGGGACACTACATAACTGCCGAGGGAATCAGGCCTACTGAGGAAAAGATAGATACAATCAAAAATTTTCCCCAACCAGACTCTTTGAAGAAAGTCCGACAATTTTTGGGGATGTTTAATTTCTATCGACGTTTTATTCCTTCGTGTGCCTCTATCGTCCAACCTTTAACCGATCTCCTTAAAAGTGATCCTAAAAAATTTCAATGGTCAGAGCAAGCACACGAATCTTTCTGCAACGCGAAAGACGCTTTATCTAAAGTCGCTATGTTGTCTCACATCAACCCCGACGCATCCCTTATCTTGTGTACAGATGCCTCCCAAGTAGCTGTGGGCGCGGTGTTACAGCAGAAGATTAATGGTGACGTTACCCCACTTGCTTTCTTTTCGAAGAGGTTAGAACCGGCTCAGACACGTTACAGTACTTTTGGGAGAGAATTGTTGGCTATATACCTAGCAGTCAAACACTTCAGTTACTTACTACAGGGTCGTCATTTCACTATTTTTACCGACCACAAACCTCTGTGCTATGCTTTCACCACTTCGCTGGATAAACACTCCCCAAGAGAAGCCAGACAGTTGGACTATATCTCCCAATTTTCAACTGACATACAGTACATCAAAGGGGACGCAAACGTGGTAGCTGATTCTCTTTCAAGAGGTGATATACACCAGCTTGAAACTTCAGTAGACGTCAGTCTTGACCGGATGGCTCAGTTACAAAGAGACGACGCAGAACTTCGAAGTTGTCGTGGAAACTCTTCCTTACAGCTCAGGGACGTACCTATTCTCTTGTCAGATGCCACTATAGTTTGTGATGTATCTACCGGCACTAATCGCCCGTTCGTTCCTCTCCAATGCCGAAAAGCTTTATTCGACCACTTACATTCCCTCTCTCACCCTGGAGTACGTGCCACCGTCAGACTCATCAGCGAACGTTTCGTGTGGCCCAAAATGAACTCTGACATTCGGAGATGGGCACGAGAATGTCTCCGATGCCAACGCTTCAAAGTACATCGCCACACTATCACAACGCCGAAAACGTTTGATTTACCGGACAGGAGATTTCAGCACGTTCATATAGATATTGTAGGACCATTGCCAACGTCAAGAGGATAAACACATATCCTGACAGCCATTGACAGATTTACTCGTTGGGCTATTGCATGCCCCCTGAACGATATATCTGCCGAAAATGTTGCTTTGGTTTTCCTCGACCGCTGGGTGTCAAATTACGGTGTACCAACTACTATTACATCCGATCGAGGTGCCCAATTCCAATCGACGCTGTTTCGTGAACTGACGAGACTCATGGGAGTTAAACATATCTCCACAACAGCCTACCATCCGGCAGCGAATGGTCTTGTGGAAAGATTTCACAGACAACTGAAAAGCTCCCTGATGGCACAGAATGATCCATCTAAATGGAGTGAATACTTACCTCTGATTTTACTTAGCATACGATCAACTGTTAAAGAGGACCTTGGTTGTACACCCGCACAACTAGTTTACGGCACTACTTTAACACTGCCAGGACAGCTAGTAGCCTCTCATGACTCTCAAAATGTGAATATTTCTGAGTTTTCTGATCAACTGACCAGACGAATGTCACAACTTCAACCAATAGCTCCGAGACAATGTCCCCGCAGAGAAAATCTAAGTAGCCATCTACAAACCTGTAAATTTGTCTTTATATGGAACGACAACGTCAGGAAAGGGCTACAACCTCCATATGAAGGCCCATACCCAGTAGTGCATCGCGCGGAAAAATATTTCACAGTGAGCAAAGAAGGTAAAAAGATGACGGTCTCCGTGGATAGACTCTAACCTGCTTACACAGATGGCGGCGACATCCCAACAGCGACTTCAGCAGACAAACAAGAAACCGCCAAAGCTCCAGAGGTGCCAATAATGCTACCTCCCTCTTGCATTACTCGTAGTGGCAGACAGGTTAATAAACCTGCCCGTTTTGTACACTTTACTGATTAATATCTTTAAGGTTGTAACAATTTTTTTACGTATACATCATTGATTATTGTTGTTAATTATTGACTTACGTAGTTTATTTGTGTCAGATACGACATCATTTTTGTGCTGAAGCATTGCTATTTTTTTTACTACCTCAGTACTGTATATGTGTATATATGTATTCACAACTATTCTCCCATAATTACTACTATATTGGTTAGCGTTTTAACGGACATTATCCTTATTATTATTATTAGTGCCATTCAGTTTGATGCCATCGTTCCAATTAACATTGATCTCTTTCGCAATTTTTTTCTTTCATGTGTCATATAAACAGAGCTGACGTATACTCACCTGTGTTTATTAAAAGAATATTTTTTTGTTTTGTGTGCGTGTTCACTCTCCGTAATATGTATCCATTGTACTCCCACCCACTTCCAGTTCAGAATTTGATGTCGAACTATTCACTAAAGCGTAAAAAAATCTTTTCCATTTTTTTCCGTATTCCCATAGTGTTCTGTAACATTATAATTATTTTTCTTCTCACAATTGTACTGCAAATCGTCGGTAGCAGTCCCTCCGGACTTCTAAGAGGGGGAGCCGTGTGGCGGCCTAAAAACATATCAAATTATAGGTCCACGAAAAAAAGAAGGAATTCAACCTTAAACCTTGAACAGCGCGCAAGGAACGAATCGTTCGCCCTCTCTCCGGCTGCTCGCCCAGCACATCTGCTGACCAACGCTGTCTCGCACTGGTTGACACATCCCCGTCAAGAACTTTGCTCCTATCTGCCTTACTCTACGTGGAGACTTCCGACGGTTGACAGCGCTAAGTTGTAGTGGAGAATTTGTATAATCAAGAGAAGGACAATTACATTCCTATAATTTCGTACGTCTATAATTTGTGTATTTTGTGACTGTTATAGCTTTCTTTAAATAACCTCAGTCCTTTTTTGTGTATATTAACTTAAGTGAACTGAATATTTTATATATACGTATTTGTTAGTACTTGTTCTGTCCTTTTAATTGCGTTTATATACTTACCTAGCTACTAGGTCCACTACAAATCTAATAACTTAATGGCCGCTGCAGAATTTTGTAAATTTTCAAACCCTTTATAACTGATTACTGATATGACTGCAATTTCTGCATCCTGTGTGTCTTACTGTAGCACCTGTGTACCATATTTCTTCTTACCTTCCAATAACGCAACCTTTTGTAATTTCCGCGCGAAGGTGACTGACTATAAGTATATTAACGATTAAAAAGTTAGACTTAGACCAATATCGATTAAAAGTAAACATTACAAACCTCTTATGAAGTTTCTAGAGCCTTTTTTCCAATTTTCTAATTTTTAATGTCATAAAACAGTGTCCCATTTCAAACTGCACTTGTCAAATATGATCATGCCTGTACAAACGGTATGTCAATCATGTAAATGCTTAATTTATGGGAATAAATAATATTATTATTGTTACCTGTACTGAAAGGGATAAATTTAGCCATGGATTAGTTACAAGACTGTTCAAATTGATTTCAACCTGGACAGCAACAATGTAATTCCACCAAGACTGAATTTATGTGATTTAAACAATAATTTATACACGCCTGTGTGATCGAGTGTACCTTCAGAAAAAGGAATAAATTTTTCCTTAGGTCTCCAAGTAGTCGCCAAGTATTCAAATCCATAACCATTTTGTGTACATCTATTCCCTAAGTTCGGTTTGACCGGTTCACACGCGGACAGTGAGTGAAGCTGTAAGCAGACGGTTTTGTGTTCCATGTCTGGGTCGGCCAGGTAACACTGGCCTAGGTTGTAACTCTGAAGTTCTGACGGGGTGACAACCTGGTCTCCACAAACAGATTTTCAATGGAAATTAGTTTATTTCAAATGGGCTCTGAGCTCCTTTTTAAGCTACAGATTGAGAACGAAAGTACAATTAGCTGTGGTTTTCTGTTTAATCGCTCGGTTATCTGGGCAACACTTCTTTTGATCGGGAGTGTCCCGGGAAGGAGCGCTCATGAAGTTTGATGTAGAGTTTTTAGTGTTTATGGACGTCGACCAGATGTCTAGTGGCCTTCTTCACTCGACTGAGCTTTAATTCACTGAGAGCAACAATGCCTGCTCTGGTTTAAACTCTCACTCGTTGACGGAAAACCAGTGATACAGTCAAAAGTACTGACGCATATTATATTGACGTTACTTGCGGCCATTTTCGTAACTAACTGTGAACCATGTGAATCGGCAGCTGTATAATCCACCTTGCCTTATCGGCCCTCTTTAGGAGATTTGAATATCTTTGACTTAGCTAACCACCCTTTGAAATCAATAGAGCTTAGGTTTGTTTGGTTATTATGTACATAAATAGTATTCTGAGCACTACTGAGTTGTCTTCTCGAGACACCATTCCGTGTTATAGTTACTGTCGACGAATTTCTGCTCAAAGCGGCCCAATGATCATGAATTTAGGTGACTTAGGTTGTTTGCGTTACACTGGCCAGCTTATATATTCGTTAACATCTTGTAAAAGGCAAGCAGTGATTTTGCGTTGAACCAAATAGCGAACGCAACTTAAATTGTGAAAGTCCGCCTGATTCAAGAGTTACAAATGTAAGGCATGGAAAGTCAGGCGGTTTTCTTATGCTTAAACTGTTTGTTTGATTTCAGTTTGGCTGCATGCATGGATTGGTATCCCAAGATGAGGCGATGGACGACCAACAGGAAGATTCTTCCTATCTCACTCAATTGTAACACTATTGGTTGTAAATACAGACTTTGACCCTGAGTTCCCGTTCTTGCTAGTGCGCTGCACTTTTGTGATCACCTTGTTAACCTGTGCTTGGCTCTCTGTTTCAGATCACTGCTTGACAACTGGCACTAAATAAATGGCGAGCCTACCAACAAAAATACTTCCTACCTCTAATTCTTGACTCACTGAAGCTTCCAAGAACAATACATCTGATCAACAGCTAGCTGTTGTCACGGCTAGAGCCTTCCAGTTAAATCGGGCTGCATCGCGTTATGTCCACTACTCGCCACATAAATCAGAGGTCGGTGGTGACTTCGATCTATAGTCGGACGAGGTGTGTCAACACGTCCACCTAATGAACTCCCTCACCTAAATCCATTTGCCACAAACTGGACAGTCACTAGAAATGCACACAAGTGGTCTGGATTATGTGTATATGCCTCCGGATGCCCTTTCAAGTACTCTAAGAGCACGGATAGTGTTGCGAGTGCCTCATATGGAGGCGTTACAAGGACTCAATGAGTGCAACCAGAAAACAAGATGAAGCCAACCAAATTATCTTGCGTCTCCGTAAGCCTGCACGTTAAGGCATGCAGGAGAGCCCACATTCGGAAGCTATAGACTCTGTCTTTCGCAAGTTTCCGCGGGGTGTCGATTTCCTTTGCAGAAAGGATTTGAACCCGACCATCCCAGCATTTTTGGAGGAAGCAGAGAACAGGGTGCTCCTAATTAAAAGCCCGGAAGAGCCAAGGACCGCATACCTACAAGTCGGTGCAGTGGGCTATTCACACAAAACAATGAAATACACGCATGAGCTTGTACGTTAATGGAAGGGACATGCACAGCCTGAAACCGTTTTAAGGAACGTCTGTTGCTACCGCAGGCAATTTGGTAGGCTCGCTGGGACTTGTGGATACAATACAGACAAGTCACAAGTCGAAAAACATGTATACTATCAACCCAATTGACGTCAACTCCTCCCCCGAAGTTGCAGGATACATAGGCAATATTAAGAACTAGAAATACCAAATGTTAACTACTGTACAACCCCTTCCCTCGGAAAATACGCCAAGCTTCAATAAAGTGGTAAATAATTATACGGACTATTTTGACTAGGATTGAAAAAACCTGAAAAGATCAAAACTGATTCAACACCACATGCATACAGCCAATGCTGCACTTTGTAGAAAACCTGCTCGGCGAGTACCCGTACATTATCAGAAGGAGCTGAACAAATTGGTTGATGAACTGTTACAAAATAATGTCATCAAGCGGTATGTATCTCAGTGGGCTTCCCCAGTAGCTTTAGTTACAAAATCCAGTGGGACACCTCGGTTATGTGTGGATTATCGTAAGCTGAGCCAGCTAACCAGACGACACTTATGACGCCCTGGAGGGATCGAATCGGTTTACTACCCTAGGTTTAGCTTCTAGAATTACACCCATAGGACAGACAGAGGCAGTGTTTATTGTACAACCAGGCCCGCCTTAATATGAAGCAGTGCCGTTTGAGTTAGTAAATGCCCTAGAGACACTGCAGAGCCTCATGAAAACGATCCTGAATGATTTCATACCAGGCAAGTGTTTGGCATACTTAGACGGCATCATCATATATAGTAAAACAATAAATGAACATTTAAGTGAGATTTCTAAAGTAATGGAACGAACGCAAGCGGTTGGTTTAAAGCTGAATCCAAAAAATGCCAATTTTCCAGAAAAGAGGTGTATTCTCCAGGTCACATTAAATCAGCCGAATGCGTTATATGTGACCCGGAAAGGGTTAAGGAAATAAAAGACTGGCCGATCCCAAACCAGACCTTCGAGTTACATAGTTTTCTAGGGTTAGACTGTTGTTATAGACAGTTTGCACTTAACTTCTCTTTAACTGTAGTCCCTTTATTCGACATTCTTAAGAAGAAGGACTACTGTAGAACCTATACAACGCTACTATCAGTCAGGGGTTGTCGATGATTAAGGAAGACATAGAGACGAGACAGTAGGAACTGTATCTCCCTTATGATTCGTAAGGTCTTTTTTCTCTGTTGAATGATGAATACCCATCTGTTTGTTTGAGTAGATTTTTCCCCACCTGACTTGCCCACCATCAGCGCTAATAAAAATAAACGTTCAAAACCACCGCTGTCTTCCATCACTAAAAGTGATATCAATCGGTAATTTTGCATTCATTTTGATATAATAGGAGTTACTAAATTGGTGAACCCGACGATTTCAAAATAAGCCGTTTATTTTGGTGTAGTTCGCTGTAACTAGAATTTTTAGGTTTTGATCGGTTGGATTTTAACAGATTTGATTGCTCATATTTGTATATTATTTTTTATTTTGATTACATCTTGATGCCACACCGTATTTTCAGTACAAGTATGAAATTTTCAGCATGGATATTGGTAGCCCAAATTTCGCAGGCCGACCATAGATATCAGGTGCGCGTCGGCAGGGTATTGAACCCCGGACCATATGCATGGTCAGCGAGAGTCCTAACCACTGTGTTACCGACGCACGTGTGTTCAGTTTACCTCTTCCATTATTATATTTGATTTGTTGATCAGTGTCTAACTCAAAAACCTTATTTCTGCGGAGATAGATACCTTAGTAACCCCGAAAGCTAGCATACCTGAATTTGGTAGGCATAATTCTGAACTATGGTTTGCTCAGTTACAGCACTACTTCGACCGATGTAACATTGGGTCTCAGAGCTCCAGGTATACGGTTCTCAACTACGTCATCCTGTTGTCAGATAGCTGCGGGAGCTTATATTTTATCCCTCGACACAGCAGCCATATATTGTATTAAGCACAAATTGGTTAACCGCCTTTCCATGTCTACAAATTTTACGCATACAACGATTAATTCTTGGGGATACCATAGGAGATGGGTGCCCATCAAAGTTCCTGCGTCACCTACAACACCTGGTGGGGGACAGAACAAGGCAAGGCTGGGTGCAAGTCCCTCCAGAGTATATGCAAAATGCACTAGATGTCCAGGATCCTGATTCCTCTCTTGAGCAGTTAGTGCGCACTGCAGGCCAAATAATGGAGAGGAGACACCTCAATGAAGGGCAAGTGAATTAGGCGAGTAGGAATGATGACCCAGTAATCTCAGGGCTCGTGGCTAACATTAGATTAATAAGGTACACACTAGCACAATTGCTGTTAACACGGAGTAGTCCCCCCAGCAGGCGTTTCAAGCCACGAGGTATATCGAAGCAAACCAGATCAACAAGGAAATTCTGTTGGTACCACCGGAAGTTCGGCGTACAACCAAAGAAATGCACACAAACATGCCCCTGACCTGGACCACTGAATAGTCGGCAGGGAAATAGGTAGCCCCTTCTCAGTTAGCAACTGCTAAGAAGGACCGGGGCAGCCGCTTTTCTACGTCAAGAATAAAAACTCTGGCATAGGCTTCTTGGTTGATACGGGAACTGCACTCAGCATCATACTGAAAGCGAAAGCAGAGTTGGGGTGACAAATGTCCTCTGTAACGCCACAAGCTACCAACAAAACGAAAATCGCTACTTTCGGGCAGAAAACACAGACACTTTACCCAGGATTTAAGTGGCAGCTCCCATGGATTCCCACTGCCGCTGACCTGAAACTAGCAGTCACTGGCATGGACTTCTTAGAACGGTATAACTTACTAGGTGATGCTCGAAAGAGACGACTTACACCGAAAGAAATATCCAGGTGTGCGAATGTCAAGGTGAGCGATCACTACTCACTAAACTGAGTGAAGTCTCCACCAGTATCAACCGAAAGAATCCGGAAAATGCTGGCAGAATTTCCTTGTATAGCTGCGACTAATCCTCAGACTTTCAAGGTCGGTCCAAAGGTTACTCACACCATAAAGACGAATGGTCCCCCTGTTTTCGCCAAGCCAAGGAGGTTAGCACAGGAGAAACTAAAGGTAGCGAAAGCGGAATTTCACTGTACCTCATTTGGGGATTATCCGACCCTCAAGTAGTCAGTGGGCTTCGCCATTACATATGGTACCCAAGTAGAATCAAACTAACTGACGATGGTGCTGTGATTACTGGTGCGTTAATAAAAGCATACGTTCAAAACCAGCTTCTGTCACTATACCCGATATTGGTCGGTAATTTTGCGTTCATTTTAATATTGCAGCGAGTTTCTAAACTACAGCTAGATAACATCAGATATTGAAGCGTTTGGGAAACTTAAAAGCTGTTATTGTAGCCCAACTACCCTGGCATACCCAAAAGTTTCTGGTCAAGCAGGTCCGTTCATCCTTGATACAGACGCTAATGACGCTGGTATGGGCACTTTCTATCTACAAAAGACGTAGATGAGGCAGAAATGGTGGTGGTCTATGCAGGTCGTGCACCATCTAATATCGATCCAAAGCTTAAACAATCTGTAGGTACCAATAGCCGAACAAAAAATTAAAAACACCTAATAAGTTAAAACAGTATTCCAAGGAGTAGTGTGTTTGGTATGTGAAAACTTGAAGCTTTTCAAAAAGGAAACCATAGCTTGAATGGTGATTAGCAGCTGAGGTATTAACTCCGATTGTGTGTCTCTGAAGCTATTGCCTCTGCACACACAGTAAAAAACAAAGCTTCGAGCATATATGCAACATTCCCCACAACAACTCATGGGCCCAAAATAACGTACAAAGGCAGATACTTGCATAGGAAAATGAAGCACTATCTTAATGGTATCTCTTTGAATAGATCTTATATGTGCTTCAACCTGTCTGAAATGAGATAGGAGAGACAAAACGAAACATGTACTAACAGTGAAATAATAACTGGGATAAATGAATCCCGAGACAATTTTGTTTTTAAAGAAAATTCTTCACCAATTTTGGTTTTACAATTCTCCAAAATATTCACATGACAGTGATGGACAAGAATACTGCTACTGTGAATGTACTGGCAACAACAACCAGAATCAAGAATAGTGAGACTGATGGAATAAATCTAGTTGACAAAGTCTCTATGCGGTTTAACTCAGTGCATGTATCTGTCAGTGAGCTGACCTGGTACTGTTATCAGCAGTGCTGTAAATAGATTTGGAAACTTTCGGAATAACAGTATTTCAGACAATACTTGAACAGACATTATAGGAAGTTTCAATGTATTTGGTTCCAAAATACATGCACACATTCCTACAGGATTCACGTATAAAGTAATAATCTGAAGTATATCATGTTACTTTGCTTTGTTGCTTATGGGGAGAGAACCAATTCTGTATACTTCTTCCTCATTTCCTTCCAGAATTGCACAGCGTTCGATAGGATTGAATATGTGCACAAGTTCGTGTACTGAACATTTGATAAAATTGCAAAATTAAAACAATAAGAAATGCAGAAGAGTTTAATCATTTTGATGAACGGAAATTCTGGTGGACCAGTTACTTAAGCAGGTCACTGCGAGAATGGTGTGTAATGAAATGACATGACTTATGTTCAGTACTAAATAGGCCATTTCTATCTACCTAGTGGTTCACTATGGAAAAGGCAGACCAAACAAAAGTTTTCCGGGAATCAAAGTACCCTCTTCGCTTTTTCCTACAATTCTTCTGGCTCCTATAAATTAAAAGTACAGGGTATAATCCATCTTCAAGTACCAACACTTTACCCCATTTGATGCGGAAGCTGTTATCTAGCCACCAGTTTTGGAAGTAGATCTAATTCTCTGTAGTTTTTCTCAAAGGTGCTAAGCGTACTCCTTGAATACGACGTGCTTTTTCTTCTCTAGCCGGAAAATACCTATTTTGTGAATCATCTGCTTGAGAAACGTGGTCTTCTTAGCTGGTGAATTAAATCCAACCATTACTTCCATATTAAATCTCTGTGTGGCAAGTCCAGCTGTCTCGAACTACTGTCAAAGATTTCGGTGCTACATCTGTAGCAGCATCTTCCTCACTCGTACAGATAAACAAGACTTGTTGGTCTGTCACGTGATTGATGCGAAGTTGAGTAACCTAAAAGTACTAGGTAAAGTCGAAAACCTTTTATTTTCCTTATCATATGCTTTCTCAATCTTTTTGTTCTTGTTCTATTGGGCAGATACTTTTGCTATCTTTTATTCATATATAAGCAGACTTCATAATAATCGGTAATATGGTGTTTGAAGCTAGCTCTAAACAGAGCAGTGGGACACCATATTCTGTAGTAACTAGGACTTCAGCCAGAGAAGGAATAGGGATATTAACCCCATCTCGCATACTGGTTCTTAGGACCAGTGTACGTATCCCCTTCTCTGATAGTACGCCTTCACTGCCACAGTTCAGCACTGAAACCGCACAGGCAAAACCAAGTAGACACGATATTTCACCTGTATCCATAGAAATCCAGTGTTTCACACAGAACAAAACAAAAAGAAACGCTCAAGACGTCATAAGACCTCAAAGGAGTTTTCTGAAAAAAGAGACGACTGCCAGGCCTGTAACGTTGTTGTTTCCAAAAGTGACACAGCATTTGAATGCAATTTTTTCAAACAATGGGTGCACTGCTGCTGTGACGAAAGAGTGCTGAAGCCATACTGAGTTTATGTGCAATAACCCGTGCCCGTGGTTCTGGTACGTTTGCCCACTTTGTCTCCTTGGCACAGTCTCACACAACGTGGCTACGGATAGCAGAAACGGTGCGCCACTTTTGTGTCTCGACACGGTCTCATGCAGCTGTCCACCTGATAACACCACACCACAAAAGCTAGGCGAAAACCGCAAACTGAACACTCCTGCCCAACCTAGAACAGCAGGGGAGACGGAATTGTCGAAGCAACACTTGCATCCGCTAGCAAGCATGGCAACACAATAAATACTACTCGGACCCTGATGAAATCTAAAGCGACCAACCCTACAACGGAGGACAATCTGCCAATGACCAAACCCAAGTCTGAGGTCAGTCGATCAAATTCCCTTATCCTGTTTAATGTACCCGTGTGTGATGATAGTTAACTTGAACAAAGGACTCTGTTTGATCAGGAACAGTGGTCCAGTTTGTGCAATAAATCAGGTCTGAACATCAATTCAGCGAAATCGTGCAGGCTGTACGGGGGTGTTCAGGCACCTCAAGGTAAGCTACCTCCAGCAAGGGTGATACTGGGCTCTGCCGAAGAGGCTAAAAGAATACTGTTACTTGCTGAAATATTAGCCATTGATAGGAGTTCCAAAATAAGAAAGAGGCATGACAGGCAATGGACTAACAGGCAAATGGGGAGGGACTCAGTGGGACTGATGCCCTCTACCTCCATGGTCATACACGGTATTACGGAGATGGAAACTGGCACTGCCTGTGAAAAACACATGCATGGGATGGCTGTCATCTGAGATGGCTCTTGGTGCTTCTGGAGCGATCTCGACTTTCCGGGTACCTCGTGCCGCTCATCTCATGTTGATTAGCTCCCAAAGGCTGCGAAGGATGAAATTCAACTCCCAGGAACAGTTGGCCGTAGTACTTCAACGGCTGTGCGAGACCAAGGGTAAATTGGGAGGACATATCCGGTGCTGCAGAAGCAGACCTCAAACCATAACGAGGCAGCAAACTGAGGTCAGAATGCATCCGCATGCCTCAGTGACACTACGGCGGTGCGGCACCGAAAATGACAGTCAGTTTCACCCAAGAGTCCTGCGTGAATCCAAGGAGAAAGCGAGAACAGGCCGGTTCCACTGGAATCGGCCAACTAGTCCCAATATTAAGTCCTCTACCAGCAGACAACGTGACGTCAATTACCTCACAACACAATGAGTTTATGAGAGTTACTGCTAGCTGCCTGTGTAGCAATGCGAGGGGGCTGAGAGGGAAAATAGGTGAACTCGGAAACCTCCAGTCACACCTACACCTCAAAATAACAATTGTGACTGAAACCCGACTAACCCCCACTATCGCCGACCACGAAATCAGTGTAAGTGATATGCTTCTGGTCAGGAGAGACAAGGATAACAAGGAAGGGAGAGTTGCCATGTACTTTGACAAGCAACTTAAATGTGTACGTGCAATGGACCAACCATTCACTGAACTCCCAGACTCTATATAGTGTCATTTCATTGTAGGCCACAGAAAGCATTCACTGGGTGGCATCTACCGATCACCCAACGCAAAACAACCTGCTGCCCAGCGCCATCACTTGGGCTCCGACCAAATCTCTATAGATGGATACTCCAATGTCCAATCCCTGAATCTTGGCTCGGGGAATGGTCAGGGAAAATTCGGTTGAAATCTGCTTCAATCCACTAGAAATACAAGACTGACCGAGAAGGTTAGAGATGACACTAGGTGGGACCCTAGTGGAAAGTCATCGAAACTAGATGTTGATTTAAAGGCTTTTATTGTCACTGTGATAGTTTGGTGACAATAAAAGCCTTTAAATCAACACTCCGAGAAAATTTCTTCACAGTCATGTATTCTAAAATATGGAACAGCCTGCCCCTAGAAGTCAGAACCTGCAACTCGGTTATAAGTTTCAAACGCTCTCTTTACAGACTGTTTCACTACACTGATTACATTAATAAACTATTTATTTCTATAACGAATCAATTATTAGTTTACTACAGTACCTCAAAAACGCGAATAAATTCCCCAATTACTCTACAAACGATAAATAGACTAGTCGAATAGATGCGTACAATAATGAATACAATGCATACAAATGTATGTGTTTACTAGATGGCAATGTACAACGTATATAAACATATATGTACGAACATTAAGGTCCTATTCGTGTCCACATACTTTGTCTTTCCTCTCTAGTACTTTGCTGCTGGCCTCTTTTCTTCTATTTGCCTTGTAGTGGAAGTTGCACAGATCTACAGTAAGCCAAGTTGAACAGGGCTTGAAGCCACTTACTCATATATCATCCTTCAAGGTTTTGGCTAGTAATAACTCAAAATCCTTGCAAAATCCACTGTCACCATATCAGGACGCTGTATAACATCCTATACAAGCAGTATCCATGATCTAAAATGGTTTACAAATAGCTTTCTACATGTTAATAAGCTTACTCGCACAGAACAACCATGCAGCGACAAATGGCGGTTTTGGCTGACCTCAGAGCAGTAAAACAAATCCGCCTGACAATGACCAATATTAGTCTACATTGAGTACAATTCACTTCTGGTGTTACTTACAATGAAAATGCTGACAAAATTATACAAATAAATCACTTATTTTGAATTAATACCCAATTTGGATATAAATCAAGAATAAGATACAATGCCGCACACACCAAAGTTATATGGAGGAATTGACTTCAAGCTTTATTTTTTCCTAAGTATTTGTAACCCATCCAACACATACTTGATTTTTTTGTTAATACGAAGACAGTATTTCTATATTTCTTGATGTACTCCACTGAATGACTAGTTAGCAGATTGTACCCACAAACTAATGTCAAAAAAGACAGCAACCATGTAATTTCACCATAAACCAAATTCATGTAATTTAAGTAATACTTATCCATGCCTGTAAAACTGGTCTGTCCTACATAGATAGGAACAAATGTATATACTAGATCATATTCCAAGTAGTGACCAGCTACTAGTCGAAAATTTTCAAATTATGACCCCTCTAGGAAGTAGTGACCACGCAGTCATAGGATTCGATCTCATTCTCCATGAGTGCTTACAGTGGAACGCTACGCGACCATGTCTGTGCTATAGCAAGGTGGACTGTGCTGGAATGCGGAAGCTTTTGTCTGAAGCAGAATGGCCCATAGAATGGGCTAAGTTATCCGTGTACAAACACTGAGAAGTGGTAAAAGAGATTATTTATACAGCAATCTCAGATACCGTCGCTCTAGTCACAACACAGCTGAAGAAAAGGTCCTAATTACCGAAGAGAGGTACGCAACGTATTCTGTTAGCAAAGCAGAAGGTTTGGCCTACGTGGTGAATATTCAGAGGTCATACCGACCACGATGACCTCCCACACAAAATAAGTCAGGCAGGTATAGGTGGGCCTCTTCTGTTATGGTTGGAGGACTACCTAGATGAAAGGAAATTCTGCACTGAGGTCAGTCGTGTCCGATCATCCTGGCACAGCTAGTCATCAGGAGTGTCGCAGAGCACCAGCCCAGAGCCATTGTTGTTTTCAGTTTTCGTCTAAGCTGCCCGACTGTTCTATTCTGTGACGACGTAAAGATGTGGAGAGTAATAAAGTGCTTGAGAGACTCAGATAGGTCGCATGCAGACCTAAAACTTCTGGAAGACTAGGCGATGGCCATTGGTGTAACTTTCAACCTGAAAAATGCAAATTAGTGAAATTACGCATTGCTGCAGAATGCAAGTTACACTCTGTGTAACAAAGACTTCTCTTGCATAACATCGGAGCGTGACTTAGGTCTAGTTATAACAGAAAAATGGACACAAGCGCGAATTGCATGGGAGATGTAGCGAGGGCATTTGCGGTCATACATTTTACACATAGACACTTAGGTGCACTCACTCCTGAGCTCTTTCTATGGTTTTACAAAACATACATCAGACCACACCTTGAAGTACACAATATCATTGCACCCCCACTGCTTAGGGGAGACGCGAACCTTTTGGAAAGAGTCCAAAGACGGGCGACAAAAGGAGTGATGAATCCTCGAAATTAACCGTATAGTGAACAGCTAAAACAATTAGGTCTGTTCACACTTAGCTACCGTCGGCTTAGGAGGGCACTTCATTACTGCTTATGAGATAACAAATGACCAGAATCACCCAAACAAAGGGGTTATGCCATTGATTAGGTACAGGCTTCTTCGTGGGAGTCCCAGAAGGATAGCTCACCAGAGGGCAAAGACTCATGTGCGCTTCAATTTTTTTCACTGCAAATTTGCCCTACTTTGAACTCTCTACCGGCAGATGTAGCTATGGCACCGTCTGTGGACGCCTTTAAGGGACACATGGACTGCGTCAAAATGGCCTATCCCCTTGAAATCCCATACACCATTCAGAGGTAGACAACTAAGTTCGTCGTTTTACTTCTTTACATTCTCTCCCGTCTTACTCTCCTGACAACTTTAACTACACTTATTATTATTATCATTATTACCGATATATATGTATATATCAACTTCAAATTTAATCAGCTGACTGTTGCTGCGTTTTCCTTATTTCTTTTTCTGTTTGTTAGTCTGAATAACTTCACTAAGTATGTCTATTATTATTATCTCTTTTGTTTTGACGACGATACCGGAGGACTGACTGGTGAAAGGATCAACTCCATTCACAGTAGTAATAGTCTTAACACACCTCATACTACAAACCACATATAATTAATCCCATCACTACTTCTTTTGGAGTCAACCAAAGCTACGACAGTCGAGTGGCAGGACGAGCTACGCTGAAGTTTACCGAAGATCAGGAACCTATACCTCACAATCAAGGGGCGAGCACAAAGAAATCAAATTGATGTATACTAGCTAGCAAAAGCTAAGTGGATATTGGAATGTCATTTATTTCTTTTCTTTGATTTCTCAGTATACAAATATTTCTGCTAATTACGAGGATAAAAGCAACTGCGAGGTGTTTTCGTGTACAATATGGCAAATGCCACAACACATATTCCCTCTGTGTGTGTAAGAATTCGATAAGATGCCATTAAAACACTCGAGAATAAAGTCCATAGTAGTCTCTGCTTCATTGAGTCTTGCACTGTATTTCAAAAAATCTTTGACTATTCTTCACGCAAACTGTCACTCAGGTGATTTCAATGAAGTGAGAAGTTCCATTCAGACATTTGAAAGGCAAAAACGAATATTTAGTCAAGAATATACTTTTCGACAACTTCCTAATCAGGTTCTACAGTTATATTTACATAATATTTGTTTGATGTCACACAAACTCGAAGATTTACAGGCAGGCAGGCAAAAACCAAGAAGCTGAATGAAGAAGCAGGCAGACAGTGAAGAAAAGACTGACTCCAGGTGAACATAGAGAAGATGGAGGTGATGAAGATAACCAACCGACCACCACTAACAGCGACAGCAACAACAACTAGCACCAATCATCATCGACAGGAGGGAAAGATTTTACAGAGGTTAGTTCCTACATTCACTGATGTAGTCAGCTAGGAAGCCAGTAGGACTTCAACCACAGGTAGGTAGGGAGTTGGACAGCACGGAGAAAGATGTAAGAGCTGGCCAGCCAGCTAGAATAGGAAAAACAAGATTTTAATGCTTTCATCAACGTGAAAGCAGTTTTAAAATTTTCTGCTTCCCTCAGGCAGCGAGCCAGCCAGCATGAAGAACAAAATAGATTCAGGTTCTATTCAACACAAATGTGAAGTCAGTCACTCAGTGAGTTAGTGAGTTCTTCCACACGGGTGAGAAACTTGCTCTGAGCGTGAGTCAGTCACGAAAAGCATTGCCGTCAGCCAATTACAGGCTTTTATCAACAGCTGGCAGATTCTCCATCTCCATACTGAAGATCGAATGGTCGGCCGGCAAGCTCGCTGGCGAGAAAGAATTAGCAACAAGAAATTCTGGCGATGAACACACCGACCAAGAAAGTAAGAGCCGATTGGTCAACAAATATTTGGAGGCTGAAGGTATCGACGTTCACGAACTGTACGGAGTATACTAACGCAAGATCTTATACCAACAACTTCTATAGTGTTCGCTCTTCGAGTATCAAAGATAAAGCAAAAGACCAGATTTAGTTGTCCAAAGTGCGTAATATATTTCGGGACCAAATGGCGGGTTGAAGTGAATGCTTAGCTAGCTAGTAATCGTGCACGCACGTGACACGACGGAGTACCAAATGGCGAGGATGCCTGACCGGAAGCCTTCAGCTAAACAAGTCGACTTAAACAGTGAGGGTCAGCATCCAATGGTGAGTGATGATTGCTGTGGTCAGTAATTTTGGGGAATTATTTACCGCTGCAAATATGTAGGAGAAAATGAGGATGAACTGATTGGGCATTCACTACTGAGGTGATCGTTGAATGACATTGCACTCAGTGCAGACCATTGCTCGAGTGGAAGATGGATGGGAAGCGACGACTGGGTTGTCATGGTAAGGAGTTGGGGAGGAGTATGAGATGGGATATTATGGGTAATCGGAGTCCAAGCCAGTTGAAAAGGACAACAGAAAATAGAGTGCAGTGGAGATCTGTTTTTGAAGTCATATGCTCCACTCAGAACCCAACGGAATAATAAAAATTCATAATAATCAAAGGGTAATTTTTATTGATAATATTGATGTTTTTTAAATGAAATTGAGTTGCAAGTTTGATCCATTGGAAAACCACAGAGTACTGGACAGTTGTTTCGTCCTAGTTTGGAACCATTCATCTCAGGAATTCTAACTCAGGACCTACTGGTTACAAAGTAGGCCTGTAGACCTTCCCGATACTGGAAACCAATCCAAAGACCCATGACCTCCAGCTGCTGCCGATACCGATAGATATCGCACCCACCAGCCAACATCAAAGGTGGTAACCGGTCGCCTTACCTATCGTGGTATACCCCTCTAGTTACGACTTCTCGATAGAACTTCAAGTAACTTCCTTTATAAAATCAGTCACCAGTGAGCATTAGATTGACGGTCACATCAAGTGTTGTTTTGCAGGGATTTGATTTCACCTTGTCATCAAACCTGCGACCAATCAAACGTCTTCAAGCCAACATTTGATATTATCGAGTTGTCAGGATGAAATGAATTACAGTTCAGAAAGCATTTGTAAGTAATAATAAGCATAAAGATGCAATAATCAATTGACTATCAAGTAGAATTAGGAAGAAAATCTATGCGACAACTAAAAATAGAGAAAACATTGGAACCAACTTCTTCTGAACACATACAGGTTTGGTTGCTTCAGGTGGATTCCGATTACTTCAGACTTTGTTTTAACCATTCAAGTAGTCAGAAACGAAAGGTAGTTAAATTTGTTTTGCTGCTATATCCAAATTACGTTACTTTTAAATTCTTTTTAGTTCCAGGCAACGAGAATTGGACCGACAACATTCAAAGTTATCCGGTATCACGAACTGGAATAAAGAATACCTGAATGGTTATTAGTAAATAAGTGAACTTACTTTCCCTTGTTGGTGTAGTATGTGCCGTCAATTCCTACAACCTCTGGGAACTATTTATGCAACACACTGTTGTTAGTGAATTTCGAATGTCTTCGTCCGAATGAAGCTCTTTCAGCTTCCTATTGGATTTAAGTAACTGAAAGATCTCATAACGACTCGACATTCATAAAAGTAATACAGATTAAATTCACAATGCACCATTTTGTAAGACGTCACTGAGTATTCACTACAATGCAAGAGTATGCAAAAAGACGATAGGCAGTCCCTAAATTTAGACTTATTTTCTCAGTTTCAGGCCTCATTTAGGACATCCTCCACCAAAACTGCACTTGAAAGCAACATACGTGTTATACGCATATCTCTCATCCCCCGTTTGTTTACTCTGAGTGGGAGAGCATTGTAGTGTGTAAATGAGGTCTACACTGTTAGCGATTTATAAGGTTCTCAGTTTCTGAACTCTCAACTTCTTACCAGTTAAGGAAAAGTCTTCTTAGCATGATCTCACGAAAACTTTCACTTATTCCCGGTGTTAGTTTCACTCACACTGATCACCTGAGATGAACTTCTAAAACCAAACTTCATTAATTAATACCCATTATTGCCAGTGATTGTCACAGTTAATTCGTAAGGAAGACAGGATATATAAGATTACATAAGTGAAAAATATTGACGCATAAGATATATCACATACGTGACCACAGCTCAAGAAATGCATAGGGACCCATGGCTTCATAGTCATTGATGATAACCACCACTGTAACAGTTAACCAATCTCGATACAGTATACAATTCAACAAGCCTTCTAGCTGTGTAGCGTGCTACTGATAAGATTTATCAGTAGTATAAAGAGATGTTCATCGGTTGGCGTAAAACATCAAATAGCAGGGAGATAGATTTGATGTCAGAGAAAGCAAATGATACAGCGTTGCTTGCGGAGATATATGGTAGACGTGAAAGGAACACAAAGAAACACACACAATATGAAGGAAGGGTAGAAGAGTAGTACAACACGGAAGATCCGTGCAGATGGTGAGTTGAAGATAAGGTGTACTAAGTCTTTCGTGTCCTACCGTTACAGCTGTACAGGAAAAACAGTAAAACATCGTTAGAATAGTCAAATCTTACATGAGAAATCATCACAGGGTGCATTTTCAAAGCGTGCATTACAAAACCACACAGAACAGTGACTACTTGTGAAAAATCAACTATTGAGTCTACCAATATTGTTCTAGCCAATGAAGGACGTGGAAAGTAAAGCGTGATAAATTTAAGATGCGATGTCGCGTGTCCTCACTACATATACTAGTAGGTTGACATGATAACGGAGAGATGGAGAGAGGATTCAGTGCTCAAGAATTCAGTTATTAGTCACCATAATAGAAGCTGATTATTAGAACAAGACATATAAGCGAACAATATTGTTGTTTTCAATTAGATCTTCTTCAGGCTTTACTCCAATTTACATAGATTTATATGTAAACAAAATTTAACTAGTGACAGTGAGTTTGTGGATCAAATAATAATAATATCATAATAATAATAATAATGTGTTAAATGTTTTGAACGTCAGTAATAACGATGATTATGATGATAATAAGGTGTATCCACGTGCTGATGAGAAGAATAACGAAGGTAGTAATATTTCTGTGCTTATGTAGGCAATTCAATAAATGTTCTCGGACCCGCAGACGAACTTGCCTAACCGTGAGCCCTATATAATTTGAACCACAGAAACAGTTGAAATGGTATATGCATGAAGAAGAGCTAAGGTTAGGTAAGACATCTTTGAGTTGCTGGGTGAACATTGGATAGCTACTGAAGGATAGACACAGACGTGCAGAGTAGGAAGTTTTCTTGATCGCCCTGGTTCAACTGTTCCTGTGGTTCAAGTTATATAGGGCGCACGATTAGGCAGGTTCGTCTGCGGGTTCGAGAACATTTCCCAGCTTGGTTCAGCAGGGGGAAGTTAAGTGCATAAAAATTCATTAAGAAAATAAATAAGGTTAAATCTTAAAAGTTACATCATACTAAAGGTGAAGTGGACAGATAATCAGAGTTTAAATAAATATCATAAAAGTAGGAAGGATATGGAAAATAAGAAAGGATGGAAGGGTTTTAATTAGACTTTACGTAGGCCAAGGGAAAGACAAACGTAGAACAGACTTCTTCTGTATACAAAGACTAGGATTGTTCTCTCCAATTAATTCCCATAGCTTCGGCTATGTGTTTGACAGGCGGGTTCGAATTCCATTCGGAAAGCTCGATGGAATGCGACAGATAACTTTGAAGTCACTTCTTATGTCCACTTGGTGACCACTATCAATCGAATGAGAAAAAATAGAACTTCTTATAGAAATTATTTGGCCTTTTCCTAACCAAGAAGGAAGGTGTTCATTAATACGTTTGTTGAGCTGTCCAGTTGTTTGCCCTACATAACTTCTCCTCAGGAGCAGCTAAATTTGTAGATAAACATAGAAGTGACACAGCTAGCTAGGCAGCTTGTCTTTCGCTTGAGTGATCCTGATTGGTCGGCAGCTGGAAAATGACAAACAAAGGGTGGCAGCAGTATAAGTCCATTTTATTGCTGTCGATAATCTTAGATGTAGAACTTCACTAGCCACATGCCCATTAAATTGCAATTTCAGGAAGAGTTGTTTCTTTTTAACTGTTGTCAGTCTCTCTGATGTTTATACCTGGTGTTCATGTGTCTGCTTACAAATCTACTAGGATAACCTATTTGGACCAGAGTATTCTGGATGTATGTGTCCTAATTCATTTTCTAGGGAGTCATCTGTACACATCCTTCTTACTCTATTCGTGAGTCATGTAACCAAAATGATTCTGTATTGGATTGGTACAAAACTGAGGAAATGTGTATACTGTCCAACAGATGTAGGTTTTCTATAGACATCTCCCTTGAGTGAACCATCCTCTCTTCTGCTCAATTGGACATCAAGGAAGTGTAGTCTACCATCATGTTCATCTTCACAAGTGAACATGAGCGATGGATGTGTATTATTAAATTTTATTAACATTTCATTCTTGTCAGCTTTCTCATCAAGAATAATAAACGTATCATCAACATAACGAAAATAAGAATCCATTTTATCTATTACTTTTTTCAATGAACCATTTTCAAGCTTAACAAGAAATAAATCTGCCAAAATTGGACCCAATGGAGAAACCATGGCAATATTGTCGATTTGTCTGTAATTAAGGTTGTTGAATGTGAAGTGTACATTCATAGTACACCTTAGAAGCACCTCTTTTAGACTAACAATTGAAATTCAGATACCGAACTGCTTTTCTAGTATCTGTTGGCATATGAATTCCACAGTCTCCATAAGTGGTACATTGGTGAACAGTGATGCCACATCTAAGGATAGCATTTGCTTCCCACTTACATTGACATCATGTAGGTTGGAAATGAATTCAAAGACGTCTTTGACACTGTGATTTACCACATTCTTGTGTAACCTGTTAGAGGAGTTCACCTAGCCATTTTGTCACTCCATGATAGGTGGAATTAGACATGTCTAAGACTAGGCGAAGAGGAAGTCCTGGTTTATGTACTTTAGGCAAACCAGATAGATAATTGTGAGGTATTATTTCACTCCAGTTGGTTTAAGACTCATTATTCCAGTAAATTACAAAAAAAAATAATGAAAAAACTGAGCAGAAAACTCACTCTCTCTTCTCTTCATCAAAATGTAATTCAAAAGAGAAAATCAAACAAGCAAGCGAGTGCACGTGTGAATTCGTCACAAGATAAAGTGTAAACAAAGTCAAGGTGAGAGAGAGAGAGAGATGTAACTGTCATTTCAAAATTGTATATCATAAAATCTTTTAACTTTTAAGCTCAATAATACCTAACCGACCTTGATTAGTACTATCTGCGCATAAATAAATAGTCTGCCTACAAAACTTTGGTCTGACTCATAATTTGAGTAGAGTTTTAATGAAGTGGGCTGTGTTGTATCACATGCTTTGTTTGTTTGTTTCTCATTTTAGTAGCATCGATTTAACCTATTCAGGTGCATTCATATATTACAAATCTAAGCCTCTTGTCCGGTGTAAACATTTACGATAATATTAGATGACTCTGTCATTATTCATTCTATTTCCTTTGCCTGCCGAGTAGAACATACGGAGTATAAGAACAGAACTTGTGCACTGTGGTAGGAATTCAGTTATGCCTCACATCTACTATCTTTAAATTCCAGGGTAAAATATATAAACAAACAGAAGGTGTAGCAATGGGATGGATCACCAATATCCCCTATCGTAGCAGATATACTTATGGACAGCTGGGAAAATATTGCTCTTAATACAACATTTAATCCTATTCCAAAAATATGGTGGAGATATGTGGATGACACTTTCACTCACAGTGTTAAAAACAGAACATATCTCTCTCTAGCTTCTTCACACATACACATAAACTCACTAGTAAAGGGAATAAAATTCACATTTGAATCGGAAAATGAACAAGGAAAAAATAAAACGAACAGAAGAAGGTAGACTGTACACTAGCGTTTATAAAAAGCCAACGCATTCTGCTAATAGATATTTAGACTTTAATTCATCTCATCCGTTATCAGTCTGTGAAGGCAGGCTTAGTTAAGTGTCTGTCTAACAAACCGAGCAGTAGCACTAAGTAGTACAACAAAACACCTAAACGATGAAATGAAACAGTTGGAAGAAGAAGCGTTGGTGTTAAATAACTAACTATCCTATAAAATTCATTAGGAATATCAAAAAAGGTCGAAAGCAAAATAAAAATAATGGTGGAACTTACAATGATAACATAAATAAGAGAGAATATAAGGCATCAACAGGAGTTTTAACATATAAGGAGGGGACATCTGAGACCCTCGCTACATAGGATTCTTAATAAAGCAGGAATTAGGGTACCATTCAAACCTACAAACTCACTCAGATAGGACAAGCTGTGTACGTTGAAGTACCCTGTAGATTTACCTAATTAGACAAAATAATATATTTTAAAAAATTAGAGAGGTTATAAAATGAAAGGTGTGAATCAAAAAAAATTAGAATTAAAATACACAAAACAAAGGGAGGGAAAAATTAAAAATATAGGAGGGGGGAGCGAGAGAGGATGATTACTGAATCGTTGTTCATAGAATCTACGCCCAACACATGCAATAGGAATGACTCATCACTCATACCAGAAATATGGGAAATACTACTACCAGTCAAATCAAGAGATGAAAAATAATATGAATAATAAACGAATAGAAAGTTGTGTAAGTACCTTGATATGATTATGAGCAGCCATGAAGTGTGCTCGAAACATGGTCATCAGTAAATATTATTGTGTGAGACTTTATCAAAATAAATTTTATCCACAATGGAATTAGAACACAGACGGTTTGAACCTTGAGCTTTGAATTTTCAGTAGTATTGGTTTTACTACTGGCTATGCGAGGTTTAGGAGTACGTTGGCAGGGGATCGAACCCCAGACCACAGGCGTGATTGGCTAGCATTATACCACCACACCACTGACATGACTGTGTAAGACAAGAAGGAATTTTACCAGATGAGCGAAGTTAAACTATCATAGTCAAAGTCATGGTCTGACAAAAGTTGACCTTCTAGAACCAATGAGATTTAAGGGAGGCTACGAAAGATCATTCCCAATGGAGTAATGCTTGCCCTTATAGGTTTAATGGCGATAGGCACAGTATTCTACTTGTTCCCTAGGTACTTTTCTCTGCCAATCTATGCTGTTCATTAGGATTGGGGTTTGAGGTTCAGGTTAGTGCTTACGTTAACGGTTAGGATTTAGGGTTAAGGTTACAGTTAGGAGTAGGTTAAAGAACAGAGTCAGGAGTATCAATAAATCCCGAAGTACCATGATCTACAGTTACCTGGATGAATACATCTACCGCACATGTTATGATTTCTTTATGGATTATCCTTGAAGTAACTGGAAGACATTCTTACAATGCATAAGAGACAGTTTACCAGTGGAATATCATGATTCAAATGCTGTTGAATCCATTTTTTAACGATTATTCGACTTTATTCGCATCTCAATTCTGATTGGTTGTTCAAGGTGATTTGAGCTATGATAGTTTAACTTCGTTACCATATGATTTAACTATAGGAAATTAGAAACAATAAATTCTAAAGAAAATAAGAGACAGTTCAATGAAGAAAAACTTTCTTTGTCGATGAAGTTATCTTTGAAGACAATCGTGTTCCTACCTATTACGACTCAATATTGAGAGAGAACTCAAAGACTTTAGGCGGGTGAAAACCAACAAACTGGCTGAAGAAGCTGGCAGGCAGGCGAAGACAGGACAGGAAGATAACCAACCAACAGCAACAACAACCAGCACGAATCACCATCAACGGGAGGGAGAGATTTGACAGAAGTCACTACTTGCCTTCACTTATCTAGTCAGCTAGGAAGCCAGAACGGTTTCAACCACAGGCAAGTAGGCGGGCAGTCAGACAGAATGGATGAAGATGTCAAGGTCAGCCAGCCAGTCAGTCAGCATGAAGAAGAAGATAGATTAAGATTCTATTCAACACAAATGAGAAGTGAATCAGTCAGTGAGTCCTTCTATACTGGTGAGAAACTTGCACTGCGTGTGAGTCAGTCAGTCAGTCACGAAAAGCACTTCCAGCAGGTGAGTGCAGACTTTCATCAACAGCTGCCAGCTTCTCTGGCTGGCTGCATACTGTATGTCAAATGGCCGGAGGGCCAGCTGACTAGCTGGTCAGAATTAGCAAGACGAAACTCTGCAATGTACACAAACCATCTGAGACCTGATTGCCAACAAATATGTAGGAGAAAATGGAGATGGATTGGTCGGGCGTACACGCCATTGAGGAGGCCGTCGAACAATATCGCGCTTAGTGCAGGCCATCGCTCGGGTGGTATGTGAATGGGGAGCGGCGAGTGGGTCGTCGACGCGAGGTTGACATGAAGGAGATCGTGTGTTGAGGAGGATGAGGATGAGGAGATGATAGATTATGTGGGATCATGGCACCAACCAGGTGAATAGGACAGAAGAAAATAGAAGAAAGTGGAAACGGGTTGCTGAAGTCGTATGTTCCACTTGGAACCCAAGGAAGTAACAATAATAACAGTAATTGAGAGCTGTCATATGTACAAAAGTTACGAGGATGATACATTTATCATATGTGACAAAGTTGCAGATATTGTAGTTATGATGTAGACTTTCATTAACTGTTATCATTGTATCAAGTGTTTGCATGGAAATCCGACATCACTTCTAGATCTCATTTTTTGGATGTTTTCGTGAAAAGTAAATCTGTCGGTCGTCGTTAGAGATCCGTCTACAGGAAGTCGATGTGGAATGGTCAATATTACTAACTTTCATAACTGGTTCCTTGTAAGATGGAAAATAAAGCCAATCCGAACATAATCTTCAAGAAGTGGAAAGATTTACACCAGCATAAGATTCTCTGCATTTATCACAATATGGCATCGAATTTACTCAAGACATCATAAATAAAACTAACCACAGGAATGTCTCCACATTTACAGTAGGAATAATGTCAAAAATGTGCAAAGTATAAAATGAGAATAATAACTATATATAATAACAGTGGGTTTATTTCAAACAATGTTCTCGAGACAATATGGGAATTTTAAGCTTAGTTCGTGCCTGACACTGTTTTCATCACATAAAATACGTGCCGTCGAATATGGTAACGTGGAATTTCGATACTTAGACGTGCCCGCGTATAAGGTCTTTTGAAATGACTACTTGTTCACTGAGCATGCTGTAGGTGCTGCTGTGGATGCTCACAGTCTGACAAAATCCCTCTAGCAAATTTGTTGCATGCAATCAAGTGTCTATCTTCAATGACAATGTCAACGATCGATATGGCCCAATGGGATACCACCACTCGCCCTACTGACAGTCAGTCTTCAGAGTTCTACGAAGTATGACATAGTCTGTTTTAAGCAATCCAGGAAAGAATAAGAGTGAACAGTAAAGAAGAATAGGTAAGATGCGCAAGAGTCGACAAACTGTAAGAGGATGGGTTGCGTCGGTGGCACAGCGGTTAGGACTCTCGCCGACCATGCGCATGATCCGGGGTTCGATCCCATGCCGACGCATACCTGATATCTATGGTCGGCATGTAAAATTTGGGCTGCCGATATCACATGCTGAAAATTCCATACCTGTACCAAAATATTATGTGGAATAAAGCTGTAATCAAAAATTAAAAAAATTATGCCTGAGTGGCTTAACTTCTTGACGTAAAAGGTCAGATGAAAAATTTCACTAGAAATTGCTAAGACATGGGAAGACCAGGATAGATGAGAAGAAAGAATTAATCTTAGAAACTTAACTTCAGACTTGATTTCTATATCATTAATATCATCAATTTTACCACGGTCATAGGAATTAACAGCTTCATTTAACTTTCTCTCACATCGGAAACTGAAATTAACAGTCTGACATTTGGAAGGATTTAATTTAAGACCATTAGACAAAAACCATTTGTAAAAGTAAATATTTAAACCAAACACAATGGCAACTTATCTTCATAGTTTTTATAATAAGTTAGTCTAATTTAATATTTATAAATTGATAAATGGAGTTCACTAGTATTTAGTGTCTTATTTGGTGTCACTTCAGAAAATCCATATTCCAAGTAGAAACTGACATCAGAACAAAACAAAAACTCGTTCACTTCCACAAAGTTTAAACAATGAAGTTTGATTACGGATTGATGTCAGTTAGAGAACGATTGAAAGCCAGCAGAGAGCACCGGAGAGATGTTTCGTCCTAGTTTGGGACTCTTCATCGAAATGCGCCCACCAGCCCACTGTGGGTCGGACACAAGACCTTCAGGTTACGAGGTGAAATTCGTTGACCATTTAGCCATTTGGGCTGGAATCCACTGACCCATGGATATTAACTTCCATCAATTCTCGATTTCAGCCAATGCCACCGGCCAGTATATATCTTCACATCCAACCTGATGGACTACACTATATTAGTATTATTATTGTTTCCTTTAATTCCTAGAGGAACATAGGGCTTCAGCTGTGCGTCTCCATTGCGTTCGGTTCTCTGATAGAGTCTTCACCTGGCTCCAAGTCTGCCCACACGTTTTCATCTCCTCTTCACATGACCTCCTCCAAGTCACCCTTGGACGACCAACTCGCCGCTTCCCTTTCGGGTTCCACTCGAGCACTGGCTTGTCTAGTGATGTCACTTGATGGTTTCCTCAGAGTATGGCCAATCCATCTCCATTTCTTCTTGCATATTTATTGCACAATCGGTCCCTGGTTGGTTCGCTCATTGCCAGAGATCTCTGTTGATGATCTTTTCTGGCCGGCCATCTGATCTTGAAGTATTGAGCGAAGACAACTGTTAATGAAGGTCTGTAGTTTGTTTGAGATGCTCTTTATGACGCGCAGTGCAAGTCTGTGATCCGTATAGTAAGTAGCACTGACTTCACATTGGAGTTGAAAATCCGGATCTTATTTTTGATGCTGAGTGCTGTTGACTTCCACACAGACTTGAGAGAAATGAAAGCTTGTCTTGCTTTTCCGATTCTTGCTTTGATATCCTCGTCAGTCCCATCAGCCTGTAGTTGAAACGATGCTTCTCAGGTAGGTAAAAGAGGTTGTTTCTTTCAGGTTCCTCCCATTTATGCTGATTGTTGTCTGTTGTTGTTGCCCAGGAATCTTCATCACCTCTATTTTCTTCCATAATGGATAAGAATTTATTTTGATAAATCACACAGTGTAGTACAGTTATATTAACTGATGACGTTTCGAGCACAAACTATTGCTCATAATCATATCAAGTAACTTGATATGATTATGAGCAATAGTTTGTGCTCGAAACGTCATCAGTTAATATAACTGTACTACACTGTGTGATTTATCAAAATAAATTCTTATCCATTATGGAATTATACTCTACCACAGTGCCCAAGTTTTATACTTATATCAACCTCTATTTTCTCTATGTTCACCTGAAGCCCTATCTTTGATGCTTCTCCTGTCAACTTGTCGCTTTTCACTTGTATATCTTCCATTTTGTGGGAAGTCAGATATATATCATCGGCGAAGTCCAGATCCTCCAAGTCCTTTTTGTGTGGCTCCATTTTATACCTGTTTCCTCGCTGCCCGCTGTCTGGACTACACTAGTAACGACTTTTCATTAGCATTGCAGATAACTTCATCCTATAGGCAGTCACTAGGTAGCGTTGGATTAATTTGCAAGAGTTAGTTTGTAGGGATTTGATTCGTTTTTCAAGTTTGATCACGGATGATATTGGCTGGCAGTCGTGATAAAATCGCAGATAGACAGAAATTAGAACTCATGGGTCACTGGGTTCCGGCCCAATTGGCTGAATGGTCAACGAAATTGACCTCATAACCTGAAGGTCCTGGGCTCGACCCGTAATGGGCTTGTGGGCGCGCGCCGATGAAGAGTGCTAAATTAGTACTGCCGCATAAAGAAGAAACGTCAGAGGCCTTACGTGGGATCCTCAACGAGGTTGGAATTCGGGTGGGATTTAAACCAACCAACAAACTCTCTCAGAGACAAACTCTGTCGGCTTAAGCACCAGCCCGATAGATCCAATTAAGAAAAATAACAGAAATTACCAAGTGCCATGTAATGACTGTGAGGTCAATTACATAGGCCAGTCAAACTAGTAGATTAGAGGGTCATTTATTATGTTTTATGGAACATAAAAATTTAGCTACACGTACAATTATTGACCCTGCTAAGTTAAATAACCCAGAAAAGACAGCTCAGCCATTGCATTGCATTCACCAGCATGTAATCACACAATAGAGTAGGTGGGCCAGGGTGGAAGTATTAGAAATTAATAAAGTTAGGTGGAGAGAGAGACAGAGAGGTTAATCACTGAAGCTTTGTTTATCGATTCAACACGCCACACGTGCAATCGGAATGATGAAACGCATCGCCTATACCGGAGATATGGAAAATGACAACAAACAGCAAGGCAAAGTTGGAGAGACAGAATAGAGTGAAAATATATATACATTCTAGTGGGAAGCCGTGACCAGTAGAGTACAGCAGGTTGAAGATGAGGCAGTAACTCATCGAAGAAGACATTGCGAAATGGTTGCGCTATGTCGTGAATTGGCAGAAGTTAGAATCCAAGGACCATTGAATTGGATCAGGTCTCAGTGGCTCGATGGTCTACGAGCTAGCCTTGTAACCAGAAGGTCCTGGGTTCGAACCCCACAGTGTGGATGCGTACTGATGAAGGGTCCTAAACTAGGATGAAACTGCAGCTGTCCAGTACTCCCTGGTTTTCAATGGTTCTCTAACTGATATCAGTCCGTGATCAACTCGTAAAACATAACTAATCCTTACAAACCAAACTATAGAAAATTATTCTGATGCTCGCTAGTGACTTGCTACAGGCTGGAGCTTCCTAAGGTTCTAGTGAGAAGTCGTGACCAGTGAGGTCCAATTAGATGTCACGTGTGTGGATGGATGTCCCACCAACGACAATGGTTGGGGTTGCGCTAAAATCACGAAATGGTAGAAGTTAGAATTCGTGCACTGGCCATTGAATCGGGTCCCAGTGGCTGAATGGTATACGAGCTTGCCTTGTAACCGGAAGGTCCTGGGTTCGAACCCCACAGTGTGGATGCGTACTGATGAAGAGTCCCAAACTAGGATGAAACAGTAGCTGTCTAGTACTCCCAGTTTTTCCAGGGGTTCTCTAACTGATGCTAGCTCATGATGAAATCCTCCATGCAATCAAACAAAATCCTTTCAAAACCAGTACCTGAATATATGTGTATAAGACAAATTGTGAAACCATGTGACTAAAATTGATATGATTATGACTGGGAATAATGTATGCTCAAAACCTTGTCTGTCATCCAGTTGTTAATAATACTTATCTAATATAGAGTCCCAAACTAGGACGAAACATCTCTCCGGTACTCCCTGCTGCTTTTCAATCCTTCTCTAACTGACATCAATCTGTGATCGAATTAGAAATGAATCAAATTCCTACAAAAATGCTTAAAAACTTTTTAAAAATCTCATTTTATAGAGTAAGTGAAGAAGTTGATAATAACATTAAAATTCTGGTCTCCACTGTTGTCAGTCTGCCGACACAACTGTATAACCATAGATATTACATTTCCGCAAAGCCAAATATAAAAATTCTGTGATTACAGCATAGAGTGGTTGGTACCTGTTGAAATCTCTGAGAGGAAAGATGTCAGTTCCTTCGAAGTTGCAAATATTTGCCTTGTTGACAAATGTCGATAATTTTCAAGTATTGGTTTTTTTGTAGGGATTTTGTTTGATTGCATGGAGGATTTCATCATGAGCTGACGCATCAGTTAGAGAACCACTGGAAAACCAGCTGGGAGTACTGGACAACTGTTTCGTCAGTCTAGTTTGGGACTCTTCAGCAGTACGCACCCACCGCCAGGAGTCGAACCCAGGACCTTCTGGTTACAAGGCGAGCGAACTCGTAGACCATCGAGCCACTGGGACCCGATCCAATGGTTCCAATGTCGATAATCAGGAAACCTAGGTTGGGTAGAGATTCCTGACGATTGTCTGCAACCATCTAACATCAACTCAAAGTATATCACAATGATGAGTCATTCAGCTTGACGATCATATTGAAAAATTGACTTAGAGAATTCATTCAGGATAACTATGGACAATAGTTATTGGTTGATAAACAATCAACTACATATTTTAATTGAATTTTAGATTTTTCCGTCGATTGATTGGACCGAAGTGCTCGGTCTTAGGTTGACAAGTCGGCTTCTTGTGCAGATGCTTCGACGATGTCTGGGCATTTCATTAGTATTTAATTGGTGGGTGATGACTAGCAGTGGAATGCAGGATAAAGCGCATTTCGTCCTATTTGGGACTCGTCAACTGGATGTGCCTGAATTTCTCAGTGAGTGATGATGTTCCCACGAGGCTTGAACCTAGTGCCCATAGTTTCAAACGCCAAACGTCCAATCAATCGACAGGAAAATCTAAAATTAAATTAATATGACCCGTTGCACAAGAGGTGGCCACCTCTCGTGGCCCAAGTAGTCTAGTGGATAACGCTTTGGCGTTTGAAACTATGGGCACTGGGTTCGAGCCTCGATGGGCCATCATCACTCACTGAGAAATACAGGTACATCCAGTTGACGAGTCCCAAATAGGACGAAATGCGCGTTATCCTGGATTCCACTGCTAGTCACCATCCACCAATTAAATCAACTACATATTTTCTGTCTCTCACTCTCTGCGTTACATTTCACAGATTAAAAAATTAGTTTCAGGATTTCATCATGAACTGACATCGGTTAGAGCAAGGAAGTCCTGAAACCCATCAAATCCGTGCAAATCAACGCTTGACTCCAATATCAAGCTCATGCTCACTACCGATTGGCCGTATTCAGGTAGCTGGTTACCTGGATTCTAGTGGGAAGTCGTGACTAACCAGTGGGGTACAGTAGGTGGTTCGGTGTGAGGACAAATACTCGCCTAAGATGATGAAATTGGCTAGTACCAGTCACGGCATATCGTGCGTCAATTGTCAGAAGTTGGAATTCATGGACTGACTGGCCATTGGATTGGCTGGCTCCAGTGAGTGGCTTAATGGTCTACGAGCTAGGTCGCTCGCCTTGTAGCCAGAAGGTCCTAAGTTTGAATCGTGTCTGTGGGGTTGGTGCATACTGATGAAGAGTCCCAAACTACACTGACGAAACAGCTGACTTTCCAATGGTCCTCTAATTGATTTCAGTTAATGATTCAATCCAGAAACCAATCAAATCCCTGCCAACCAACACTCAAAAAAAATTAGTTTCGTTCCTTCCATATTGATCAATGATTTTTTGGCTTTTTAAAGTTCCATTTTTTTTCTCATTCACTTGGCTTATCATATAATTGATTTTGAACGGCGTCAGTAGGTCTAAATTTTTGTTTTTTATTCTCTGGCATTACTCATACACATTTTGTTTTCTCTTACAACCTGTGACTACTAATCAGTTATCAGTTTCACTTTGGTTTAAGAACAAATAAATAAAAAGTTAATAAGAGTTAGGATCTCAGTAGAAATCCTTGAAGAATCATTACTAAAGTGTACCATGAATGTGATTTCTAAATTTGACAGTGAACTCTATAGACAGGTGGATGGAGTGGGCCTAGTAGGCTCACCACTGGGTCACATGTTTCTTTTTTGCTTTGTTTTTTATTCCTTTACTTTCCAAGTGGAATGCACTCCTCAACCTCGCATAGCCAGTAGTAAAAGCCAGCACTACTGGAAATTCAAAGCTCAATCTTCACATCCCCTATGTTGTATTTCCATTGTGGATAAAATTTATTTTGATAAAGTCTCACACAGTAATATTCACTGATGACCATGTTTCGAGCACAGTTCATGGCTGCTCATAATCAAATCAAGGAACTCACATAACTTTCTACCTTCGTTTATATAATTCCATTATTTTTCATCTCTGGATTTGATTGGTAGTAGTAGTTTCCATATTTCTGGTATGAGTGATGAGTCATTCCTATTGCACCTGTTGAATGTAGATTCGATGAACCAGGATTCAGTAATCATCCTCTCTCGCTCTCCACCTACCTATTTTACTTTTTAGAATTTTAACCCTCTCCCACCGTATTGTGTGGTTATGTGTGCAATGTAATTATTGCTGAGCTTTCTTTTAAATTACTTATCTTCGTGGGATCAATCATTCCAACCTTAGCCACTAAATTCTTATGTTCTGATGATCTGACTACTCCCGATTTACCAGTTTGACCTATTTAGTTGACCTAAATCACATTCATTGCAAGGTATTTTGTAAATTATATTATTTTGTCTGATTGGGTAGATGTACAGGGTACTTCAATGTACACAGCTTGTCCTATCTGAGTGAGTTTGTAGGTTTCAATGGTACCGTGATTCCTGCTTTATTAAGAATCCTATGTAGCAAGGGTCTCAGATGTCCCCTCCTTATATGTTAAAACTCCTGTTGATGCCTTATATTCTCTTTTATTTATGTTATCATTGTAAGTTCCACCGTTATTTTTATTTTGCTTTCGACCTTTTGTGATCTTCCTAATGAATTTTATAGTATAGTTAGTTATTTAACACCAACGCTTCTTCTTCTATCTATTTCATTTCATCATTTAGGTCTTTTCTTGTAATACTTAGAGCTCCTGCTCGGTTTGTCAGACATTCAGCGAAGCCTACCTTCGCAGATAGATAATGGATGAGATGAACTAAAGTTTAAATATCTCTTAGGAGAATTCGTTGGCTTTTTGTAAACTCTGGTGTGCAGTTTACCTTCTTCCTTTTTGTTTTATTTTACAATCTAACACCATAGCTAATTCTGCTTGTTCATTTTCAGATGTAATTGTGTATTTTATTCCCTTTACTAGTGAGTTTATGTGCATGTGTCAAGAAGCTAGAGAGAGATATGTTCTGTTTTTAACACTATGAGTGATGAAAGTGTCATCCATATATCTCCATCATATTTTTGGAGTAGGATTAAATGTTGTATTAAGAGCAATAATTTCCCAGCTGTCCGTAAGTATATCTGCTACGATAGGGGATATTTGTGATCCATTCCATTGCTACACCTTCTGTTTGTTCATATATTTCACCCTGGAATTTAAAGATAGTAGATGTGAGGCATAACTGAATTCCTACCACAGTGCACAAGTTCTGTTCTTATACTCCGTATGTTCTACTCGGCAGGCAAAGGAAATAGAATGAATAATGACAGAGTCATCTAATATTATCGTAAATGTTTACAACGGACAAGAGGCTTAGATTTGTAATATATGAATGCACCTGAATAGGTTAAAACGATGCTACTAAAATGAGAAACAAACAAACAAAGCATGTGATACAACACAGCCCACTTCATTAAAACTCTACTCAAAGTATGAGTCAGACCAAAGTTTTGTAGGCAGACTATTTATTTATGCGCAGATAGTACTAATCAAGGTCGGTTAGGTATTATTGAGCTTAAAAGTTAAAAGATTTTATGATATACAATTTTGAAATGACAGTTACATCTCTCTCTCTCTCTACCTTGACTTTGTTTACACTTTATCTTGTGACGAATTCACACGTGCACTCGCTTGCTTGTTTGATTTTCTCTTTTGCATTACATTTTGATGAAGAGAAGCGTGCGTTAGTTTTCTGCTCAGTTTTTTCATTATTTTTTTGTAATTTACTGGAATAATGAGTCTTAAACCTACTGGAGTGAAGTAATACCTCACAATTATCTATCTGGTTTGCCTAAAGTACATAAACCAGGACTTCCTCTTCGCCCACTCCAAAACATGTCTAATTCCATCTATCATGGAGTGGCGAAATGGCTAGGTGAATTCCTCTAACCGTTACACAAGAATGTGGTAAATCACAGTGTCAAAGACGTCTTTGAATTCATTTCCAAACCTACATGATATCAGTGTAAATGGGAAGCAAATGCTATCCTTAGATGTCGCATCAGTGTTCACCAATGTACCACTTATGGAGACTGGAATTCATATGCCAACAAATACTAGAAAAGCAGTTCGGTATCTGAATTTCAATTGTTAGTCTGAAAGAGGTGCTTCTAGATGTACTGTGAATGTACACTTCACATTCAACAACCTTAACTACAGACAAATCGACGATATTGCCATTGTTTCTCCATTGGGTCCAATTTTGGCAGATTTCTTTCTTTCTAAGCTTCCGTGTTGTGCTACTCCTCTGCCCTCCCTTCACATTGTGTGTGTTTCTTTGTGCTCCTTTCACGTCTCCAATGCACCTGCACAACGTTGTATCATTTGCCTTTGTGACGTCAAATATATCTCCCTGCTGTTTGATGTTTTTTATGCCAGCCGATGAACGTCTCTTTATATACTACTGATAAATCTTATCAGTAGCACTCGCCACACTCGCCCCCCCTTCGAACGGAGCCACTCCGACTTTCTTGGTCCTACCCATTCCTGTTGTACCTTGGTCCCGGCTTCCTTAGCCCACTGGATTCATTTCTGCAGTTGGCTGATGTTAACCCATTTCCTCTTGTTTCCTCTTTCAATGGTATAAATGGGACCACGTCTCTCAGTGACAGTATATGGTCCTTCACACTACGCAAGGAGTTTCCATGAACCTGGCCGACATTTTCTTTTTTTCTACACCTTAAATAATTGCCGACCTCATAGGTTATGCATCCCATCTTTTCTCCTTGTTCTGGTTTCATGGCATCTTTCTTCTGTTTACGCCTCACATTCCTGACGGTGTCTTTCTGTTCCGTTCACAGCTTCGTCATATTTCACTCGTGGTGGAGGGGCAAGGTTGTGCTGTGTATTGGTATTCATGATTCCCTCCCATACGTCGACTGAAATGTTGTTGTTGTTCCCTTGGGTTCCTAGTGGAACATAGGGCTTCAACTGCACGTCTCCACTTGCTTCTGTCTTCTGCTGTACTTTTCACCTGCATTCATTTTAGTCCATACTGTTTCAACTCCTCTTCACACGATCTCCTCCATGTCACCCTTGGACGTCCCACTCGCCACTTCCCTTTCGGGTTCCACTCGAGCACTGGCCTGACGCGCGATGTCACCCAGCGGCCTCCTCAGCGAGTGTCCAATCCATCTCCACTTTCTCCTGCATATTTGTTGGGCGATTGGTTCTTGTTTTGTTTGTTCCCATAGTTTCTTGTTGGTTCTTGTTCTTTCCGGCCATCTGATCTTCAGTATAGAGCGAAGACAGCTGTTGATAAAGGTCTGCAACAGGCTGTTGGAAATATTCTTTGTGACCCGCCAAGTTTCTGATCCGTATAGAAGAACTGATTGACTTGACGTTTGTATTGAAAATCCGAATTTTGTTGTTGATGCAGGCTGAGTGACGAAGATTTCCAGATTGGTTTCAGGTTGATGAATGTGTTTCTCGCCTTCCCGATTCTCGATTTGACATCCTCGTCCGTTCCTCCTGTGGTTGAGACAATGCTCCCCAGATAAGTGAAAGAAGTAACCTCTTTCAAATCCCTCCCGTTGATGGTGATTGGCGCTGGATGTTGCTGTTGTTGTTGTTGTTGGTTGGTTATTTTCATAACCTCCGTCTTGTCTATGTTCACCTGCAGTCCTGTCTTTGCTGCTTCTTCGACCAGTTTGTCGGTTTTCGCTTGTAAGTCTTCGATTTTGTGTGACATCAAACATAAATCATCCGCGAAATCCAGGTCTTCTAGGTTCTTCACGTCGGTCCAGGATATCCCTGTCTTCTCGTTTCCCACTGTCTGACGCATAATCCAGTCCACCACAATTAGGAATATCATTGGTGATAATAAGCACCCTTGTCTGACTCCTGTGTTTACTCGAAACGCCTCGCTGAGTTTTCCGTTGTGGATCACTTGACATGTGCCGTTGTCGTACAGATGTTGAATAAGGTTGATGAATATTTGGGGTACGCCGTAGTACTCGAGTAGTTTCCAAATTACTTCACGGTCAACGCTGTCGAAGGCCTTCTCAAAGTCTATAAAGTTGAGGTAGAGGTTTGATTGCCATTCCATGCTTTGTTCGATGATAATGCGTAGAGTTGCAATTTGGTCAGAACATGATTTGCCTTTCCTGAACCCAGCTTGTTCTGGTTGGAGTTCTGTATCCAGTGCGTCCTTTATTCTCTCCAGGATGATGCGACTCAGGATTTTACTTGGCGTCGACAGGAGCATGATTCCTCGCCAGTTCTTGCAGAGTCCTAAGTCGCCTTTCTTTGGTAGTTTCCTCCAGTCAGTAGGCACCTTTCCCTCCTTCCAGACCTTTTGCAATAATGGAGTCAGCATATCTGCTGTCGTCTCTGGGTCCGCTTTCAGTGCTTCCGGGGGTATTCCATCTGGTCCAGCTGCTTTTCCAGCTTTCAGAAGCTTGATTGCATTCAAGACTTCAGCTTTCGTTGGAGGATTGGTGTCAACTTGCAGTTGTGTACGTGCTGTTGTTGGTATTTCTGGACAGGTTGAAATGGTGACTTCTTTGTTTTTCCTGGGTGGACGCACGATGTGCTAGTAGAATCAGCGGAAGCTCTGTCTCCCAGTTACCTCCCTTCGAGGTCAGCCACTCCTTCAGTGCACGGTTATTTCTCTCTGTCAGACTATTCGTTTGCGGATAATATTGAGTTGTTCTGATCCTCTTGATACCTAACTGTTGCAAACGTGAAGTGAATTCTTCGCTTTCAAAACAAGGGCTCTGATCTGTCAATATCGTCTTTGGTACACCGTGGTCTGCAACGATGTGTCAAACTACTGTGCTAATCGCAGTTCTCGAGCATATATCTGGGATCGCCTCGGCGTCTATCCATCCTGTATCGTGTTCCATCATCACCAAAACGTACTGATTGGCACTGGATATCTGCGGAAACGGACCCATCATATCTACGGATCACAAGTCACCTACTGCCGTAACTGGAATTGACTGCAGAGACGGTCGTGTGCACCAATCTGCTTTCATCAACTGACACTGTGCACATCCAAGTATTTTTCCACATCTGTCATACCTGGCCAGTGCATGATTTGACTCAAGAGGTTGGTTGTCCTGGCTACTCCTGTACGTGCTAGCTGGTGACATTCTTGCATCATCTCATGGCGTAGAGCCTGAGGTATTACCGCCAACCAACTTCCATCGTTCTGTCGCCAAGTCAGAGTTCCGTAGGCGTTCCTGCATAATGATCCCTTCCTGAATAGCCAGATCCATACTCGCCGTAGGTTGATTCCCTTCTATTCCATTGGTGATCGCCTGTATGACTGTATTCAGGGTAGGGTCTTATTCCTGACTACGGGTAAGTCTTAATGGGTCTTATTCCAATGCATGCTCTCTGTAAACAATCTCCGGTAACTCAGCTTCGTCTTCCGGTCTAGATAAAAAGTCTGCCAAGGAATTTTCTTTGCCAGGGACGTGTGATATCATGAAGTCATATTCCTGCAGGCGCAACATCCATCGCGACAATTTCCCACGTGGGGCCCTCCCTGTCCTCAGAAACTGTGGCGACTTGTGATCCGTTTTTATGTGAAACCCTATGGCCGAGTAAATACGCTCTCCATTTTTCTACTGCCTATACTATTACTAAACATTCTTTTTCTATCGTTGAATACTTCTGTTCTGTGTGTCATAAAACACGACTGGCATATTCGACAACTCCTTAACCCTGTCTAAGTACTGCGCCTATGCCGTAGTCACTTGCATCTGTACACACTGTGAATTGTTTTCCGGGTGCAGGCAGTTTTAGCGTCATTTTCTGGTGGTCCAGAAGCCGTTTCATGCTGTTGAATATCTTCTGAGAATATTCCGACCAGGTGGGACATGTATGCCTAATCGACCCTCGTTTTCTCCTACATATTTGTTGATGTATGGTCTCTTCGTTGGTCATTGTCAGCCAGAGTTTCTTTTTGCCAATTCTTTCTGGCCGGCTGACCAACGGCGAAGCTGGCAGCTGTTGATAAAATTCCTCAGTAGTCTGTTGGAAATGCTTTTCGTGACTGAATCACGAGCAGTGCAAGTTTCTCACCCGTATAAAAGAACTCACTGACTCTGACTGATTTCATATTTGTGTTGAGTAGAATCCGAATCTATCTAGTTCTTCATCCTGGCTGACTGAGTGAGGGAGTGAATGAAGCAGAAGATTTCCAAATTGGCGTCAGGTTGATGAAGGCTAACTGTCTGGTCGGCTTGCTTTTACATTTTCATCCTTACTGTTGGACTGCCTGCCTGCCTGTGGTTGAAACCGTGCTGGCTTCCTAGCTGACTAGATAAGTGAAGGCAGGAATTTCTCACTGTCAAATCTCACCCGCTGCTAATTTAGGAGATAGTAGAGATTTATAAAATGGTCTAGAGTGTGATTTATTGATCTCAAACTGATGTTAGCTGGTGATCAATCCTGCAAATCAATACTTGTCCGAAATTTCCTTAATTCATGATTATCGAGTTCCTGTCAAGAGCGATTCAAAGAAGGTTCTTTGTTGAATCTTTACGCCTCATCCTCTCTAAACTTGCTCACATTCACCAAGGCTTCAAAGACAAGATCCCACTGTTGGCAGCTTTAATGTGTACTTGCCAGTCGACCTGCTCATGTGTAGCCAAGTACATAGGCCATAACCTCAGGACATTATCTAGACGTGACGACGAACACTTACGAGCAAGAGTTTACTAACTAGATCATAGCAGTCATAGCAAAGTTGGGAAAGCTCTCATAAAAACTAAGACAAAGTCAGCCTGAGCTGCTCTTCTCTTCCCATTTGTCCGTGTCCATTGTTTACCTCTCAAAGGAAACTACACTGAATGTGCTGGAAATACTGCTCGTGATAACAAGAAGATTCGCACCATCCTACGCACCATCGCCATATGCAATGACGAAGAGTTACGCACGTTTCTCTGTGGGGAGAGGGCAGTGACAGTTGCGCAGGATAGAGTATCGTCTAACATCCAGGCTGTTCTCTTGCCTAATCAGTTTAAACCAACCGACTTCATGCGATTATGCCGGATTCCTTGATATCAGTCAGATTACATATTGTGTATGGTCTGACTAATTTCTGTTTCCCAAGAGAAGTTTCATGAAATTTCACCTCAAATTGTATAAACTGCAAATTTGATTTGCAAGTTGTTCGAGTCACTGATCCACTCCATCTTTGTAGGCACCTACAGCGATGATGGAAATTTGTTTTAAAAAAACCAACCAAAATCACCTTATATAGAATTAAAACCATTAGACAATCGAAGCAAGATATTTATTACAATGTGATTGGATAATTCACAAACCCGACCTTATATGTAAGCAATATCATTGGTCACTTGTTGGCCTAACTTTCCGAGGTACACAATATAACGTACTTTTGTATAATAAAGTAATAATAATAATAAAATCATTTTAAAATATTTCAGCTTGACTTTCAGTATAAATATTGTTTAATTATTTTAATAGGAAATAAGCTGTTCATATATATAGGTAGGTAGTATAGAAATCAATAATAAAAATCAATACAAACAGAAATTCAAAAGATTATAAATAATATAGTCCTAAATATAAACAATATACAAGAGATGTGGTGCACACACATTAAATGTTCAATAGGAAAATTGAAAATTGATTTAAAGGTGTTTATCATTTGCTAATCATATTCACATCAGTATTACTACTTATATTCGCGTTATCAGTAGTAAGATTATTAAGCAGTGAAAAATAATTTATATAATTTGTTAATAACTTAAAATATTCATAATAATTATTATTATTATCTGAAAAAGAAGCATTCTGTTTTGTCTGATTAGCTTGCCTATCATCATCATATAATCCATAAGATGGGAAATTTGATGCATAGTGTTGAAGTAAATGTTGCATCGTACTGGGATCATTAAGTTTTTGATGTAATAATAAATTTTGTATTAGGTCATTCATAGAATGCATAGGAAGATTATTATTATTAATATTGTTCATCTTTAAAGCGTATGCAGCAAAACAAGAATATGGGAAATTGGACATTGAATTATTGAATAATGCATTGGATGGCGCTGAAATTGAAGCATCTGTTGATAATGTTGAATTATTTGGGGAATTTGAGCTTGAAGAAGTAGAAGGAGGTGAAGAAGAAGAAGATGATGATGATATAATGATGATGATGTTGGTGAAGATGAACTTTTTATTGGATTCATTGAATAGTCAAGAATTTCTTCATTTGATGGAATATTGGTATTGTATTGGAAGAGTTTTTGATTGCATATGCCGTATTTGTTATTATTATTATTATTATTATTATTGCTGTGACAAGTAGAAGTGCTGTTCATTTCATTGTAATGATGATTGTGTAATACATTTCCAGTTTGTAGATTACAATTTAAATCTGTTGATTTTAAATCGATGAATCGAAATTTCAGCGATTTTCGATTTCGATGTGCACATTCATTGAGTAATCGTTCACATGTTTCATGAAGTAGATTTAAAGGATTTTGCGGGGGCTAGAGATTTAGAAAAAAGAATTGAAAACAAAAAAAACAAGAAGGTTTATAAAACGAAATTTATTGAAAAATTGATTTTCTCATTAACAAGCCAATTGCTAAATAAGCGTCCAAGCCAAATAAAATAGTAAGTCACGTCATCCTGGAAATCATAAAGGATGCACTTGATGCAGAACTCCATCACCCACCGAAACAAACTGGATTCAGGAAAGGCAAATCATGAGCTATCTGACAATGCCTGCCACGTGCCAGGTGATCCACAACGGAAAACTCAGCAATGCGTTCGAAGGGAATACAGGAGTAAGAGAAGGCTGGCTGTGTGTATTATCACCGATGACATTCTTAATTGTGGTGAACTGACTGGATTATGCTTCAGGCTGTGTGTGCACAGGGAGTGAGTGAGAAGACAGGAATGCGCCTCACTAATCGATAAGAAGACTCTAGAAGATCTGGATTTCGTGTGTGTGGATGATTTATGTTTAATGTCACACACACACAAACTCGAAGACTTACAGGCAGGCAGGCAGGCAGCGAAGACAGGAATGACTCCAGGTGAACATTGAGAAGGTGGAGACGGAGGTGATGGGGAACAACAAAAACAACAACCAGCACCAATCACCATCAACGGGAGGCGTTTGACACAGGTTACTTCCTGCCTTCACTTATCTAGTCAGCTGAGAAGCCAGCATGGTTTCGAACACAGGATAGGCAGGCAGGCAGGCAGTCGGACAGCACGGATGAAGATTTCAAAACCAGACAGCCAGTCAGCCAGAATCAGAAAGGCAAGATTGTAATGTCTTCATCAACCTGAAACCAGTTTTTCAAATCTTCTGCTCCACTCACTCACTCAGCCAACCAGCCAGTAAATCAGTCAGCATGAAGAACAAGGTAGATTTGCATTTTATTCACAACAAATGTGAAGTCGGTCAGTCAGTCAGTCAGTCAGTGAGTTCCTCTATATAGGTGAGAAACTTGTACTGCGTGTGAGTCAGTCACGAGAAGCATTTCCAACAGCCAGTTAAAGACTTTTATCAGCTTTTGCCAACGAATGAAGAGCCGATCGGTCAACCGATAAATATGTAGGAGAAAATGGAGATGGATTGATCAAGCACGTGTCACTAAGGAGGTGATCGAATGACATTACGTGCATGCAGGCCATCACTCGAGTGGCAGGTGAATGGTAATCTACGAGTGGGTGGTGGTCAGTGGGAGGTTGATATGGAGGAAATGAGAGATTATGTTGAATCATGGACCCAACCAGGTGAAGAGGACAGCGGAAAATAGAGCGAAGTGAAAATGTGTTGCTGAAGTCCTGTTGTTCCAATCGGAACCCAAAGGAATAATAATTATCGGCTGGAGGTAGATTTATATCAATAAATACCAATCTAGTGGCTGTAGGGTTAACTGGAATGTGCGAGCTACTAAAGAGTCCCAAACTACAGTCAGGAGAGATATTCAGTGCTCCTTAATATTCAATTATTTCCTCTAAAAATGTCGGTTCGTGACTAAATCTAAAGTTGGCGAAAATTGGAATTGCCACTGGGACCCGATCCAATGTCCAGTGCATGAATTCTAACTTCTGCTAATTCACGCATGACATAGCGCGACCATTTCGCAATGTCTTCTTCGATGAGTGGGTGCGTACTGCTGAAGAGTTGGTCACAAACTAGACTGACGAAACAGCTGTTCAGTACTTCCAGCTGGTTTTCCAGTGGTTCTCTAACCAATGTGTTAACTCATGATGAAATCCTCCATGCAATCAATAATAATAATGAATGTGTAAAACAGTTGTACATTCACCCAAGAAAATTGGATGCAAATTTTTTCGCGTAAATACTTTTGGGTTCGATTCACTCGAAAATCTCAATCTTAATCTTGCTAGTCAGTCAAGAGAAGAAGAAGGGAGAAGGGTTAGACGTGTGGCTAGTCGAAGTGTTCAATGCTTCAGCTATCAATGCGCAACCCTTTGTCTGGCTAAATAGTTTTTAATCTTGTTCTCTTAACAGTGGAATTCAATTCAGTAGTATTCACAAAAAATGAATCTTCTCTTGTATGTTGTTGTTCTTTTGTTCTTTTACTTTTTGTTTTGTTTTGTAGGCCGGTAAATTTTTTAAAGAATAATAATAACATTAATACTCTGCTAACAAGTGAAGATGTAATTAAAATCATCCGATCTACATTTTCTAATGACAATCGAAAGATTAAAACAAACAACAACAAAAAAATAAAGAGGATTGTAACATTGAAAGCATTGATAATAGTCTAGACTAGACTAAGCGTAGGCTTATTAAGGTCATTATTTTTTGAAAAGAGAAGTAAAGTAAGATAAAATATAGATGAAGCAATAAGAATATGCACTTGATGAAGAAGAAAGAAAGTTGACACAAACTCTGGTTGATAACAATTATCCAGACAAGTTCATCAGGAGATATAAAGTAGTAGTCAGTGGAACACCAAGACTCACTCACTCTCCAACTCGCCCCTAAGAAAGACGTGTACATCAAGCTACCTACCCTATATGGGACAGACATCATAGCAGGCAGCTTGATAAGTAGACAAAGATTGAACGCTGCTGTGGTTAAAAAGACTTTTTATGCAGCTAATATCATAGTAATAATTGAGAATGTAAAGCCAATATATCCATCTAAGCCCTTCGAACATGCGAAGAATGATGTCACATCCCACTGTTGTATTTACCAATTTGAATGTACGTGTGGACACACATACATAGAGGTTTCAGAGCATATTCCTAAATGGCTCCAGAAAAAAATGGAATCTTCAGAACCTATTAATGGTGGGACAGGAGACCTAGCTCTTCTATTGCGAAACATATTATAGAGACAGGACATAAAATTGACGTTAACAGATCTTTTAAACCTATCTATAAAACGTGTTTGAGGGTGGATCCTAAAGTTTGTGGAAGCCCTAGCTACAATTCGTCATCACATTAAACCTTCCTTGGTAAACTTTGTTTTGATACCAGCCAGGGTAGATGTACTATTACCTCTGCTATTTGGTTTAGTGATCTTCATTGTTATTTTGACCTTCAATATGTCCTTTTAACTTGACCTAAGTCTATTTTCTCACCTCTTAACTCTTTATTCCTATGACAAGTCCGTGTGTGATCAGATTGTTCGAAATGTGTTGCGCAAATACACATTACACGCACGATTCAGACAAATTACGTCTTCCTTCTTATTGCTTTATCTAAATTCATAAAGGGAACTAATTGTTTTAAAAAATAAAATATCTCTAAGGAAATTATAAGTATTTATCTAATAGATTGGATGATTTGAGGAATTTTGATATTTACTCATATTCTGATGATGTGGTGTGAATAAAGAAGACTACTGTTGAATTAGTTGTATTCTCAAGGCTGGCTGGCTGGTTGATTTAATTGAGAAACTTTTGTCGTCCACCCCTGCTAGACAAAATCTCTTTTGGGCCAGGTTTTAGTATGAGACCGTTCGAAATAGTCAGCCAGCCAGCACAATCACTTCATTCGATATTGTGTAAACCAAAAGACCCATCCAACAGAAAAAGAAGATAAAATCAATAATCCATTTACATTTTCTATATTGGTTTTGTAAGGGTTAGATTTGTTTTTTAGAGTTGATCACGGATTGATATCAGTTAAGAACCATTAAAACCAGAAATTGAAAACTGTTTCATCCTAGTCTGAATCATCGTAGTACGCACCTACTGGGGTTCGAACCAGACCTTCCGGTTACAAGGGGGCGCAAATATGAACTGGTAGAAGTGAATTCATGGGATGACCATGAATCGGGTCCAGTGGCTGAATGACTACGAGCTCACCTTGTAACCGGAGGTCCTGGTTCACCATGGGTGCGTACTGCCGTGATTCCCAGACAGATGAAACAGCTGGCTGTCCAGTATCCACTGGTTTTCATGGTTTCAACTGATATCAATCCGTGATCAACTCGTAAAAATACCATTTACAAATTAAATTCCATGCATCAACTGCAATAAACATTACTCCGGTGAAAGTGCGCGTCCCCTTCGAATCCGAATGAATCGAAGAACACAAACTGACTGTACAAAGGCATGATATATTTCTTCCCTTCAGGACACCAATTAGATGATTGGGATAATGTAGAAATTTTCAACAGAGGTAAACACCAGACAGTAATGCAGTCAGGGAATTCCCAGAAGCCTGGTTGGTATTCAAGTGAATCAGCCAGCGATGGATTAACAAACATACTAATTGGTTACAGGATTTCAGCATGAGCTGACACATCAGTTAAAGAACCATTGGAAAACCACCACCCTTGGAGTACTCGACGGCCAACTGTTTAATCAACTTATAGTTGGGGAGTCTTCATCACTATGAACACATACACACACACCCCCACTGACAGGTTTAGAACCCACGACCTTTTGGTTACAAGGTTAGCAAGCTAGCTCGTAGACCATTCAGTCACTCACTGGGACCAGCTAATCCAATGGCCAGTCAGTGCATGAATTCTAACTTCTGCCAGCCAATTTACGACATAGCGCGACCGCTAGCCCTGTTGTACCCTACTGGTTACGACTTCCCACTAGAACCCACCCAGGTAACTATAGACGAAATTTACCAGGTGCCAATAAAAAGTAAATCATCACATAACAAGACAGTTCGAATTCCAAATGTCGATAAATAAAAATCATCAATACAGACGTGTAAATTATCAAAAAAGGGCGATCGATTCACGATGATGTATGCCAGGAGATGAAGAAGAATTCCGACGAGTTCATTTCATTCTAAGACCTACACCCTGAAATGGGATGTTGTCTAGAAGGACAGTTGGACGACGGAAGCTTCGCCAATTATTAAAACCATTAACCAGCTCAACTCAGTTGAACACAACTCATTCATTCATTCAATTTGGCATTAAACCGATTTCTACTCAGAAATCGGACCACTCTGACTGACCTTGAAGTGACCTTGACAGTGTATTTCTTGTCTATCCATCATTATTAATATTATTATTATTATCATTATTATGACATTTACAGTGTTGATCAAGTCAGTCAACAAGCTAGTCATTCAATTTTTAATTAGCCTAATCACGCCATATCGTCAATTAAATCTTATTTTCCAATTTAAATTATGATGTAATTTTTACCCTGTACTATAACTGATAACGTGAGAAATTGAGCTGATGAAGAGGAGTTGTTTGTGAATTGAGCTAAAGAACTCAAGTTGTTTAGATGAAAGTAAAATGTGTAAATTTAAAAAAACCACAGAGAGAGATATTATTGGTAAATTAAATGTCTTATATGTGCGCACGTGTGTGTGTGTGTATTTGTCAGTGTGTTTGTGTGTATGCCTGTGTATGTGTGTGTGTCTATGTGCAACTGTACTGTACACATTAATGACCTTAAAAGCGCTACCTTGTATGATCATATAATTAGTTAACTTTATAATAATTCTACTGACTGTAGGATTTCATCATCAGTGTGCAACATAGACGGCACTGAAATAGAAACCAAGTCGGTAATTAAATACCTAGGCGTCATTCTATCTGCTGATCATCTCTCCTGGTCGTCTCATATCTTGACGATTTCTAAGAAAATATTCTTCCGTCTTACCTTCTACATCAAGAAGTTAAAACATTCTGGTATAACCCCCCCCCAACCCTTACTCCTACAATTCGTTAACTCTCGCATTCTGCCTATTATTCTCTATTGTTCCCCCCTTAGTTTTTCCAGGGCTACTGAAGAAAGACTATAACATATTACGCAGGATGTTAAAGGTTGTCAGCAGGGTAAGCAATGTGCCACTTAACCAGCTTGTTAATATTCTGGTTGACAGGCACATGGACTCATGTGAAAAATGGGCTAAATCCATTTTATCTAACTCACACCACCCTCTTCATTCACAACTCTCCCCTTGCATCTCATCAGGCAAAACCAACCAGAAGCCTATATAGAGAACTATATGCTCGCACTAGCAAGTACAAAAACTCAACCATACCCTACTGTGTGATAAAGAAAGCATTAGGCGTGATATCTATAACTTATTAAATAGTCAGTAGAACAACTGGATCTCGTCTTTCCAACTCATATCATTTATAGGTACAACATTTTCTTTCTTTCTTTTCCTTTTCTCCCTCTCTCTCTTTCTCCCGCTTACACCAGTAAATATGATAGCACCTACTTTTCTAACATCTACAAACACTCTGTTCAACTTTGGCTTTGCTACCGACATGCCAATATGTTGTTGTCATAATGAACTGAGATTTCCTTAATCTATGTAGAATTTTATTTATTGATAATGTACTAACTGGATGCAATACTGTAGTAAAAATGCTGAGAATTCCATTCTGTATCACAAGTACTGTTTTGGAATAAAGCAAATTATTATTATTATTATTATAGAATTTGAAATAAGTCTGACTACTGATCAGTGATGATTGCATTTTTTTATAGAGGAAATCATAAAGTCGAACAGAGCCGGTGAAGATTATTTAACCAGTGTTGTTCTGTGTTGTTGTTTTGTTGTCGCTGTTCACCAGTTTGTACTGTCGGTCTCTCTATTAGGAGGTTTTGCCATCATGGCCAGCATACCTCACAACAACGGTTATTCAGTCACTGTGTCAGCTGGTAATAATTCCCTTGATTCACTCCATTCATCTATTCTTGCATCTATTTAGCTGTCCGATGCATAGACAATGGTTATGAGTCCAATCCTCGGTGGGGTTATCTGTACACACTGCTAAGTTTCTTGTTGCTAATTCTATCTGTTGTTACTGATAGTTGGTTGGTTGGTTGGTTATCTTCACCACATCAGTCTCCACCTTCTCTATATTCACCTGGAGTCAGTCCTGTCTTCGCTGCCTGCCTGCCCGCCTTTTCTGCCAGTTTGTTGATTTTTTACAGGATTTTCATCATGAGCTGACATTAGTCAGAGAACCATTGGAAAACCTGTAAGTACTGAACAGCTGTTTCGTCCTAGTTTGGGACTCTTCATCAGTACGCACCCACCGGGATTCGAACCCAGGACCTTCTGGTTACAAGGCGAGCTCGTATACCATTAGGCCACTGGGACCCGATCCAGTGGTCAGTCCATGAATTCTAACTTCTGCCAATTCATGACATAGAGCGACCCCTAGCCAATGCTTCGTGGTGAGTATTTGTCCTCACACCCGACCTGCTGCACCCTACTGGTCAAGACTTCTTTCAAGTCACACAATTTCGAAGACTTACAGGCAGGCAGGGGCAAAGACAGGACTGACTCCAGGTGAACATAGAGAAGGTGGAGACTGAGGTAATGAAAATAACCAACCAACCAACCACCACCAACAGCAACAGCGACAGTAACAACGACAACAACCAGCACCAATCAAAACCAACGGGAGGGAGAGATTTGACACAGGTTACTTCCTGCCTTCACTTATGTGTAGTCAGTTAGGAAGCCAGCACTGTTTCAACCACAGACAGTCGGACAGCACGGATAGAGATTTCAAAGCCAGCCAACAGCTGCCCATTTCTCTGGCTGGCTCCATACTGAAGATTAAATGGCTAGCTGACCAGCCGATTGGCCAGAAAGAATTCTCAACAAGAAAATCTGGCAATGAACAAACCAAGGAAGAGCCGATTGTTAAACAAACATGTAGGAGAAAATGCAGATGTACTAATCGGGTATAGGTCGCTTAGGAGGCCAACGATTGAGTGATTATGCAAGCAGTGCAGGTTATTGCTCAAGTGGACGTTGGATGAGAAGTGACGAGTGGGTTGGTGGCGAGAGGGTGAAATGGAGGAGAACGTGTGTTGGGGAGGAGGAGAAGATGATAGATTATGAGCAATCATGGGAGTAGCCAGATGAATAGGAAAGCGGAAAATAGAGGGGAGTGGAGATGTGTTGTTGAAGCCGTATGTTCCACTTGGAACCCCAGGAGATAATAATAATAATAAAGGCATGAATAAACGTATACAATATTACTTAGTTTTCGCCACTAATTAATGCAATTCTCCTGACAACAGGAAACCTCTCAATTAAATTAAATAAATTTTGTAAATATTAGCCGACAGAGATATCATTAAATATCAGTTATAAAACCATTCAAAATCGGGGTGGACCAGACACCTATTTCGTTTTAATTTTAGGATCAACTACCGATGTGTGTGTGAGTGTGTACCAACAACCCGATCAAGGTAAGGAAGTGGATCTTGACGACATCTAATTTGAAGTCAGTCATCCTCAACAGATCAACACTTAAAAGTTAATCCATTGTGCATTATACTGACTAACTCAGGGGTGGGGGGAAATTCTCAGTGTTTTAATGAAAATTTGTGACAGAAATGGATAGAAGTTGACCTTCTACATCAGGAATTGACACGTCATAGGCTTCCATCCCGGTAGCTAAATCATTAGAGGACTCTCATTGTCACCTCAACGCCCTCAACTTCAGCCTCTGTACAGTCAGGTTGAAGACTTGTAGTTAAGACAAAATCGTCACCAGTGTTCGTCTAATTGACATCGTTTCATCAAGCACGTGACACATTCTCACAATATACTGAAGAAGTGAAAATCTGAAAGTATAGTATTTCTCTATGTCATTCCGTTTTATTATCTAGTGAGTGAAACTGACAATAAGGTGTCACACTTGAAGGTTTGTAGATTCACTTTATGATTCACCAGACGAGTTTTCCTGTGATGCATAGACGGTTAACCATCTATTCTACTGCAGTATACGTCTTTTAGCCTCTGAATCTGTCTATATTAAACTGTAGGTTAAATTGATTGATTACAACTAATTGTCAATTATCGATTACACCTCGTTTATTGATTTCCAACAAGACAGTGAGTCGTTTCTTCTTTATTTGAAGACAAAACTCCTTTCGACAATAAGCCTCTTACCTCTAACAATGACATCAGACTAAGAAGTGTCTATGGTCGGATAAGGAAACCCCTCTTGAAGAACAAGTGATGAAGGTATACGCATATTATTGACCATTATCAAACCACTAATCAGTCCTACTTTTTTCAAGTCTGTGGAATCATGAAAGATTTCTGAGAAGTTTATACAATCAAACCGAATTTCAGTGAATTTCACTTGGAATAGTTAATTAAGTATAAATACCGAAACAAAGCGATACATCAATTAAGGAACTTCACTTGCACATAAAAAGAAACTCTACATGAACTTGGATTTCAAGGGAGATTTTTAACAAGCGATATTCTCAAGAGAAGGATCACATCATCTCTGAGAAAAAAAAACATTCTTTGCAATAACGCTAAGAACACTATGTTCTCCAGTCAGTCGCCCACTGATCTGCAGAAGCCTCAAGGACAAGATCCCGCACATCTGACCACTTCTATGTGCATATATCAGTTCACCTGCTGCTGTGGAGCCAGCCAGGTACATTGGTCGTTCGACGCGCACCCTGTCCAAGAGGATTCAAGAACACTATCAAGCCAGCATGGTTGTGAAAAGGTAATAGTGGTGCAATAAGGAGTGCGATAATTGAACACCTACCTAGTTAACACTGATCATTCCATCTCAACAAACGCCTCCTGCTTCAAAGTAATCTACACAGTCAAGAATAACCTACCAAAGGCAATACAGTTTCGTCTTCTTTGTATCGCTGAAGCTCTGGCCATTCATTCACACAGGAAAACCGGAGGTGTGCATACAAAAGAGAATTACTCAACCACTTCTACTATACATGGTAACAACTTTGTTGTTCTTTAATTGCTTATAATTCTTGTACACAATTTAGAACTCTTACGTAATGTCGTATTCTCTACGTTGTTCCTATGTGTATCCTGACTGAGTACAACTCAATCATCAAACTATTCATATTATGTTACGTAACTCCTTTTTAACAACTGTTTGTGACAACTCATCACCTTTGTTACACTACCCTAATTTCATTAACACCCCAATTTTCTTGACTGATTTTGTATTACGTAACTCCAATTACCAATCTTCACCTGTTTAGTTAAAATAACCACAACCAATTGTATTTTTGTTTGACAAACTTAATGTACACATACATACAAAATAACCCGGGGTCGCCGCCGAAAACAGACTCTTCGCTGAACACTACGTGTTTTGTTTTCATTAATGCCTGGATGGGGATTATCCATGAATTAAGGAATCATTAAAAAAAACCAGGAAGTATCCATTAAAAGACCACATGAGGGATTCAGAACCAGACCGTTTCGGTTACATGACATAACTGCTGAGTATTTAGACATTCAGAATGAATTCAATGAACCATAAGCTGTAGTCTCTATTAATTAGTAACACATACAACGCTGTCGGTGTCTATTAATATAAGGAAAAGCGTTCAGCGATGAGTTACTCTTTCTTGCGATATCATTCTCAAGCTGTACAATCGCATATATACACATAGTAAATTGTCTTAACAACAAAACCAATATTTTACCAAGGGTGTGTCATTAGAATTCTAAATCTCTTTAGATAACAGATTTCGTTAATGGGTTAGAAACTAAAATTAAATTAAATAAGTAAGTTGAGTGACATACGTAATGTAATTCACGCGGTTGAGTAATGCTCAACTAATACTCAGCGTTCGGCTATACAAACGTATCATCGATACTCATTCTCTCACAGTCATGGTTTTATAAAGGAGAAAAAAGATCCCCTCCCACCTCCACAGCAACTCTATCCTGGAACATCTGATCGATCGAATCTGAGCACTAAGCATACTCTCCCAAATACGTGGAAATCTTGCCAAAAGAGTACAATGAATCAAACTTCTTCAAACAGAGCAGAAGCAGCAACTGTGGCGGTAATTCACATGTTAAATGGTGAACTGTGTGTACGAAATGGTATTATTTTATTCCTCCACCCCCACCCGACCCCTTATTAAATTTCTACCCCTGATTACCACTTTCGTTAACTTAATTATGTCTCGTTCAATTTCAGTTGAATTCTGCTCTCGTTATAGATAAGATTTTATTTTTATAAAGTGTCACACAATGTTATACAGTAATATTTACTGATGACCACGTTTCGAGCACAAATTATTGCCACTCATAATCATATCAAGTCACTCACTCACACAACTTTCTTGCTTCATTTATATACATGAGTGAAAATTGATGATTAGACATTTGAATACAATCAATATAAGATAAAGTACATTAAGAAATAATAATATGAGTGTTATTGATCAAATATCTAATCAATAATAATTTGTGCTCGAAACGTGGTCATCAGTAAATAAATATTATTGTACAACACTGTGTGACACTTTATCAAAATAAAATCTTATCTACAACGAGTACAATTCAATCGAAATTGAACGAGACACAATTAAGTTAACGAAAGTGGTAATCAGGGGTAGAAATTTAATAAGGGGTGGGGTGGAGGAATAAAATAATACCATTTCGTATACACAGTTCACGATTTAACATGTGAATTACCTGCTGCTTCTACTCTGTTTTTGAAGAAGTTTGATTCATGTACTATTTTGGCAAGATTTCCACATATTCTGTAGATGATAACTTTGGAGTTCCTTTGTGGGAGAGTATGCTTAGTGCTCAGATTCGATCGATCAGATGTTCCAGGATAGAGTTGCTGTGGAGGTGGGAGGGGATCTTTTTTCTCCTTTATAAAACCATGACTGTGAGAGAGTGAGTGTTCGATGATACGTTTGCATAGCCAAACGGTGAGTATTAGTCGAGTTGTACTCAACCGCGTGAATTATATTACATATGTCACTCAACTTACTTACTTTATTCTTATTTTATTGTTGCTAAGTGAATTTATTATGTATATAAGATTGTACAGCTTGAGAATGATAACGCTGAAAAGAGCAACTCTTCAATGGATGTCTTTTCTTATATATGATTCAGTGGGAATATATATATATATATATATATATAAATGATAATACTTACCTCAGTACTTTGATCCATTCTAGATGTTGAATAATTTTTATTTAAAAGTCCTGTTCTCATTGATGATAAACAAATAAATAATGTATGGTATATTAATTTTTAAAAATTAATATTATTTTTTCTATTTCAAATAGTATCACTAGAACAAACAGAATTAGTGAACGGAAAATGCTTCCGATTAAACAGGTGTAGATATATATATGTATTTGCGGATAATTATTTCTTCTAACCAATCATATTATTACATGTTATTTTTATCTGAATTCTGATTGGTTGAAATATGTATAATAGACATGTATATACATGTATATCCTTCGATGTGTCACACTCAAAAATTTATCCAATCAAATGTAAGCATTTTTCAATTAGCGATAATGAACTACACGTACATATATACACACACGCACACAGACATACTGTTATTTGTTGTGTACTGATCTGTCTTATCGAATGAGAAGCAATTCAGATGATTTTCTTCCTTGTGTTAAAAAAGCCTCAGCATTACCTAATGAAAATGAAAGAAAGCGTGATATTACGTAGGAGTTGGAAAGAATTAATTGCAAAAGTTAAAAATACAAACAAATAAAAATCAGCTACGAAGACAATGAAAACGATATTTTCAAGTATTAGTTTGTAGGGATTCAACTGATAGGTTACAGGACTTCATTATTAGATGATATCGGTTAGGGAGCCATTGGAAAACCTGCAGAGAGTACTGGACAGCTGTTTCGTCCTACTTTGGGACTCTTCACCAGTACGCACCTACCGGGGTTCAAATTGGCAGAAATTGGAATTCATGGGCCATTGAATCAGGTCCCAGTGGCTGAATGGTCTACGAGTTAGTTCGCTCGTCATGTAACTAGAAGGTTGTGGGTTCGAACCCGGGTGGATGCGTACTATTGAAGAGCTTCAAACTCTCCTGGCGAAAAAGCTATCGAGTACTCCAGTGGTGGTTTTCCAATGATTCTCTAACTGAGAACCATTGGAAAACCCGCTGGGAGTACTGGGCAGCTAGTTGTTTCGTCAGCCTGGTTTTGGGACTCTTCGCAGTATGCACCCACACCCCAACATCAAGGTTCGAATCCACGACCTTCTGGTTACAAGGCGAGTGAGCTAGCTCTAAGAACATAACCACAGATGAATTCCAACTTCTGTCAATTCACGCATGATATGGCGTGACTGGTACTAGACACCGTCATCGATGGCGAGTATTTGTCCTCACACCCGACCACCTGCTGTACCCCACTGGTTAGTCACAACTTCCCACTAGTATAGAGCATCAAATCAATAACTTGAAATTTTGTTCTTCTAAGACAGGTAACTAACAACAACATCCTAGTTTCGGAATCTTCAGTCGCTGTCTCTGTATACTGGTTATGATAAGTCATTATGGCGATAAAAAGTCGTTTTCAAGAAATTTTTCATCAGGAACATGAATTACAGGTTCTGGTGAAAGGCAAGAAGAAGAATTTCAAGAAGGACACCTCTGATCATTTTTTAATGATATAAGTCTCCAGAATTCTCTCTGTAATGGGTTCATTTGTGGATACTACTGAAGACTCACATATTAGGAGGAGATTATCGTCCATTGATTGATTCTTTGACTGATTTTGATTCCTGACGATGTCTACACTGAAATTACAATTAATTTTAGTATAAGTAGGATTAGTCGCAGTGTGGCGTGTGCTACTGATAAGATTTATTAGTAGTATACAAAGAACACTTTCATCGCAGCACAAAACACATCAAATAATGGAGAGATAGACTTGATGTCCAAGAGAGTGAATGATTTAGCGTTCCGGCGAAAGGCGGGTGACACGAAAAGGCGACATGAATGCTTAATACGGAGGGGGGGGGCAGAGGAGTATTACAACATGGAAGATCTGTACAACTGACGATTTTGAGAGATAAGGTGAACATAATTTTGCTATATATGTCGCTAATTAATAGAGATATGTCATATAACCTAAATGATCTGGTGCTGAATCCCTTATGTGGTCTTTTAGTGGATACTTCCTGGATTTTTCGATGATTCCTTAATTCATGGATAATCCCCATCCAGGAATTAATGAAAACAAAACACGTAGTGTTCAGCGAAGAGTCCCTTTTCGGCGGCGAATTCATTTCTCCCCTTAACTGTAAAATCGCAAATATATATATGCGTTATTTTGTATGTATGTGTACATTAAGTTTGTCAAACAAAAATACAATTGGTTAATTGGTTATGATAACTAAACAAGTGAAGATTGGTAATTGGAGTTACGTAATTCAAAATCAGTCAAGAAAATTAGGTGTTTTAATGAAGTTAGGGTAGTGTAACAAAGGTGATGAGTTGTCACAAACAGTTGTTAAAAAGGAGTTACGTGACATAATATGAATAGTTTGATGATTGAGTTGCACTCAGTCAGGATACACATAGGAACAACGTAGAGAATACGACTACATTACGTACGAGTTCTAAATGAATGTACAAGAATTATAAGCAATTAAAGAAACAGACAAACAAACAAAATTAAGTCATTAAAAATCAACAAAGTTGTTACCATGACAGTAGAAGTGGTTGAGTAATTCTCTTTTGTATGCACAGCTCTGGTTTTCCTAAGTGAATGGATGGACAGAGCTTCAGCGATACAAAGAAGACGAAAGTGTATTTCCTTTGATAGGTTATTCTTGACTATGTAGATTACTTTGAAGTAGGAGGTGTTAGTTGAGATGGAATGATCAGTGTTAACCAGGTAGGTGTTCACTTATCAGACTCCTTATTGCACCACTATTACCTTTTCGCAACCATGCTGACTGGATAGTGTTCTTGAATCTTCTTGGACAGGATGCTCGTTGACCGACCAATGTAGCTGGCTGGCTGGCTCCACAGCAGCAGGTGAACTGATATATGCACATAGAAGTAGTCAGATGTGCGGGATCTTGTCCTTGAGGCTTCTGCAGATCAGTGGGCAACTGACTAGAGAACATAGTGTTCTTAGCGTTATTGCAAAGAACGTTTTATTTGTCAGAGATGATGTGATCCTTCCTCTTGAGAATATTGCTTGTTAAATCCACCCCCCCATGAAATCCAAGTTCGTATAGAGTTTCTTTTCAGGTGG